>CM029523.1:45026589-45533268 GCA_017140615.1 Eucalyptus cladocalyx
CGACTTTCTTTTGTTAAAAGTCGGGATGCAACGCGTGGATCTTAGAAAAATGAAAATGCAAATTCATATAGGGTGGAAGACATTATGTTTAATATCTGCAATTTTCCCTTACTCTCTCTATTTTGTGATATCAATGTTTTTTGCCCTCGGACCAACTTTTATCGGGTAATGATCTCATCACCCTTATAATTCAAATGCGACGCCGTTGGCAAAAAGAATTCAAGCGTAACATCTCCACTAGAGTAAAGATTCGCTCTAGTCTTTTTTTTTTTATTCTTGTTCATCAAGATATACAAAAAAAAAAAAAAAAAAAGCCGAGGGAGTGTTTTCCTTTTATTTCTAAAAATGCTTAGCTAACCGTCCTCCATCAAGTGATGGAGTGACAATGCTCTTTTTGTGACGAAACTGGTTGACTTTTTCAAGTGGTTTTATCTCACCCTTTTTTTTTTTATTGCAAGCTTAGATTGAGAAATAAAATCTTAAGAGGGCCAGCACAATCAATTTTCATGAATACAATGAAAAAATAAATATACTAAAATAAATAATTATAAGTAAAAAATATTATCACCTACTAAAAAGAAATCGTTAATGTCTTTATATAGATCTATAAAATTTAAAAGATGAAAAAACACTTGAGACTAAGATTGATTTTGTAATGTTTTAGGCCTAACACAACTTCATCTACGAGATTTGGATCAATATGGTAAATTTTCTTCTCTACTAATTCATTATTCTTAGTTTGTTCTTTTCTTTACTTCATTCATTTTATACGTAATCAATATCACCGGTCTTAATTTTAGGTCACTGGTGAGTCTTTCTAAAGTAATCTAATTTTGGCGAAAGGATTGGGAAGCCAACAATGATTTTGTTATTAATTGCAAAGCCAACGTCTCAAGTGTTTTTTCATCTTTACCATGAGGCTTGCCCATCTCTAGCAAGCTCAAGTTCTCGCGCTTGTCAGATTGGCGAGTGCAAGCCTCGCCACAAGCTCGAGCTTGTTAGCCTCGAGCCTCGAGGTTGATGCTTGCGCTTGCCGATCTGGCGAGCGATGAACTTAAGCTCGCCAAAGGTGGGCGAGCTTGGTCAGTTGCCAACCATTGTTGTGTCCGGCAACCGGCCAATAAGGAAGAATTGGAAAATAAAGAAAAGAAAAATAGAAAATAATAATTTAATAATCAATCTATTAATAAATTAAAAATATTTTTAAAAAAATTTTTAAAAATAGTGAAAAATCGATTTTAAAAAATAAATTAAATGAAAAAAGAGTGTATAGAGGAAAAGATTTTCCTTGAATAACAGAAAATATTTCCCACTTCATTTTCAGGCTTTACCCTTGAAAAATATTTTCCAAACACCACATTTTTCTGCTAAATGAACAAAGTCTTAGTAGGTAATAACATTTTTTACTCGTAATTATTTATATTTTAGTATCTAATTTATTTTTTTCATCACATTCATGAAAATTGATTGTGGGGGCCCTCTAAGAATTTTATATCTCAATTTAAGCTTGCAATAAAAAATATATATATAAATAATAATAAAAAATTGTGAGATGAAATGAAAAAAACCGGTTTCATCCCAAAATGAATGGTCGTTGGTTCACCATCACTCCGTCGCTTGATGGAGGATAGTCAGCTAAGCCGGTCTCTTTTAGTTCTCATTACATATTAAATTCAGTCAAAGCTGATGAGCGGTAATTTCATTCCGAAGCATAAGATAAAATGAAAAAGGTATGACTGACCATGGATGTATCTACGTTGGCTAAGGAATGTGGCGTGTCCATTGCTCCTTCTCTAAGCCATCTTCTTTCAAAGACTATCACCAACCAGGACATTATTTTCCAGAATAATCTAATCATATATAAAAATGCAGCAATGTTTCAAACCTTGAAAAAAAAAAAAGAAAAAAGGGTTATTTCGCCAACTTTTCTCCACTTTATAGCTTTCTGTCCGACGTCCCTCTCCCCCGACAAATCAAATAGCATTTTCTTTTATGATATTTCTCCTCTTACCAATCAAATAGCCTCTTCAATTTTTTCCAAAGTCGCACTATTTCCACCCTTATCAGCTCCCGACACACAATTTTACGTTGAATTAACTACATTATTACTTATGGATCCCACTCTTAATTTCATATTTTTTCTTTTTCTTTTTCTTTGGTTCAATTTTTCTAGAGAAGAAATTACCCATGCTCTCTCAAACAACATTTATTAAGGTGAAATGTGGGGCTTACTCTTAATTTAAGATTATTGGTTGCCTTCTTTTCTTCTGTTTGGGTGTTTTCTTTTTTCTTTCTCCATTTAAAAAAAAAAAAATTTGTTGTAACTCTTTTTAAAAAAAAAGATTTATTTGGTAGATAGCTAATTAATTATTTGACCAACAAAAAAAGCTATCGTGCCAATGGGTTGTCTATTTCTCTCTCTCTCTCTCTCTCTCTCTCTCTCTCTCTCTCTCTCTCTCTCTCTCTCTTGTACTAGAAACTATTATTGAAAAGTTAACCTAAGCATAAGTAAGAGTGAAAAGAACCATCTACCAATTTTAGTGCTAACTTTAATGTTGTCATTATATTATAGTTCATGTATTTTAACTGTTTAACTTTAATTTTATTCAATGAATCTAATGGTCAAATTTTTAATTTTTTAAATTGTGTGATGCATTAAATAAAAGCATGACCCTAACCCAATCTTCTGTCTTAGCAACAAACTTAGAAAAAATAGTTAATCAACTGAGATATGGTCTTTCTCCTCTAATGTGTAATAGAAATATTATGTTGATCACGATACATCCTATCATAGCCAAGGTGAACATACTCGTTTTTCTTTAACCTTTTTATAGAGACAACATAAGTTTAAGCAAGAAGATGCGTCCGCACAATACTCAAAAGATCCTCTTGTGTTAAAAAATTACCTGGATAATTTTTTAATGAACTTGCTGATACATTAATTGCTATTCTCCATTTACAATTTCATCATCCATAAGTACATTTAAAATAAAAACTATATTGTTTTCCCTAAGCACTACCAAGAAAAGTGCAATGAAAGATGGGTATATTGTGTATAATGCATACATCAATCACAATATCGAAGTCGAAAATTTCATTATCATGAGAATAATTTAGGGAATTAAAGTAAACAATTTGCTGATTAAACTACATATCTTTACTCCAATATATAATTAGTGCTTGCTCAAATTAAAACAATGGAGAATTAGTTTTGAAGAAGACAAACATGAAGGAAATGTTGAAATGTGATGAGTGTGGAAAAAGCAGCTATGATGAAAAATGTTATTTAAAAGGGACATGGATAGTTTTTGTTACAAAACCCACCGGTGGGCAGCTGAGTTGGTTTAGTTTTGGGCACTTCATCGTAAAGGTCCCAAGGTCGAAACTCCGCAGCTGCTAACACGTCTTAAATGGAGGTCCATGGTGTTAGGGTCTGTTAGGGAAATCCCTTATGATGTTTTGAAGATGACAAAATAAATCAAAGGCTACTAACATGTTTAATGGTTAAGTAATAGACCATGCAGATAATAGAACATGTAAAGGATATTGTCAAAGTCAAAGGATAATCCAAAGTCCAAAGTATATTATGAAGATTTCCAGACTTCGTGTCAAAGTCTCGAAGACCGCGACTTTAGTGTCAAAGTTTGTTCTACATCGAAGTCTATCAACCCTAACTAATTCCAGACTGAACGTGAATGCTGAACCGTAAGACAGACTCTATGTCAAGTCGAACCAGAAGATAGCTAACTTCCCCTATGTATTGACGCTTATTGCTCTCAAACTTTTGGGGTGCAATCGCACACTCTGGTTTGGATTCCACATCAAGATTGATTTGATTGATTCAATCTATTTGATTGACGATTGGATCTTGAAGACAAGAACTTAGAAGCTGGAAACCAAGATTTCGTTTGTATGGGCGATCGAAATCAAAAGCTACCAAATCTTCTAGCGGGCTCAATGGGTATATTGGAAGAACGGGTCCAACGGGTAGTTTGGAAGTGGAGGAGTATTTAAGGAGATTATGGACCGATGAGCAAGTAAGAGATAGAGCGTAGAAAAAAAAAAAGAGATAGTTTTTGTTACAAAAGTGAAAATTAAGAAGAAAGGTAGGCATAGTGGAATAATCTTAAATAGGCTTGGATTAAGAACCACTATAAATCTTGTGTTCTTATTCTCTTCCTTAATTCCTTTATTTTATTCCGTATATATTTGCCAATGTTTATTTTATACACCTATTCACCCTCTAGGTGTTCATATAAACTTCCCCTAGGTATTAATCGCACATAAGCCTTGGGCTGTGCCGGGCGGGCTCAACGGATCCTGGGCATAAAAAAGAAGAAGAGAAGATAGTTTTTGTTACAAAAGAAAATTAAGAAGAAAGGTAGGAAATAATCTTAAATCAAGAGTAAGAATCGCAAGGGATAATATAATAAATTATATGCGATAAGGGTGTTAGGTATAAGGGAGTGGAAATAGCGTGGGCTTTTTTTTTTTTTTTTTTAGGATGATATTTCAATATAATCAAGAAAGTGGACAAAGGAAAACATCAAAGTCAAAAAGAAAGAGAAAATTAGAACTTTTATAGGTGAATGGTGAAATATTATATTTTTTATATAGTATTTTGCAATTTCCTCATGAATTATTGGTGGGTAGGTTTACCACAAAATGTGATTGTCACGAGAAACCTAATCTTTCTTGAATTGGGGAAAATACCAAAAAAGTCATAAACCTATAACATTGGTACCAATTCATCATTTCAATCAATTTTGGTTGGTTGGCGCTAATGTAGACATCGGTTGGCCGGCGAACGCTAATGTGACAATTTTTAAATAAATAATTTTTAATTGATTTTTTCCTTTCTCTCTCTCTCTTTTCCCCCCTTTTCCTCTTCTTCCTCTTGGTTTTGTTAGAAAATCCCTTATGATGTTTTGAAGTTGACAAAATAAATCAAAGGCTACTAACGTGTTTAATGGTTAAGTAATAGACTATGCAGATGATAGAACATGTAAAGGATATTGTTAAAGTCTAAAGACTACTAGAAAACTGAACGTAACACATGTCCAAAGTCTATTATGAAGATTTCTAGATTTTTGTGTCAAAGTCTGAAGACTGCAAGACTTTAGTGTCAAAGTTTGTTCTACATCAGAAATTTGCCCACTCTGACAAATTCCAAATTGAACGTGAATGAAGAACTAGAAGACAAATTCTATACTAAAGCTGAACTTATTCAGACTATATCCAAACCTTAAGGCTAAATATGTTTAGACTGACGTCTAGATTGTAAAGTATATTTCAGACAAAAGACAGTCAGACTCTACTTTAGTCTGAAGACTCTCAGACTTTATATCCAGAACGAGACACAAGTTCATAATGTAGCAGATTTAGAACAAAGCTGTTTAGAACGAGACAACTTGAAAGAACGTAACACAAGCCCCAAACATATAACGGCTAGTGATTTGGTTTGGATTCCACATTAAGATAGATTTAATTGACTCAATCTAATTGATTGACAATTGGATCTTGAAGATAAGAACTTTCTATATGAAGAAGCTCTACTTATGGAAACCAAGATTTTGTTTGTATGAGTGATCAGAATCAATTTGAGATTCTACTTCTGTCATTCAATGACTACCAAATCTTCTAAATACAGATTTGTCCAATAGGTAGATTGGAAAACGGTCATCTAGATACTGTCCAACGACTAGTTTGGAAGTGGAGGAGTATTTAAGGAGATCAAGGACCGATGAGCAAGTAAGAGATGGAGTGTAGAATTTATAATTCCAAAGTTTGAGCGACCTTTGTTCATGTATTTGTCTTTGCTGAACTTAAACGTTTGTGATCGTGAGAGAAATACCAAAAAAGTGATTTACTAAGATAGTGTGATCTACCACTGAGTGTTTGCACTCAAAGTTGTAATCTTTTGTTGATCGCATAGTAGAATCAGCCAGGAGGCTGTTAGCGTGGGAGAGTGGATATAGGCTTGATCTAAGCCGAATCACTATAAATTATATATTCTTATTATCTTCCCTAAACTTCTTTATTTTGTTTGTAGTCCTATTTAACTACTAAAGTCTGAACTCGCTCAAAGTCTGTTGTTCTTCAGACTCAATTTCAAAAGAAAAATATTTCTACTATTCTTTTGCAAAAAATTTTCTTCACACCTATTCACCCCCTCTAGGTGTTCATACTAGCACTTTCAAGCTTCTTCTCTTGCAGTGGCTGGCCCAGCTCTGGTGAGGATCATCAACCAGTGCAAGATAAGAAGCCAAAAGGAAGAAGAGACAAAGGGAAAAAACATAAGAAAAAAAGGGAAAAAGGAAAATTTTAATAAAAATTTTTAAATTTTTTTAAAAATTGCAATGTTAGCATTTGTTGACCAGCTAGTGTCCACGTCAATGCTGATCTGTCAAAATTGGCCCAAAAAAACTGAATTAGTACTAATGTGAAAATGTTTAAGACTAAATGTTTTTAATTGAAAGGTTGATGACCGAATTGGTTCTAATACCATAGGTTTATGAATTTTTTGGTACTTTTTCATAGGTTATTGTGAATTGCAGTAAGATATACACCATAAGTTAATTTAACTTCTTCTATGATATATCTTAGTTTACAATCAATAAAAAAAAAAAAGAGTTGCATAGAAATTAAAGTTGCAATGTAAGGAACATCCTATCAATAATGTAAGTTTGTTGACGAACAGAAAAGGAAATTAATTGTAGATTGTGGGGATGCTATAGAAAGTAAGATAATCGAAAGATTGGCTACTGCTTTGATGATATTCCAACCGTTTTTTAGTGCAAGTTAAAAGTGAAAGAATTACTTTATTTGTCTTGAAAAAAATTATATTTTATATGATGGATCAATAACATAAAATAACTGTTAAAAGTGGGATACTTGCGCTTAATCATGAGTAGAGGTGAGCATTGGTCCAGGGTCAACCCTGGACCAGTCCTAGACCGGCCCAACCTTGCTAGTCTTGGTCCGATTTCTAGAGAGATTGGATCGGTCATTGGTCCTAGAATTTCTGGACTAGTACTGTGTGGGTTGGTCCTCGGTCTTGAGAGTTCTTGGTCGGTCCAACCCGAACCAACCCGACTATATATAAAGCATATTACTTATAATTTTTTTATATAGAGAAAATCTTAAAATAAATTGCATCAACAATATTAAACGGCTCTTTAGTGAGGAGTTCAAGTAATTTTATATTGTCCTTTAATAACTTAGATTTTTAATGTTTTTTACGGCATCAATAATCATAATTTACGAAGGAGGAAAATGTTTTTGTGAGAAGTCCTCATGGCTTCCAAAAAAGCATAAACAGCTCCTTATGTCATCATCCTCTAATATTCATTCTCTTCTATCTTATTTGTCATTTTAGTCTTCAATTTGCCAAAATCGAAATAAACAACTTCTCCACTCACCACTTGACACTCGCCTCGCTCGCTTTGGGTCACTCGTGCCGCTCACCACTCAATGCTCGCTTAGCTTGTTGCTTCCCACTCAATATTTGATGCTCATTCTATTCGATGCTCACCCCATTTGACCCTCACCGCTTGCCTTTTTTAGCTGACCTCGCTCATCATCGAACCCATTGGATCGGTATGGTTCTCGATTACCATTTTAAGGAATACAAAAAAAAAAAAAAATTATTGGTTGGTTCTGGGTTGACCCTGAAATAGAACCGAACATATTGGGTCAGTTCGATCATCAATGGCATTTTTAAGGAGTACAAAAAATGAAATAAAAAATTATTGGTTGGTCTTAGGTTGACCTTGAAATCAGACCTAACCCATTAGGTCAGTTTTGATCCTCAATCATTTTTTTAAGAAGTATAAAAAATTAAATAAAAAATTATCCATTGGCCTCGGATTGACCTTGGAGTTGGACCAAACCCATTGGGTCAGTTCGGTCCTCGGTCCCAAAAATTAAGGACCGGCACTATGCAAGTTGGTCCGAGGGTTAGGGGATGGACCGGCCCAACCCGAACCATGCTCACCCCTAATCATGAGTTTGGAGATACTAGCTATGTTATGGAAGTTTGTGCCATTTGATTTTATCCTTTCAAAAATAGATAATTAAAATAAAAATAAAAAAACAGGTGAGGAATGTTGAATGAAAACCCAAATTATTTAGCAAAAGCTAAAATATATCGCTCTCAAGCATCATTTTTGTATCAAAAGATTGGGACGTCGAGTTATTCAAAATTAACATCATTTATTCCCTTTTATTTTACATTCAGATAAATGCTAAAGTTAATTTTTTAGGACAACACAAAAGCACGTTGTTTGAAACAAGAGGGAAAAAAACAGTGGAAGCACATAAGTTCGTAAATAAAAAATAAATGAGAAAATTTTATTGTGAACCTAAATTATCTAAGAATAGACTTATGTATATTTGCTCTTGAGTATCGTAATTTTTTCAAAAAATTGAGATGGAGAGTTATCCAAATTTAACACCATCTATTTCATTTCGAATTCGGGTATATTCAAAAGTTGGTTGTTGAGGACATCGATCTTAAAGCATGATTTGCATTGTTTGACAGTTGACTCAAGAGAAAGAAACGGTAGTTATCCAAATTTAACACTGTCTATTTCATTTCGAATTCGGGTATATTCAAAAGTTGGTTGTTGAGGACATCGATCTTAAAGCATGATTTGCATTGTTTGACAGTTGACTCAAGAGAAAGAAACGGTAGTCCTTCTGTACAGAATTTGTAACATCAAGCAGTAAGGTACAAACAATACTTTCTACTATAGCAACAGATTGTTATTTGATATATATACATATATTTACTGACTTGTACATATACAGATGTTTACATTTGTATCACACATTTAGGAAATGTGTTATAAGTCATAGCACGTCTTTTCAATTTTTAAAAGGGAAAATTATACAAAAAGTTTTAAAACTATTGTACAACAATTAATTTAATCCCAAATATTTTAATTGTATCAATTTAATCATAAACATTTTGACAATTTGTCAATATGGTCATTCCACTTAATTTTGGCTGAAAATTGTTGACGTAAACGCTAGTCATCCTAAGTTAAGTCTAATTTGTATGATTTTTGCAATTTTTTTAAAAAATTCTAAGTTGTTATCCCTTTTTTACTTTCCTTTTTATTTTATTTTTCTTATTTCCTTTTGTCGATCTCCAGGTCTTGGCGATGACCGCTAGAGTTCACTGGCCACAAGAGAGGGTTGAACCCTTGTCAAATTTGATAAGGGCGACCCTCTCGCCTGAGCAGGGGCATCGTGGCCGGCAAGAGCGTGAGCCTCACCCAGTGAGCAACGTTGACTTCTCACACTTTTGTTTCTCCACGACATAAAAAGTTGCCCAAGAACATTGTAATAAAAGAACCACGTTATGAATAAAGAACACTTCACCAGCCACACTTAGAAATCAGAAAAGCCGAGAGAGAGAGAGAGAGAGAGAGAGAGAGAGAGAGAGAGAGAGAGAGAGGAGGGAGAGAGAAAAGAGAGAGAGAGAGAGAGAGAGAGATATATATATATATATATATATATATATATATATATATAAAACTCCCACCCTTTTGTGTAAATGAGGTGCCTGTAAATTGTCATCTTGTTTCAATTGCATGTTACCGATTTATGTGGTCCTTGCTAACGACGACTGATGTACCTGAGAAGTAGTTCTGTGACTTTGAGCACACTTACTTTTGCTAAACTTAAGCATAGTCGGTGAGGCAGTGAACTTTAGGGTTTTGGGCCACCGATTTTTCGCCATTTCAGATGGAGTACGTTTTCGAAGTGCTTAAGGCATCGCCTGATAAGAACATTATCTAATTCACCACATTAGGACTTGAGGTTGTGTTGTTGCAATTTGTGGAGTCGTAGAATAATTCAACTAACCCTTCGACTATAAGGGGATGAGATAGATACCAACTCCTTTTTGGGTGGCCACGTAATGATAACAAGCTTTATGCCTTTAGTCCTTCGAGCTGATGCGACAGAGATTTGTGTATTTCCAAATGTTCCAAGTTTGTATCGTTCTCGTCAATGGGAAATGCGTAGCTGACGAAGAGAATATACATGTACCTTTTCTTGGGCCAATCATTAATTAGGTACGCTTGGAATAGACTTTTCTTACATTTTCGCGGTCCATATCCAAAGTAGGTTTCCTCAAATGTCCTTAGATTATGTTTTGAAAGGGGAAGTGTATGTAAATCACTCGCTTATTGGATAGGTAAATCTTGGATCGATGAAATACCCTCATTTGGAATGATGGGTTAGGTAAGAAGCATATCAAAGGCCGGGTGAGTGGCAGAACTAATATTCTTTTCATTTGGTGGTAAGATTATTGATTTGATAAAGTGTGATTTGAGGTGCATGTGCAAGGGAATTCAGTGGAACCCTCTATTGAAAAATTGATGTAGTGTGGCATAGTTAATAAACGTATTAATCCATAACTCAATGTCTTTAACTTCTTCTTTTTTTGGTAAATGCTTATTCAACTACATATGCTAATAGGGGACTTGAGCTCATTGAAGATCTTCCTAGGATGAGGTTTCAGGCTCCTTCGGCACTCCCCCAACGAAAAATATAGAAGTTAATGGGTTGATTGATGGGCCTATTGTGGATCGTTGTTTGATGAATCTCAAAGAACCTCTTGGTATAACTGATTAGTTGTGGGGACAGAGAAATTATGGGTGAAGGCTGGGCATTTTAGTGTACCAACATGGTTTCATATTGGCGATCATGGTTGTTGCTATGAATATGTTAAAGATATGTTGGTGTAAGGTTATTTAGATTAAAGGAGGACGGACCTAACACAAATAAAGCTTGTAGGAGAGAGGGAGATTGTCGAGGTGCAAACATGAAGATGTTAAGCAAAAGAAGTAACATGTAAGAGAATGGATGTAGTTTAGTGACCAATAATTGGTTTAACTTGTTAAGTGTTGTGTAAAGGTTGATTCAAGTAAGTATGATGCAAGGGATCAAGATTGGACTTTTTATTATTTGATTCTTTTACATAAAATATTGGATTTTTTTTTCTGATAAAGATAATATTCAAGATTATGCACAAGAAAAAAATTTCAAAATTTTTTTTGGATTTTGATGATTTTCAATCAACCGAAAAGCTTCGTTGAACTCTTTAAGATTTACAAAAATGAAGATATGTTTTGTCACTGGAAGAAAAAAATGGCACATTATATATTTTATTATTTATTTATTTTTAAAAGGACAAAAAAAAAAGGGAAGAAAAAAAGAAAGGTTTTCTTCCCCCTTACCTGCAACGAATCCCTTTTAAAGAAAAGGAAAGAGACGGCGGACCAGAGTCAAAGTTGTTGACTCTGGGCACACATATTAGACCAGAATATGATTTCTTCCTTTGGTGTGGTCCATGCCGCTTGAGAGAGCAGCCGCAATATTTTGTTGAAGCCACGCCAAGCTTGAAAAGGAATGTGAAGCGGTACCAACGTGGACCAAAGAGGAACATTGGAGTTCTTGATTTTAGCCTACGTGGAGCATTTTTATTTTGAGCTTGAACGCAGTGAGTTTATCTTTAAGTGAGTTGTTTATTTATAAACATTTTGGATTTTGGCTTAAATTTAGGTATGGAAAACACTCGAGCGTGTGAGCGATTGTAAACTCTGATATTATAGTAGATTATTTGCTGATGGCTCTCCCCGTAAATATAGGTACCAATATTTGGATCAAATCACGTAAATTTCTTGTGTTTTTATTATTTCTCTAGAGTTTGCGTAAGGTGTAATTTATATTCCAACATCATATATGTTAAACAAGAGGCTGTTCTCATGGCATTATACTTCATCCCTTATCCCACTATCTTATTCAATAGAAATTCGAATAATAGTTTTATATTGACAGAATCCTTAAATATTGAAAAGTTAAATCACGTTGTTCAAATGATTACTTTAGAGAAGACTTTTCGACGCGATTTGTTACCGAAACAGACAAGGTCGTAGCCATTTCTAGATTTGCTTTACCATATTATATCATATTTCATTATATCATATTAATATTAATGATTGAGACTTCTTTCGTTGGAGCAATTTTCTCGTGACTTTATGATTTCAGTCAGTACGACAAACTTCGAAATAGTTCATTCGTTAAACGTGGGTTTTACCCTTTCGTGTATAGGTGGATTCATAGCACTTGGCCTGGTGCATCAACGCACGGCAACGCACGGCAAGACTTTCCTTTTTTGTGTACAATATTTGACGGGAAAAAGATAGAAAAAGAAAAGGCGGCCAAGGAAAATAGGAGAAGAAAGATCAATCGTCTTGCCTGGAAGAGCATGAACCGAGTAAAAGCCTACAAGGTTTTTTGGTTTTCTTTTTCTTTTTTTCTTTTGGGTCGGGAAAAGCCTACACGGTTATTAAAGGAGCTTTCACACAAGCGGATTTGAACACTATTGGAAAAAAAATGATTGCAAATCGATAGAGCAATTAAGTCAGACTTTAAGATGTAATATCACTTTCTATAATAATTTATTTGCCTAGTCACCGGCAAATATCTTCTAAAATACGACAAAATCTCAAATGAAAATACCATATAGCAATTCTAGTATTTCTAGCTTTAGTTTTGAGAAAAAGGCTCGAAATGACTTGACACTCATTCATGCCAAAAAAATTGACATTTACACACACACACACATATATATAGATAGTCTTTGTAAGAACATACACTTAGATCGAGAGCCATTCGTTGGCATCCTTCTTGTTTCTACAAAGTGGTCCAGCCGTAAGTCCTTGAATAGCTGTTAGGACCGTTGGTTTAGCTGCAGTAATCTGTTCGAAGAAGGAATAATTCCGATCTTAAGTATGAGCTTACATAGAAGATCTACATCTTCCTCTAGTTCTCTATCACAAATGGACTCAGATCCAAGTCCTATACATAGAGAAGAAGTAAGAATAGAAGATTTCAACAAATCTATAGAAAATTGGGAAATTCCTAAAATACAGCTTAAGGAAATATACAAACAATCAAAGTTGAAGTTTTTCAAAAAATCAGACTATGTCATATCCACCGAAGAAAGAGATGTCCCTCTTTCTAATTCCTATGAAAAATTACATCTTTTAAACAAAGAGTCCATCCAAAAACACAAACAAAAATACAATTACATTCATATAGGACTAGTCCAAGTAGGAGTCAAACCTCTTACTAAAGAAGGTCTTAATACTTCCATTATGTTAGTATTAAGGGATTCACGTCTTTTAAACTATGATGAATCCATTCTTGGTACCTGTAGAGACAAGTCTCTCGCAAAGGACCCATACATTTTGATTGTTATCCCAATTTTTCTGTATCTCTCAAAGATAAGAACGTTCTTAGAGCCCTAACACTCCAAATCAAAACCCATAATTACAAAGTGGCAGATGGTTCTATTCCTTTAGCCCTTGTTTATAGAATCCATTATAAAGCCATGTCCTCCGCCTTTGGAGAAAATGCTTTCAAACATAGTCCTCGAGGAGAAACACTTCTCCTCCAAACGACATTTCTAGAGCTAATACAACAATTCCTAGGTCTATTAATTGGAACCAAGTTACTTTACGAGAACAATGGGAATTAGAAAACCAAATTCCCCAACAAGTTGTTCAAAATACAGATCCGACTAATGTCATTCAACATCCAGAAGGAAGAGTGACCATTAGATTTCCTAGAAGGTCTTTTGATTCAAGATCTAGTCCTTCTTTTCATAATTCTTATACGAGGTCCATAGATCTTAATCCTAATCTTCCTCCTATAATCACCATTCCTCCTAGTACGCACGTGAAACACTCCTCCTCCTAGTATACATAGAGACACTCCCACAAGAGAAACAACACCTTTACCTCCTTCCACCAATAGAAGTAACCATGAGACACCTCTTGAACCAGAAATTAGTGGTTTAGATAATAGATCGAGGCATTTCCGGGCCAGTTTATCAACAAAATTAGCTCCGAACCAGCCGAACCAGCCCTAGGAAATACAGATTCTCCTCATCATTCTCCTACCTACTCACAAATGATAGATGCCGAACTTAATGTTTTAGAAAAACACTTTGAGCCTAACAAAGCTTTTCTTAATAAAGAATTTAATTCTGAAAACAACAAACAAATCGAGAGAATGGTTCTTCAAAACCTTTGCGATGAAGCAAAAGACATCAAACAAAAATATTACGACTACATATATGAATATGAAGTCCATATATTTTTCTTTGATTGGCTAGAAGAACAATTCCTTGAGTCAAAAGAAATATTTGTTTTAGATCATCATTATAAGTGGAAACTTGATAATGGTGAAACCATAGAATCCAATCATCCACCCCTTAGGAGAATAAAAATACAGCATGGAAATAGTGAGGTTACAGCCACTCCTTTTAGACTTCCGAGACAAAGGAGACTCTCTCTACACCCACAAAGTTATTGAACAAAACAATTTTACTAATCAACATTTAGTAACCATAGGAAAACAGTTGAATAGGATAGAATCCACCTTCGAGAACCCTACTCTGAAGCTTATTACACCACAAGTTGACACTCTCAAAAAACCCATTTTTAAAGCCTTTGAATTTCCAAAAATCTTAGCCCCGAGTTTGCCAAAGCTATAGAACAAAAGAAAAAACTCTTAGGAAAATCAAAGATAGAACCACGATCCTATACTAGACACTCCTAAATTCCAGAATCTTATCATTAGAGACACTCCAGGACCAACCCACCATTAATACCCTAACCAAACCCTATGATAATCCTGATAATGAGTCAGTCAATGAAATTAACAGACTCAATTGGAGACAACCACATAAGCTTTATTATAGTAGAGCTACCCCACCAGACATTGCCCAAGAAGAATCATCGCAAAAAATACAGAATAAATACTCTCCGACGCCATCTATGAATGGAACATTGATGGTGTTGCGAAACCAATGTTATGAACATTCTTAACAACATGGTGATGCTTGCTAATGCCTACAAAACACAGCAAGATGTTTCGACCATGCTGTTGCTAATCTTTTAGTAGCTGGTTTCTTGGACAGCTAAAAGGTTGGTGGGATAACTACGAGATGAACAAAAGACACAAATTTTAACCGCTTATAAGGTAGATGATTTTGGTCAACGCATGGATGATGATCAAGGTCATCTCATCCAAGATGCGGTTAATACCCTTATCTATTCCATTTCACAACACTTTGTAGGAGATCCTTCACATATTAGGGATAGAAACCAAGATCTCCTTTCCAATATGCGTTGCAAATCCTTAGGAAGATTTAGAGAATACAAAGAGTTTTTCTTTCAAAGGGTTCTTATTAGACCCGAGCGCAATCAACCCTTTTGGAAAGAAAAATTCTTAGCTGGTTTACCTCGGATTATAGGTGACCAAGTTAGAGATAAAATTAGGGAAGATTACAGCGGCCAAATTCCTTATGATCTCCTTTCTTATGGAGAAATAGTCTCTTATGTTTATAGACAAGGAACACAAATGTGTAATACAATCAAATTACAAAGGCAACTCAAGGAAGAACAATCCCTCACCAATAGGAGTCTAGGAGATTTTTGTGCTCAATACGACCCCTCTTATAATGAAAAAACAAAACCAAAATGTAAGGGAACTTGTCCTCCGAGAAAGAAACAAAGAAACATCACAACAAACCTCCATTTCGTAGGAATAAACAAAGACACCCGAATAACCAAAATAGACCTCATTCGATAGAAAATTTTTTAAAGACATTAAATGCTATTCTTGTGGTAGAAAAGGTCATATTTCAAAATATTGTAGGATTAATAAAAAATTAAATGAACTTTCTTTAGATGACAATACTCTTAATCGTTAAACAATATCTTCATAGAAAATGATGATACTTCTTCGATGAATTTCTTGAGGAAGAAGGTCTTCAAATCAATGAGATAGAATCCTCTTGATTCTGATTATGAAGACGCTTCTCAGAAAAACCCATTCCGAAGTAAATGTCTTAACTAAAGAAGAAGAATTCCTTCTAAAGACTGCCGACAAAATACTTGACCCGAAGCCAAAAAAGAATACTTAGATAGACTTCACTCTTCTATGAATATTACTTCCAAGCCTAATACTTCTTACAACCTTAAAGACATTCTAAATAGAAACAAAAAACCACAGTCTAGACCTATAAATATTAATGACCTCCAAAACGAAATAAAACAACAAAAGTTAGAAATACAAGCCTTAAAAGAAACTCAATCAAAAATGAAACAAGAAATTTCTGATATAAAGTCTCTTGTCATAAAAGGAACAACAAAACTTGAAAACCAAAATGAAATCACTAGTACCCACGATACCTCCGATCCAAACTTTTCTTATGTTATTAACAGAAATCACATCTAGAAAATGGATAATAAATATTAAGATAAAAATCAATAATGAGTATATTATTGAAACAACGGCACTCTTTGATACGGGGCTGACCTCAATTGTATCAAGGAAGGCCTTGTTCCAACAAGATACTTTGACAAAACATCTCGAGTCCTTAAAATCAGCCTCGGGAGACAAGCTGAATATACAATACAAGTTACCCGAAGCCCTAATAATAAAAGACCAAATGTCTTACAAAACATCTTTTCTTTTAATTAAAAACATGAGACAACAAGGTTATCCTTGGAACACCTTTTATACAATTGATTCAACCCTTTGCTGTTACTAATGAAGGTATAGAAACTCATGCTTTAAACAAAAAAATCACCTTCAATTTCATAACAAAACCACAGAAAAGAAGTCTTAATATTTTACAAGAACATTCCATTTCAGAAATAAATTGCCTCATAAAAGACAAAGAAAACCAACTTGAATTTCTAAAAGAAGATTTAGAGTTTAAAAGAATAGAAGAGAATCTTATAAAACCAAACATCATAGAAAAGATAGCTTCTCTACAAAAACACATAGAAAAAACTATATGTTCTACTTTACCCAATGCATTTTGGGAAAGAAAAAAACATATCGTTGATTTACCTTATGAACATGATTTTTCTGAAAACAAAATTCCTACCAAAGCCCGCCCAACTCAAATGAACCAAGAAGTTTTTAAAATTTTGTCAAGCAGAAATACAAGATCTTTTAAATAAAAAACTCATAAGAAAAAGCCAATCCCCCCTGGAGTTGTTCGCTTTTTATGTCAATAAAAATGCTGAACTAGAAAGAGGAGTTCCCTGGTTAGTTATTAATTACAAACCTCTTAATACAGCCCTTAGATGGATAAGATACCCTATACCCAATAAAAAGATTTGCTAAACAGACTCGTAGATCAAAAATATTTTCTAAATTTGACATGAAATCAGGATTTTGGCAAATACAAGTAAGTGAAAATGATAAATACAAGACAGCCTTTACAAGTACCTTTTGGCCAATACGAATGGAATGTTATGCCATTCGGCCTAAAAATGCCCCCTTGAATTCCAAAGAATTATGAACGAGATTTTCAATCCTTATTCTGAATACATCATAGTTTATATAGATGATGTTCTAGTATTCTCTTCCAATATAGAACAGCATTTCAAACATTTATCTACTTTCATAAAAATAATCATACAAAACGGTCTTGTAGTCTCTCCTACTAAAATTGCACTCTTCAAGACCAAGGTTAGATTTTAGGTCATTACATCCATTTAAGCACCATCACTCCCATAGAAAGATCAATCTCTTTTTCGATAAATTCCCGATGAGATTAAAGACAAAACCCAATTACAAAGGTTTTTGGGTAGTCTCAATTATATTTTAGATTTCTTTCCCAATATAAACATCCTTTGTAAACCTTTACATCAAAGGTTGCGAAAGGATCCTCCACCATGGACTTCTGTCCATACGACATTGTCAAACAAATAAAATTGCATGTGAAAGACATACCATGCTTACATCTTGCTGACCCTTCCACTTTCAAAATAGTAGAAACAGACGCGTCGAATTAGGATACGGTGGCATTCTCAAACAAGTCAATAACAACAAAGAACAAGTTATTCAGTTTATATCAAAACATTGGAATTCCACTCAACAAAATTATTCGACAATCAAAAAAGAAATACTTGCTATAGTTTTGTCTATATCAAAATTCCAAGGAGATTTATTAAATCAAAAATTTCTCTTGAGAATTGATTGCAAATCAGCCAAAGACATTTTACAAAAAGACGTTTTAAATGTTGCATCAAAACAAATTTTTGCCAGATGGCAAGCCATACTTTCGCATTCGATTTTGACATTGAATTTATAAATGGTTCTTCAAATTCATTGCCCGATTTTCTCACAAGAGAATTTTTACGGGGGATACCAATATGCCAAGATCCAAAAAAGACAAAGATAAAGGCAAAGGCAAAGCCACCGCCGAACCCTCCAATACACCACCAAAGCCAAAAGGCTTAACATCCGTCAAGACATGGCTCCAAATGGCAGAAAACAACCAAACATTCTTACAAACAAACACCTTTGACAAGAACCCATATCATACGAACCCATGCTAGCCTTTAATCGGTTAGCCAACATACTACCAAAAGAAACACTATTGTTACTTGCCCGTCTTTACGAACGTAAAGAAAGAGCCATCCAAGTGCCATAGAGGTAAGTAACAATCCTTCCCCGCTTGCTACACAAAAACAAGCGGAATACAAAAAGAATTTCGAATGAGGTGGTTATTAAGCCTCGGGCAACCCCTCTTTCTCAAAGATCAAAATTTTTCCCCAAAACATCTTTTCAAAAAATATTGGCTGTGGAAGATGGATTCTTCGATAAAGATCCAATCAAATTTGCAGAAAACATATTTCCAAAAAATTGGCTTTTCAAACCTCACAATACAAACAAAACCCTTGCTTATTATGAGCAAATTTTAGTGGAAACAGAATCGGCAAGGTTCACTCACTTTGCTTTGATAAAACCAATACATAAAATATCCTTTATTCCACTATATCCATCGGTAAAGTTATACACCCCTCACATCGGGGAGCCTCACCCCATACATCCAGAAAATTCCAAACCGAGACTTACCCAAAGTCTACCATACTCCTCCTCATATACATACTCGGGACTACCAACAAGCTTGGTGGAACGTCTTTTCGATTGAATACAAATTTCCAACACTCCTGGTTATTATTCTTCAAAGACAACTTCCCAAGACAAAGCTTACCAAACTGGTTTGACTCCTGGTGGGATCTCCGTGGTCCTTTGGACATAATATTACACCCCACGGTCAAACAAGGATACAAGGTTTTCAAGTGAAAAGTTCATACCAACACCTCATGATATAAGGTTCCCATGCCTTATGCATTTCTTTATAATATTCAGAATCTCTTGGGTAACAAAGCATGGGAATTTGAATACAATACATCCAATAAACCAGGTGTACCGCATACTTGTCCGAACATACAAAACAAAATGGTGGGATGGATTCAGATTTCTTGATCAAGGATCCGAAAGTGCGGTTAAAACATGGCTAAATAGCCGAAAACCCAAATAATCGCATCCCCATCAAATACATCGTTTTACGGGAAAAATCCATGGCAAGTGCAAAGACTTGCAGCAGTCCAAAACAAAGTGTATGAATAGTGAACGGTGAACGGTGTATGTCTACTACGCTCCGGTGTGTAGGCTTTTGCGCCGTTTGTAATAGTATCTCGCATGTGATGTCTTTTAATCTCTCGTCCGAGCATTGATTCCGTATGATCGTCTTCATTAGTGTTTCCACTATGATATGACTGGGAGGATCCTTCTTGACTGTATTGAGATTTGGGAGATCCACATTGTGATTCTTCCGCTTCTGAGAGCATCGTCCTGAGGATGTTGCAGTATTCATCTCTGTTTTCTCTGCTAAACCAACGGTCTAATGTGACCATTCAAGGACTTACGGCCCGGACCACTCGTAGAAACAAGAAGGATGCCAACGAATGGCTCTCGATCTAAGTGTATGTTCTTACAAAGACTATCTATACCTTCCCAGCGCTCTCGATACCATAAAGGGGTTAGGATCGAGTACTATATGAGAGAACAAGAAAGTATAACAGATTAACAGATCTATATGAAAGCAGGGAAGGATGTATCTTAAAAGACAAGAAAATAAGAACAAGAAAATAAATGACTTAAATAAAATCGCGAGAATTAAAAATAACGTAAAGACCGAAAGCAATATATAAAATATAAAGTAAGAGTATGCATAAACAAAAACCAACCATGAAGGTGGTATGAACTTGTATTATATAAAGCTGAAAAGCTGAAATTACATGTATTGAAAGATGCAGAAACTAAAGCATCAAGTCATCCACTAGGGCGGTAATCCGCACTCCGGGGAGTATTGATGTTTGTATTACAAGAAATGGTTAACCAACTATCATGTAAGTTGGTAACCACTGTATAAAACTATGTATGTGAAAACTAACTTACTTTGAAACCGGGGGATACAAGGTAGAGAGCTTGGAGATGGAAGAGATGAGGATGGAGATGGAAGAGAGGGTGGTTTACAAGTGAGAGGGAGAGAAGAAGAGAGAAATCTGGAAAATTTCGAGGTGCTTTCTTCTATGTCAGTGGGTGTATTTATAGAGGTGCTACGGTGCTGAACAGTGTAGAGTGAACGATCTTGAGACGAGTGTATGAATAGTGAACGGTGTATGAATAGTGAACAAGTGAACGAGTGTATGGACGGTGTATGTCTACTACGCTCCGGTGTGTAGCCTTTTGCGCCGTTTGTAATAGTATACGCATGTGATGTCTTTTAATCTCGTCGAGATTGATTAGTGGCGATCGTCTTCATTAGTGTTTCCACTATGATATGCCAGGAGGATCCTTCTTAATTTGTATTGAGATTTGGGAGATCCACATTGTGATTCTTCCGCTTACGAGAGCATCGTCCGAGGATGTTGCGGTATTCATCTCTGTTTTGGTGCTGCAAGTCTTGCACTTGCCATGGATTTTCTGTAAAAACGATGTATTTGATGGGGATGCGATTATTTGGGTTTTCTGGCTATTTAGCCATGTTTTAACCGCGGCTTCGGATCCTTGATCAAGAAATCGAATCCATCCCACCATTTTGTTTTGTATTTTTCGGACAAAGTCTTGGTACACCTGGTTTATTGGATGTATTGTATTCAAATTCACATCTTTGTTACCCAAGAGATTCTGAATATTATAAAGAAATGCATAAGGCATGGGAACCTTATATCATGAGGTGTTGGTATGAACTTTTCACGAAAACCTTGTATCCTTGTTTGACGTGGGGTGTAATATTATGTCCAAAGGACCAAAGAGATCCACCGGGAGTCAAACCGAGTTTGGTAAGCTTTGTCTTGGGAAGTTGTCTTTGAAGAATAATAACCAGGAGTGTTGGAAATTTGTATTACGTAGAAAAGACGTTCCACCAAGCTTGTTGGTAGTCCCAGTATGTATATGAGGAGGAGTATGGTAGACTTTGGGTAAAGTCTGGTTTGGAATTTTCTGGATGTATGGGGTGAGGCTCCCCGAGTGTGAGGGGTGTATAACTTTCTTGATGGATATAGTAGAATAAAGGATATTTTCTGTATTGGTTTTATCGGCAAAGTGAGTGAACCTTGCCGATTACTGTTTCCACTAAAATTTGCTCATAATAAGCAAGGGTTTTGTTTGTATTGTGAGGTTTGAAAAGCCAATTTTTTGGAAATATGTTTTCTGCAAATTTGATTGGATCTTTATCGAAGAATCCATCTTCCACAGTCAATATTTTTTGAAAAGATGTTTTGGGGAAAAATTTTGATCTTTGAGAAAGAGGGGTTGCTTGAGGCTTAATAACCACCTCATTCGAAATTCTTTTGTATTCAGCTTGTTTTTGTGTAGCAAGCGGGAAGGTTGTTACTTACCTCTATGGCCTTGGATGGCTCTTTCTTTACGTTACGTAAAAAAGGCTGGGCAAGTAACAATAGTGTTTCTTTTGGTAGTATGTTGGCTAAGCTTGATTAAAGGCTAGCATGGGTTCGGATGATATGGGTTACATTTGTCAAAGGTGTTTCTTTTGTAAGAATGTTTGGTTGTTTTCTGCCATTTGGAGCCATGTCTTGACGGATGTTAAGCCTTTTGGCTTTGGTGGTGTATTGGAGGGTTGGCGGTGGCTTTGCCTTTGCCTTTATCTTTGTCTTTTTTGGATCTTGGCATATTGGTATCCCCTGTAAAAATTCTCTTGTGAGAAAATCAGGCAATGAATTTGAAGAACCATTTATAAATTCTGCAATGAATTTGAAGAACCATTTATAAATTCAATTTTCTATAGATTTGTAAATGGTTCTTCAAATTCATTGCCTCGATTTTCTCACAAGAGAATTTTTACAGGGATACCAATATGCCAAGATCCAAAAAAAAGACAAAGATAAAGGCAAAGGCAAAGCCACCGCCGAACCCTCCAATACACCACCAAAGCCAAAAGGCTTAACATCCGTCAAGACATGGCTCCAAATGGCAGAAAACAACCAAACATTCTTACAACAAACACCTTTGACAACAGAACCCATATCATCTGAACCCATGCTAGCCTTTAATCAGTTAGCCAACATACTACCAAAAGAAACACTATTGTTACTTGCCCAAGTCTTTACGTAACGTAAAGAAAGAGCCATCCAAAGGCCATAGAGGTAAGTAACAATCCTTCCCCGCTTGCTACACAAAAACAAGCGGAATACAAAAGAATTTCGAATGAGGTGGTTATTAAGCCTCGTGCAACCCCTCTTTCTCAAAGATCAAAATTTTTCCCCAAAACATCTTTTCAAAAAATATTGATCGTGGAAGATGGATTCTTCGATAAAGATCCAATCAAATTTGCAGAAAACATATTTCCAAAAATTGGCTTTTCAAACCTCACAATACAAACAAAACCCTTGCTTATTATGAGCAAATTTTAGTGGAAACAGAATCGGCAAGGTTCACTCACTTTGCCGATAAAACCAATACAGAAAATATCCTTTATTCCACTATATCCATCGAAAGTTATACACCCTCACACTAAGGAGCCTCACCTCATACATCCAGAAAGTTCCAAACTAGACTTACCCAAAGTCTACTATACTCCTCCTTATATACATACTGGGATTATCAACAAGCTTGGTGGAACGTCTTTTCAGACAGAATACAAATTTCCAACACTCGGTTATTATTCTTCAAAGACAACTTCCCAAGACAAAGCTTACCAAACCGGGTTTGACTCCGGTGGGATCTCTTTGGTCCCGTGGACATAATATTACACCCCACGGTCAAACAAGGATACAAGGTTTTCAGTGAAAAGTTCATACCAACACCTCATGATATAAGGTTCCCATGCCTTATGCATTTCTTTATAATATTCAGAATCTCTTGGGTAACAAAGATGGGAATTTGAATACAATACATCCAATAAACCAGGGTGTAAAGACATTTGTCCGAAAATACAAAACAAAATGGTGGGATGGATTCAGATTTTTGATCAAGGATCCGAAGTCTGCGGTTAAAACATGGCTAAATAGCCGTAAAACCCAAATAATCGCATCCCCATCAAATACATCGTTTTTTAGGGAAAAATCCATGGCAAGTGCAGCACTTGCAGCAGTCCAAAACAGAGATGAATACCGCAACATCCTCGGGACGATGCTCTCGTGAGCGGAAGAATCACAATGTGGATCTCCCAAATCTCAATACAGTCAAGAAGGATCCTCCCAGTCATATCATAGTGGAAACACTAATGAAGACGACTGCTACGGAATCAATCTGGACAGAGATTAAAAGACATCACATGCAGATACTATTACAAACGGCGCAAAAGCCTACACACCGGAGCGTAGTAGACATACACTGTTCATACAATGTTCACTGTTCACTATTCATACACTGTTCACTATTCATACACTGTTCAGTACTGTTCACTCTACACTGTTCAGCACTGTAGCACCCTCTATAAATATACCCACTCGACATAGAAGAAAGCACCTCGAAATTTTCCAGATTTCTCTCTTTTCTCTCTCCCTCTCACTTGTAAACCACCCTCTCTTCCATCTCCATCCTCATCTCTTCCATCTCCAAGCTCTCTTACCTTGTATCCCCTGGTTTCAAAGTAAGTTAGTTTTCACATACATAGTTTTATACAGGGTTACCAACTTACATGATAGTTGGTTAACCATTTCTTGTAATACAAACATCAATACTCCCCGGAGTGCGGATTACCGCCTAGTGGATGACTTGATGCTTTAGTTTCTGCATCTTTCAATACATGTAATTTCAGCTTTTCAGCTTTATATAATACAAGTTCATACCACCTTCATGATTGGTTTTTGTTTATGCATACTCTTACTTTATATTTTATATATTGCTTTCGGTCTTTACGTTATTTTTAATTCTCGCGATTTTATTTAAGTCATTTATTTTCTTGTTCTTATTTTCGTGTCTTTTAAGATACATCCTTCCCTGCTTTCATATAGATCTGTTAATCTGTTATACTTTCTTGTTCTCTCATATAGTACTCAGATCCTAACCCCTTTATGGTATATATATATATATATATATATTGATCTTAAAGAATATAGGCAACTCTTCGCGAAAAGTTGCAAAGTAAAAAAGGGCATCCCTTCAAAAGAAGTAGTAAAGTGAACAAAGGCATCTTTTTGGAAGAAGTTACAAAATGAATAATGCAACCCTTTGTGAAAGGTTGCAAATTGAACAAGTATAATTTCAAAGGTTATTTTGAAAAAAAACATATAGGAAATTTGGAATAATAAAAATAACAAAAAAAAAATTTAAAAAAAAAATTTCAAATTTCATAATTTTCAAAAACACTTAATAAACAAAAAACAACCTTTCAACTAATAAAGATTAATAAGATAATCTACGAAATACAAAATAAATAAATGAGTTAGTGCTAATTAAACCGCACACGTGCTAAGTGCACCTAATAATCGCACACACATACACAAGTATTGAGGGGCCTAGCCCACACCCCAATCTCTTCTTTGAACACATTAGAAAAAAATCATACTTATAAATTAGCACATCTCCTCCCAACTTTTCTACGTGGGATCAGAAAAAGTACATTTTATTTGTTATACAAACAAACAACCAACATACACAATTGAAGTTAGTTATAATTAGGGGTGAGCAGCGGTCTAGGGTTGACCGTGGACCGACCCTGGACCGGCCCAACCTTGCCGGTCCTGGTCCGGTTCCTAAGGGGATTGGTCGATCCTTGGTCCTAAAATTCCAGGACCAATACTGTGCCGGTTGGTCCTCGGTCCTAAGAGTTTTTGGTCGGTCCAACCATGGACCAACCCTGTATATTATATTATATTATATTATTTATAATTCTTTTATATATTCAAACCTAAGTAAAATGCATGTTATATTATATTATATTATATTAAGATGTTCTATCAATAGCACTAATAGTAATTTCAATTTAAAACTTTTGTTGAGTATTAATTATGTGTCATTTGTTTTGTTTTAAGGTGTTTAGAAGTTCAAGTGAATTAACAAAATGTGAAGTTATATATTCATAGTTTATATTAAGTATTTTGAATTTTTTATGGTTTAATTGTATTTTACTAATGAATTTCATCTACACTTTGCTTTTCAATTTGTGTCAAATGGTATAAGTTTTTTAAGAGTAGAGTAGTACTACAGTTGCTATAGTGATTTGCTAGTCAAGTGGCATGAAGCTCATTTTTTGGTTGAGTGGACTCTACATGATCAAATGCAGGAAAACGTTTTTGCATAGGATGTTATGAATATTAAAGATAGATGATTACAAGAACTTTCCATCTTGTCCCATATCTCGATGAGCGATTAGCAAGTACGAAATTTCTATTATTGTGTCATCTTAAATTTGCTAAATATGTATTGGTATTTATAGTTTAGTTGCACAATGCCGCATTGTCAATAGATGTGTAATTTGAATTTGTAGGTTTGCTTTTATAGTGAGTATAAAAAATAAGATAAAAAAAATTATCGATCGGTCCCAAGTTGACCCTGGAACCGGACCGAACCCATTGGGTTGATCCGGTCCTTGGTCCCAGTCTCAATAAGGTCGGTCCTCGTTCTTAAAAATTGAGGACCGACACCAGACGGTTGGTCCTAGGGTTAGGGGTGGCGGACCAACCCGGACCATGCTCACCCCTAGTTATAATTCTCAAATCAATTATGGATAAGGATATTTTGTAAATAATTTTTTTTTTTACATCGGTGGCATATATTCCATGTTTCCTCATCAGGTGAAGATTTATTGGAGAAATTGATCACAAAGGCCCACCAAAAATGACCGCCAACAAAAACAAACTAGCTGATTCTAGGTGGCTCTTCAAATGTGGACCAGTGTGGACCCACCCACCTGAAGGGAACTGATAAATTATTTATATAATTTTTATTAATATAAAATATTTCTCAAAATCCTTATTTTCCTTTCCCTCTTGTCGCTCATCCCTCTATGCTCTCTTTCAATCTCACGCCCCTCACTTCTCATTCTCAGTCTCACGCGGTCACGTGCCTCCCTCATTCAGTGCTTGTTCTGTTATGCACATTTCTCTTTAATTTTCTAAGAATGGAAATTCCAATGGAGATTAATGTTCTAGAGAGTTGGGAGGAGGTCTATTTCTATTTATGGGGGGTTTTATAGAGTTCAAGAATGTGCCGGTTGACGAGTGAGCACACTCTTTTTTCCCTGCATAGGAAAAAAAGAAGAAGATATTCTCACTATTTCCATGATCAAGTGGGCCGATTCCTGGTTCCTCAAATTAGGAACTGACCCTTTTGGTTTCCGGTTCTAACCATGGAACCCCAAAGGACCAACTCCAATTTCTGAAGAGAAGCGGGAGAATTAATGGAAATGTGGCCCATTCCCATACCGCCCTTATCATTTTTTTGGTGGTCGAAAATACCACCCTTCTCCAAAAACACATTATCGACACATCCAGCCAAACGTCTTTTTCCTTGTGGACGTGGAGCAACATCTAAAAGACACACGATATACATATTGCAATCGGTCAATTTTGTCATGTTTTTTTTTTTTTGTCAGTCCTACGCTATTCCTACTCTACACTCACTCTCAGACTTTTGCAATGTCTCTTGCAGGATGTGGGAGTCGAAACCCACTCTTGAAACTTACGCGTCCCCACCCCATCCCCCGGAGAAGATAGGGATTTGAACCCCTCACCTCCCCCTTCTATGTTGGAAGGATGGCCATTAGGGCGAATCAGTGGTTATTTTGTCATGTCTTATTAGAAAGGTTATTTTTAGTGTTCACACATCTCTCCTAACCAAGGTTTACATGGAAGGGGCAAACGTGTCATTTACCAAACAAACATTTTATTCTTGACAAATTTAATTCTTCACTTATTTTCTTCAAATCCTTTCTCCATACCTATATTTTCTAGACCGGCATTTTCTTTACCTCCTATATTATCGTCAAATACTAAAAAATTTAACTTTAATCACTCATTTTCTTTACCTCATAGTTTTTGTGACTTAGATTTCCTTTATTGGAAAATAGATTTCTCAACCTAATCTGTGTTTCTTTAGCAGAAAACAGCTTTTTGATTACCTCCTATTTTTGTTCCGAATGATGCTTCAACACTAGTTGATAAGAAAAAGATGGTGGTCGGGAAAGAAATAGTGACCTTTCATCAGTTAGTAAAATTGATAATTGAGGAAATTACACAAAATTTCTCTAAATGAAATTCAAGATGCCTCATGTTCGTCCCGAACTTTCGGCCATTAAAATAAAGAGAATCAAATTGTCAAAGATGAACATGCACCTTTCTAAAAGGTGAAATTACTAAAACAGTCATAAACCCATTGTATTTTTTCCAATTAAGTCATAAGCTTTTTTTCTTTGATCAATTCAGTTCCAAACCTTTTACAACTATGCTAATTCATGCCATCGAGCTAGATTTGGCCTGTTGACATTAAGGTGAATGCCAGCTGTCTGGCAAACGCTAACGTAGTAATTTTTTAATAATTTTTTATTTTTTTCGAAATTTTTTATTATTTTTTTTTTTTTTTCCTTTCTTCTTCTTCTTTTGGCCATCTAGCTGACGTGACAAGCCAAAAGAAGAAGAAAAAAAAAAAAAAAAAAAAAAAATTGAAAAAAATAATATATTATTAAAAAATTGTTACGTTAACATCAAATGGTCAAATTTAGTCAAATGGACTAAATTAGCGTAGTTACAAAAGATCTAAGACTGAATTGGTCAAAAAAAGGGGTTTAGGATTGAATTAAAAAAATTATAATAGATTTAAAACTGTTTTGGTAATTTTCCCTTCTAAAAGTTTAGAAGGATTGAAACGTGTTCAATTAAAGAGGCGCAAACTTTTGAGGTGAAAATTTTGACTCTTTGAGCATTGACGAGGGGGTCCAATATAAATCAATTATAAAATTTATTGGGGAATAAAGTATCTTGGAGAAAATACTTTTCAAGTACAAAATTGGTAATCTCGTCTTTATTTTGGAATATTTGCCTTGACTTATGATCTGTGATCTGTCAACATCTTTGTACTATAATAAGAAATAGAGGCACATACAATAACGAATGAATCTTTGCGTTGACTAGTGGTTCGTGATTTGTCAACATATTTTCACTATAATAAGCGCAGATTTCATTTTATTATAATAATTGTGGATTTCATAAAATTTAATTATTTTGTCGCCCATGTAAGAAAATAGAGGCATATATAAGACCAAATGAATTTTTGCGTCGACTTAATATCCGTGATTTGTCAACATTTTTTCACTATAATAAGCGCAAATTTCATGAGATTCAATTCCTTGTCGTAATGAATGAGAGGATGACATTTGCCTGGGTTGGTAAAAATTGGCAATTTGCAAATTAATCAAACATCAGCCATGCCTTTTCTCTTTTATTTATTTATTTATTTATTTATTTATTTCATTTATTTATTTATTTTTACTTTGGATACAGTAAATGCGATATCCGTGCAAGGACGGTTTTGATATAGAAATTGGGTATTGTGACTTCTTGAATACTTTCTAGATGCAAAATTTTTTTACTAAATACTAACTAAATTGACCTTCTCATATGTAAGTTGATTTATCAATTTTAGCTTTTTTTTTTCTCTCTTTTTATTGTCTTTGTCTGAGTTCCTTTACAATTTATACTCCCGCTTCCAAATAATAAAATAGTCATTAGTTATCTTGCAAAATTTCATGCGTTATCAGATTGTGAATTTTTCGACAAAATATAAAAAGATTGTGAGATCAAATCTTTTCGGCCTTCTTTATTGGCCTCCCCAAATATATTTCCATGGTCTAATATTTGGCACAAGTCCAGCTTATGCATCAATTTTATATTTGAGTGTTTCTCAAACAAGTGCTATTTGCGTGCGGGGATTTTTAAAAATAGATATGATTGACAAAACACTTTGGTAATATGGCTTGTATAGACATTCTTCTTTTTCTTTCTTTTGGGTGAGAGTATGGAAAATGATCGTTTCATCCGTCTCCTATTTCTCTTCTCCTCCTGCCCCTCCTCGATTGTCTTTCAGGTTATGAGCCTGTAATCGAATTGCAAAAATTATAATTATATTATATTCTTCGATACTTCATTATATGTGTTTTTCTGCTGGTGATCAAGCTAGCCAATGTAACATCAAGAACCACTCCATGAGCATGGAGCCATGCCTGCCATTCCGTGGCGCAGTTTTGCTCGATGTGCATGGACGGGCAATTCGATCACGAGCATTTACGGGTGCTAGTTGAATCGAGATGAAAAAAAAAAAAAAAGGAAACATTTCCGTACGTACCTTTTGGTGCTGATTTGGAAAATCCATGTGGTTGATACGGTCGGGCTGACTAGATGGGCCTGGGCTCGTTTTGATCGTGCCCAAATTTGCAAATCGCTTCGCCTTTTAGCTGAAATTCCAAAAGCAAGAAATCATTTAAGGGTTCAATCTATATTTAGCTCATCACATTAGATAAATCAAGACCCTCCTTTTTGTGGAATATTCTGGTGAACAATTTATGGCATCTGATTTTAAAGGCCCATGATCTTCTAAATTCAGGCCCATCACCAAATTATGGGTACTTTCTCCCCCAATAATTTCAGATGATAAGTCAAAGATAGAAAATTTTTTTTTTTTTTTTTCTTTGGCAATTTCTGAAAGTCAATGCTCAAGGTCAATCTCCTCTATACATCTGCTAGAAATGATCATTGGCTTGTTGATTTTTTTTTCTGAAAAAACGGTCAGGTTAAAATGATAGTAAACTCAAAACTATAACAAGAAGGAGAAAAAAGAGTAATGTAATTTATATTCCACTTTTAGAATCTTAAAATGATGGCCAAAAAAATCACGTTGGCCAAGCCTTTTCACTCCTAATTGATTTCTGAAAAGTCTATATATTATTATAACAATTTAATATAATTTCCTAAAATAACTTAAATCACATTGTTTTCTTTCTTCATTGGAAAAGTTCCATTTTCTACGCAAATTGAAAACGTGAAAAAAAAAAAAAAAAAAAAAAAAAAAAAAAAAAAAAAAAAAAGAAAACAAAAGAAAATGTGAAGTAACATCCTATTGCTTATTATCATATCAACGTAATTGGAACTCTATCATTCTTTAAAAAGTAATTTGTCCGTTCATCTCCTTTTCATGTTAACTTAGAACCCAACAAATGTCTTTTGGGAATATTATTCAATATAAAATTATATATTTCGATTAGATTCAAGGAAACACCTTTAAAATATCGTTAAATTATTTTTCTAGGGAACTCTTTTATGAAAGGTCTCTATAGATACCATTACCATTTACAATTACGTCATGCTAGTCGTGTTCCTATCACATATATAGCACCAACATGGACATACAACACACGACACACACCCATTACGACACGATACAATACGCGACACGTTATTTCTTAAAAATAGAGAATTTCAACATGTTATATATTAAATATATTTTTATATTTATAAATATAATTATACAAAGAGCCTAGAATTAATTCACACTAAAAAATTAATTTAACATGTGTTAATATCATTCATTATTTTAATTTGACAAATTCAACTGCATCTCATTACAATAATACATAAAACTTAAAGGGAAAAAAACATTATTTAATGAATGCTGAAATGGTATTTTTAAATTTATTTATTTATCAGATGCATCATTTTTTATTACTTCTTTTGTAATAAAATATTTTAAAAAAAGCTAAGATAATTCTAAAAAAAAACAAAACTAAGAAAAAGAGAGACAAAGAGACAGAGAGACAGAGAAGAGTTGGGATTGTGGCCGGGCATGCCGTTGCCGCTGCCCCCATTAGCGGCGTGCCCAGCCTCCATCGAAGGGGGCCGGCGAGCAGTAAAGGGAGGGCAACCCTTGCCAGCCTAAGCAAGGCGTGGATGAGGCTTGACCAAATCTAGGTGACGTCTCAATTGCGGTCGGTGTGGATTGCCTATATCTGGGCAACGCCGACCCTCACCTGTGGCCGGTGAGCTTTCTTAGCCTCAGGTGAGGCCTTGTCGGCCCTAGGTAAGGGCCGATGACCCTCGTTGGGCCCAAGCCTCGCCGACCCTTACTTGGCCGACGATGACCTCTCCCAAGCCGGCGAGGGCCACCCCCCCGGCCGCCTATGGCCGGCGAGGTTGCCGGCCCCCTCCAACGGTGGTAATGGTAGCGGCGCCCGGCCACCAACCCTCCCCTTTTTTTCCTTTCTTTTTGTTTATATTTACATTTTGATCCTCTAAGTATTGAAAATTTTTATAATTAACCCCGTGCGTGTTGGAATTCCAGAGTCACGTGTTGGAGCGTGTCAAAGAGAGTTGACCACATGTCAGATTTCTCAACACTCATTGACCGCGTGTCGAAGCGTGTCGGGACGTGTCGAAGTGTTGGATATGGCACTGACACGGCGCCCAAAGAAAGAGTGTTAGTGCTACATAGCCTATAACAAAAAATCCGTTTTAGTGTGTAGGATACCAAATTCCACCCAATACATCCTCCATAGTGTGATTTCATGAAACAAAAATTTAGCAATGATAAGGACAAAAGGAGATAGAACAACTTATAATATAATATTAATGTTAGAACAATGTGTAAATTAAGCTACAGTAACAAGTCTGTGATTCATTGAATGTTGATTGATTGTTGATCTACAAGATTTCATCAGAGTCATAAAGCATAAAAACATCTAATAGTCATAACATAAGTACTCTTAAAATTGAGAAGTTTCCATAGAAAAATGATGTCCATACATAGTTAGAAATTTCACCATAGGTTATGGAGTAATTAATTTTTAGAGAAAGGGGTAAATTGTGGATCTTATGCACCCACGCAAATCTTGGACTTTACTTTTTTTATCTATATGTTTACTCCTAATCATCCCAAATTAGACCCGTTTTCTTTTTAATAATCGTAGGACACGGACGTCGATTACTTAAATGCTCAGCAAACACCTTGCAAGCATCATTAATCGATTAGTTTCAGGCTTTTGATCTAAACATGTGGCTTTAATTTATAGAGCAGCTTGCGTATAATTGGCAAGAGTCGAAAGGATGAACTACAGCATTTTAGCTAGAAATCTTACGACACCTGAAGTAATTGCACCAGCCACGGGGATCAAGCTGATCCGGATGCGATTTCGATTTCCAACTCATCTCATCCGATGCAAGAGATCAATCCGACGGCTGAGGCCGAACCGGAATCAATCCGACGGCTAAGGCCGAACCGGCGATTCCGCTTCGACCGCACCGGATCACCGCCCGCCCTTGCCTTGGGTCCGAAAGGAATGTCGACACGACACGACAGGTCGTACTCTCCTTTTCCTTTTTTTTTCCCTTTTTCTTTCCTCTTTCACTTCTGAAAAAACTCGAATCTCTCCGCTCCCCTTTTCCTCTCGCCCACACCACCACCACCACCACCCCACCTTCCAACGAATATATCTCTTTCGCCTTTTTCTCATTTTCCCGTTGATAATTTCTCGTCTTCCCGGTGGTCGCTGATCTGATCTTTCCTCCCCATTTCTCCTCCATACGCTCTCTCTCTCTCTCTCTCTCTCTCTCTCTATCTCTCTGTAGCTACAGTGTGGTAAGATCAGCCATGTCGTTCAGAGGGGTAAGCTCGTTTTTCGCTGGTTCTTTTGATTGAGCTTGCTCTGCTCTTTCGCTGTGTGGGTTTCTCTTGTTAGATCTAGTTCGTTTGCTTCTTCAAATGTGTAAGCTGCCCTTGGTTTTGCTTTGGTTTGTGGCTTCTGCTGTGATCACGTGGAGCATGGTTTTGCTGGGCTGTGTCCTGATTTTGTTGATTTGGGTCTGGGAATGCTGGTTGGCTTCTGAACTTTGTTGGGCAAAATCGTTTAGCTTGGAATGGCTTTCTTTCTCAGAAACAGGTTCCCTTTTGGTAGCATGGAAGGGGTCTTTAAATCGAAGGGCCCTTTTGATCTTATTCGTTTTGCCTGCGTTAACTCTGTAAAAGCTGAAAAAAAAGAAAAAGAAAAAGAAGCTGCGAAGCCGTGACAGTTCTTGCTAGAACCATCAGTAAGACGATTGCTATGCATTTGCATGTAAATTGGTGCGACCTTATCTTTCAGGATTTTGGTCTTCGTAGAATTTATAAGGTAGATATTTAGGTGTCTTGTTTGAAGTTTTTGTTGAATGGCTATTGAAGAGGGGGAAAACTGATGATCTGTGCTGATCAGAGCAATGCTTCATCGGGAATGGGTGTTGCTGAACACAGCAAAACCACTTATCAGGAACTGCAGAGAAAGAAGGTTCACCGCTATGTGATTTTTAAGATCGATGAGAAGAAAAAAGAGGTTTTGGTTGAGAAGACTGGAGGTCCAGCTGAAAGCTATGAAGATTTCACCTCCGCTTTGCCGGAGAATGACTGCCGTTATGCTGTCTATGACTTCGACTTTGTAACTGCTGAAAACTGTCAAAAGAGCAAGATCTTTTTCATCGCGTGGTGAGTTTCTTCCTTATGTCCAGCTGCTTGATATGTCATGGATGGACTACTTATTAGATTTTTATGGCCGTGCATTCACTATGTTGCCCTTCCAGCCTTTCGCTGGGCCACAATCACGATACATGGTTTTAGGTTGATGTCATTGGTTTTTTGGACTGAAAGTGCTGAAAATTCGTGCACATTTTCATTCCTGCATGGATTGTCTAAGCATGTAAATCATTGTTTCTCAGGCATTTTTCTGATCTGCATTTATTGGCTCATATTCTGATCTGCTTTGTGTCTGCGTAGGTGTTAGAGATTTCAAATTTTCTGTGCTCGATCAAATCATATTTATATATCAGTGCATCTTAATTGGTGTAAATTTCAGTAGGGCGACGATCTGTGTGTGGAAGAAATTGTTTGGATCTGTAATCTCATTTGATTTTTGTTGCTTGCCATGTAAGATACATTCTTGTCGAACATATATAATTTATTAGTCTTGATTTGTATGGGTCTGGTACTAGCTTTTTCTTGATTTTGCTATTATATGCTGAATGATTTGTAGATGAGGTACTTTTAGAGTAGGTTCGCCATATGCATCTAAATCTGTCCAGGTTATTAGACAGCAGCTTACTCAAGTGTCAGAATTATTTGTCCATAAATTTGAGTTATTTTGGTTTAGCAGTGTCAATCTGTTTTTACAGTCGATTTGCTTTGCTCTCTTCTGAAAATTACTGCTCAATTGTTTCACCTTCTACATTGGCCAAAATCCATTTTGTTTCTACGTTGATCATTTTCCAATGACTCTACCTTTTGAGCAGTTTCACTGCGTTGCATAAGCATCTGATAAGATATGCTTGTTTTCTATGGTAACATGTACTCACGTCAGTTTTTTTAGCAAATATTTTTCTCTCGTTCTGTTTCCTTTTTCAGAATATTTCTACATTCATGCCTTTGGATTCTGTTCAGAGCAGACTTGTCATTAATGTCTCAGTTTCTGTGATGCCATGTTCATAATCTAAACCATTTACGTTGCCAGTTAATACTAAAAGTCTACTTTTCCCATTTAGGTCCCCTTCTGTGTCTCGTATTCGCGCCAAGATGTTGTACGCAACATCCAAGGACAGGTTCCGAAGGGAGCTCGAGGGTGTCCATTATGAGATCCAAGCAACCGACCCTACTGAAATGGATCTTGAAGTTCTCAGAGAACGGGCGAACTAGGGGTCGCTTTGCTCTCGTGCAAAAGAAAGAAAAGTAAGGGGTTATTGTTTACTTTCTGCGACCCATAGTTTATGATCATGTGGGATATCTCTCCGACACTAAAAGTATATGTAAGACAAACAGCTAACTCTCTAAATAATGAGCACCCGGGAAGACTGACTAGGTGCTGCTCCACGATACACCCTTAGTTATGGGGAATGCGAGCTTCTGTAGCCGTGATGCTTCTCGGGTGAAAATTGGTTGTGCGATATTATTGATGGCAAATGATATGGCTTTGCTTGATATTGATGCTAAAGAAATAGTACATTGTCAGTCTTTGTGTTAGGTTTTTAGTGATTATGACAGGGACTCCTAGACACTATAGTTTCTTCAGTGAAAGACATGCAACATCTACAACCGCCATTCATCCCTGATTCCAGAAACAGTAGCTCAATTTTTTTATGTGTCGAGTTAACTAGTATATCTTCTCAAAGATATTCATGCTGAAAGAAATAGCAATGGAACCTTTCCTAGAGAATCATTAAGTCATCTGAAAAAGACGGTTTAGATGTATAATTTTAAAAGGAAGATGGTACTCCATTTACATTGAAAGCGCCTCCTAGCAGTGTGAGAGCCCTTCCAATAGTCGAAGTAAGAGAGGTAGAGAGATGAATTTTCTCCAAGTCATCGTCCATACATTGATACTAGTTCAGGATTTTCGTATACAAGTTTGGCCACAAAGTGTGAAGTTTGAGATACATATTGAACGAGTCTTGGATGGTCAGTTTGCTTAGCCAGTGAGATTTGCAGTGCCTGTTCTCATGTGTTAGTGCTACATTTTCAATTTTCTGCATCTCGCAAGGTGAAGTGATCACCTGAATCTGTCGAAAAGCCACCGCAACGCATTGTTGCGATTTTAATTAATTTCTTGACCATCTTTAGAAGGAAGAAATCAAGACCAAGCTTACTTTGAGAAAGGGAAACAACGTTCTAGCTTTGTTTTCTAGGTCGCTTTGGATAACTCCCATGGACAGCAGGACCAATCCAATCCCTTTGTCTTTATTGCGACCAGAAGCTGTAATGAGTGATCAACCAACTTTCGTCTTGGACAGTGATATGATAGCAACCCGATCATAATGATCTACGGAAAGATTCCAAGCCAAGAAGAATATTTAAAAATTTGGCAGGAGGTAGGCTGTGCCAAGAGTGAGAAAGCACGGAACCATCAATAGCCAACGCTTGACAGCTGATACCATCTATTTCAATCCATGTCCCTATCTAGAAAGATAAGTTTAACCACACTTTGAATTTAAACGAGAGCTGCCAAGTAAGTTTCTACCTAATTCTTTGGTCCTAATCACATTGTTGATAGGTCATTCTATCCTTATCTTTTAGTATTTTTCGCCAAATGAGAGCGTATTGAATAAATGAGAAAAAAGCCTCAATATATGTTTAGATATAAGTAAATAATGGGTTCTTTTTTTCCTAAAATATTAGAGGTCTGCCTATAGAGGGATGGGTTATTTATAAACCCATTGTCTTACAATTTGCATGCAGTGAGTGAGATTTGAACGAGTATGAATATTCAAGCTCAAACTATATTTGACTCGACTCAATAGTCAATTAGTATATACCAATCCAAACTCAGGCTCAAATATAGTTCCAAATTATGGAAAAACTGAAAGTTTATACAGGTTATGTATGTTTTCCATATATGAAAGCAACAGAAAAAGGAAATCTAGCTAGTTATTTTATTAAGTTGGTGAAGCATAAGAGGTACGGGCTGGAACTTGACCACATTAATTCACTACTTACGCTTGAAAATAAATATATATAATCAAGCTCGTGTGATCTACAAGTTCATTTGGCGGCAACTTCGACTTCTTTATGTTATCTTCTGAAGCAGAATGTTGAATAAAAAACAAACGCGACGAACCCTAGTGCCTCCCATAAAATGTTTTATTAATATACTTATTAGAATAATCTCAATGATTCGATTATTGGATGGCTTCAACAAAGCGGGACATAACTGTTCTAACCATTAATGTGACGGTTGGTTGATAATCACTCATGAAAGAAAAACAAGCCTCTGTATTTGTCTTCATGAAACAGTCCAAAACAAAGCGGTGTCATAAATTCGTTTGAGTTGAATCAAACATTTAAGATTTTCTGAAGACCATCTGACCATAGTCATCTTGAATTTTAGAATTAGCATGCATACGTGATAATAATAACTAATACTCGGCTTAAAATAAGTAAAGGTGCTTGTCATCCGATAGGTGTATGCATGTTATGATAATTTAATTTTTTTTTTTTTAAATGATGGCAGGAGACTTTGTTCCATGGTCATGGCCTAAACAATACCTACTAATATACGTACAAGGCAAGTGGATCAGTCACTATCATGCTTACGGGGCAACGTTGTCATTTAATGTCCATGCTTATGCGGCCAATCGACCTGGAAATTATAAAAATTCGCACCGCAGCTTTCGTTAATCTTTCAATGTAGCTCCTACCCGCAATGAATTTTTATGATCTAGATATTTGGGCGCCGACGATTTCATAAATGCTTCGTTGGATTCCATCAGGCGAACGAAAAACAAGTTTCCTTTTATAATAGCTTTGATAAGCGGAGGCTGGGATAATGTATTGAGATTCCTAGTCTCTTGACCATGTGATGATGGGACCATCCCTAATTTTTTGTTTGAAGCATGGTGGTAGTCGCCCACAGAATTATGATAGTAATGCTCGATTAGGTACCTCCCGCTTAAGAAAGAATTTTTTGATTGACGACCCGATATATAGTCTAGCTGGTCAACGAAAAACAATAATGAGGAGGATGACGACGAGGATGATAAATCAATAGAGAAATGATTAAGGATTAATATCACGAAAAAATTCAAATTAGTACACCTATAATAAATTTATCATTCGTTAGTTTCTGTTAAATTTTTTCATTATATTGTTGAGTTGGATAACACTAGTTTGGGATTTTATCTTCTATTTGTCACGGATGTACCGGTTTATATTTTTTTGTGACATTAATCATACTTAACGGAAATGAACAGAGAATAAATTTGTTTTAATTGTAACGGTTTGAGATTCTTGTGGTCAAAAGATTAGTTTGAGGTAAATTTGTCATTATTAAATCAATTTAAAATTTTTGGCAGTCAAAAAATTAGTTTAAGATAAAACATGTATATCGCTTTAAGATTTTTCATTGTATTAACCCAATGAGTCAATGACTAAAGACAAAGGTTGGATATCAATATTTAAGAAGTTCACGTTTTGTATTGGTTAAAATTATTTCACCCAATTTTGTTTTATACAATTTCACAACATATCTTATTCTATTTCTTTATACCAGACCCGACATAGGTTGGTTTTGTGTACGTCGGGATATAGAGAAGGATCCGGACCATTTTATTGGTACAAATGAACGGCAATTAGGAGGAATGAAGGAGACTCTCTCATTAATTTTCATTAATTCGAGAAAAGTGAGAATACATAGGAAACGATGAATTTGACCTTGGAAAAGGTAATTCCATGAATGAAAATATTTATGGCATCACCGCAACTACACTATGATGTATCGCTATTTTTCCTTTTCTTTATGTTCCTTTTGGCAAATTTTGAAACAAATTTTTATCAGCTCTTTCATTAATTCTGATAAATAGATGCAAATCATCCCATACATATATGCATTGAGTAAGGGTTTTTTTTTTTTTTTTTTTGGTCAGAAATACTAGACATATTATTTATGAAGGAAAACCATTACAACCCATTGTGAGGGCATCGATACATAGCATATCCAGACGTATTGGAGGAGGTGATAAGGCCCAGTTTGAGTTCAAAAAGCCACGGCCAAAGGCCTTAGCGGCCCGGTCGATCGGCAAGGGAATTCGCTTCCCGTCTGATGAGAGAGTACGCAAATGGGGACATCGGGAAAGCAGAGCTTCTACTTCGACAATTAGGGTTCGGCAGTCCCATGGAGGCGAGCAGTGATTGTTCAGCATTTCTACCATAACCAAGCAGTCAGAATCAACCTGCAAGTGAGTATCTGTCATCCCTTTCTCGACCAGATAAAGAAGGGCTTGATGTAGGGCTCGAATCTCGTTGCAGAGGAGATGAGGCAGGAACGATTTGGGAGGAACCACCGATCAAATTACCTTCGTGGTTTCTACAAATACAAGCCACCGAACCTGCGTGATCTGCTACAGGGAAAGCCCTGTCAATATTCACTTTGATTGTCCCTGACGGTGGAGGATCCCAAATCCGAGAGGTAGGCGAAACCTGCTGCCTTGTAGATGTTATGTCCTTATGCTTGATGCGATTACTCTCTGCAGCTATGAAAGCGAGATCGACAATCTGTTCGTGAGTTGAGCGTTTGCTGTGGAAGATGAAGTGGTTCCTCGCTTGCCAGATCTACCAAAGGAGAGCTACTACTGTCGCCGGTTCAGGTACATGTACATCCTGCAACAATATATCTGCTAGCCAAGTAGACATTGATTGTGTGCTGTTTGTTGAAATATTAATCCGCACTTTCGGATGGGACCAAAGGCCCTGAATCTGTGGGCAATAAAGGAACAAATGTTCGGCAGTTTCAGGGAGATGAGTTTGACATAACTGACAATCTGGGTTGGGGAGGATGTGTCTTTTGTATAGGTTTTCCCTTGTAGCAAGCGCATTGTGGCAAAGGGACCACAGAAAGATTCTAAGTTTGGGGGCGGTCTATAGGTGCCAAATCTTGCGCCAAACAGGGTTTGGGATGGGAGGGGATGTGGATGCAGAGTTGGTAAGATGTTTAGGAGCATGTTCTTTAATAAACTGATAGCCACTTTTAACCGTATAATCTCCTGTAAGTGTCCTTTTCCAAATAATCTTGTCAGAAACCATAGTTGAGCTAAGAGGAATGGTAAGAATCTCCTAAATAATTTGCTCATCAAAACTTTGTTGAAGAAGATGGACATTCCATGTGGTGGGATTCTGTTTTATAAAACTTTCAACCATTTCAGGCTCCCCTCTTTTTGCTGGCCCGCCTAGAGTTCCTCTAGCAAACCATTTATCATTTCAAATGTTAATGCTTTGGCCGTTCCCGACTAACCATTGAATTTGATATGAGATGGAGTCTCGACCTAAGAGCAAACTTTGCCAACCCCATGACGGATTTGAACCTCTAGGTGCATGCCAAAAATCAGTAGATTGAAAATATAAACCTTTAAACACTCGACTCCACAAGGAGGAAGGGCAGTGAGCTAGTCACCAAGCCTGTTTACCAAGGAGTGCTTTGTTAAGAGTAAGTAGGTCTCGAAAACCCAGCCCTCCACATTCCTATCGTTCTTGAAGTAGTTCCCAACTTTTCCAGTGTATGCCCGATTTAGTACTACTATTTTGCCACCAAAATTGTGCTATTTTCTTCTCAATAGATTTGCATATAAAAACCGGAATTTTAAAGATTGACATAGCATAGTTTGGTAAGGCCTGCACCACAGATTTCAGCAGTATTTCCTTCCCCCCTTTTGATAGAAGCTGTTCTTTCCACCCCGCCAACTTGGCACTAACCCTTCCTAGTATCCAAGCAAACATATCCTTCTTAGAAACTCCCCAATCAGAAGGTATCCCTAAGTACTTGCTAGTTTTTTCAATCAACGGCACCCTCAATACACTAGCCAGATTTTGCTTTAAGGGATTAGGACAGGCTCTGCTAAGAAAAAGGCCAGATTTGTTTCCGTTCACCACTTGTCCGGTAGCTAGACAGTATTGTTGCAGGATATTGGCTAAATTTTGACATTCAAGTAGACTTCCATCTAAGAAAAATATTGCATCATCAGCAAAAAATAGGTGAGAAAGGATAGGACAGCACCTGTTGAACTGAATTCCTTTAAGATTTCCCATGTCGACAGCTTGTTTGATGAGGGTTGATAAAACATTAGCCACCAGGATGAATAGATATGGTGAGAGAGGATCGCCTTGGCGAAGGCCTCTCGTAGGTTGAAAATAGGGTAACGGTTGTCCATTGAATTTGACACTAAGAGAAGCCGTCGTTATGCATAGCATTACCCATTTCACCCAATTGGTATGGAAACTAAGCTTGCAATAAATAGGCCTCCAAGAAATCCCATTCAACTTGATCGTATGCCTTTTTCATATCCAGCTTTAAAATAGCTTGAAACTTTCTCTTTCTTACCCTGGTTTTCAATTGGTGTAGGACTTCTTGAACAACCAAGATGTTATCTGGATTTGTCTACTTACAAAAGCGCTCTGTTCCATCGAGATCAACTCAGGTAACCAAGGTTTTAATCTATTTGCTAAGATCTTGGATATGACTTTGTAAATAAAATTACGAGAGGCTAATGGGACGATAATGGTCTAACCTTTCAGGATGCGGGACTTTTGGAATGAGAGTAATGAGCATTCTGTTTAAAACTGGGGGCAACACTCCTGTTCTGAAGAAATTCTGCACAGAGGTAAATATATCTTCTTGGAGTATGTCCCAATAAGTTTGGTAGAATAAACCATTAAAACAATCCGGTCCCGGGGCCTTTGTTGCCCCCAATTGAAAGGTAGCATTTTTCACTTCTTCCCAAGAAACCTCAGCGATTAAAACCTGGTTCATTTCCATTGTAACTACTGAAGAAACCTGTGTTAGAATAGGGAGATAATCACGTGGGCCTGCTGACTGATATAGATTTCGAAAGTAATCCATTGTCAAGTTCGTCAGTTGAGTAGGATCTCGAATCCATCTATGAGTTTCATCCTGAAGCATAGTAATACGATTAAATTGCCTTCTTTGTACTATCGTCGAATGGAAAAACTTTGTATTCCTATCCTCCCACCTCAACCAGTTAATGCGTGACCTCATCGCCTAATATTGCTCTTCTTGCTGCCATAAAGATTGAATTTCTTCCTTGATTTGCTTGACTGTTGTTTGATCATAGTTATGGCTTGGTCGATTCATAATTTGTTGGAGTTCCTGTTGTAACAGATTAAGCTTGTCACGGCCATGCGAGAAGGTAGATTTACTCCATCTGGCAAGTACTGTAGAGACTAGTCGAAGCTTTCGATCAAGGGATGCATGTTGGAGTGGTGAAGACTCCCAAACATCTGCGATGACCTGTCTACTCTGCTGATGCTGGGTCCAAAAAGCTTCAAAAGTGAAAGATTTACAACGCTTCTGTCTGGGACCGTCAGTGATGAGTAAGAGGGACTGTGGTCAGACGCAATTGCAGGAAGAGCGAAGACTTCAGCTGTAGGGTAAGAAACCCTCCACTCCATAGTACATAATAATCTATCTAGACGTTCTTTGACAGCATGATCCCCTGCCCTGTTATTCACCCAAGTAAAAGCACAGCCCTTACTGTCAACGTCCATTAATGAACAACTGTTGATAAATGATCGAAAGGATTGCATTTTATAGGAATCAGCTAGCTTTTTTCCAACATTTTCCCAGTGGTACATTATCTCATTAAAATCGCCAATACATATCCATGGCAGGTTATTATAAGAGCTAATCTGTCTCAAATCTTCCCACAGCTGCTGTCGATGATGATAAACCGCAGGCGCATGGATATAGGTAATTCGCATCGGACTTCCTCTTGGATTAGTTGTGCATAACAAGTCGATAAAGTTGGCAGTATGTCTCTCTATAGATAAATGCACTTGATCATTCCATAAAACAACCATTCCTCTAGCCAAACCCACTGGACTTACCACAAAAGAGTTAGGGAATTTCAGCCTCCTCTGAATTTTCTGGATTACTATGTTCTGGTTTTTCGTCTCCATCAAAAACACTATGTCAGGCCTTTCGCGAGCCACCAGGGCCCTAAGTGCTTGAACTGTCAGGGTATTGCTCGAGACACGCGGTTCCAGCTAAGTAGTTTCATTTGTCCTCTGGTGGCTTTTTAGGGCAAGCCACCACAGCCCAGTTGTCTGCCTTGTCAGTCTCATAAATCGGATTGTCCATGAGATGTGAATCATCAAAATCTGCTATGACATAAGGACGCGATTCATAAGAAGCATATCTTTTGGCCTTCTTAAGTGGAGTAGTCTTAGGAGGGATTCTATGTGTCTTTACTTTCTTTACTTTTTGCTGTTGCACGATTTCTGTTCTTGGACAATCAGCATGAGGAACCTGCTGATTAAGTGGAGCAGAAAGAGGTACAATATGCGAAGGTAAACAAAACTCCATAGTAGTTTGTGGCTGGTTTGGAACCGGAGGAGTACTAGGTAAGAGAAGTTGTGAGTGCTGCGGAGTTTCAGGTATGACCTCCTCAACTCCTTCATGGGTAGTATCTACCTCATAGAAAGCACACCAATATGGACTATGTTCCTTAACATCAGCTCGTAACCAGTGACCATAGGAGAATTTATCTTTCCCATCCTGTTGCGACTCATCATAAGGTATAGTGGGACAATACATGGCATAATGTCCGATAACCCCACATAAGTAACAAAAGTGGGATAATTGTTCATATTTGAAATCCAGCCATATATTCCTACCTTCTAATCGGATAAGCTTACCTGGTGGTAGGGGTTTTTGCAAATTAAGTTCGACACGAGCCCTACCTGCCCGTAGCATCGTATCTTCTCGGCCTTCAAGCTTCACCTGCTGCACTTTGCCAAGATTCCGCATAATTTTGCTAATCATCTCCTTTGTACAACGCTCAATAGGAAGACCAAAGATTTGCACCCAGAAGGCGCAAGTATTGAAGTCATAGTAATGAAGTGGGGTATTTGGTAGCCAAGGCTTCAAGATAACAAGGTGATGTGAGAACAACCACGGACTATTATCTAACACCCGCTGTTTTTCTGCTATGTCCTCATTGGCATGCTATGAACTCCTTTTATAGTTATGAAAATGTATTTAATTATTCAACTAATCATACTTATTATTTTCTTTGAAAGGGAATGGAAGATTGGGATACTATTACACTGTCCCGTTGCAATAAGATTGGTAAGCGAATATAGAACTGAAATTAACTACATTTTTAATTGTTGAAATCTAATAAATTTCATGTGGGTCTTACATAATATTCATTCATTTCTTACAATCCGAACCCAATACTGTAGGCCTGTTAGGTTTATCGAACAAGTTTCCTAAAAAGAAAGAGGTTATCACTTTCTTTTCATTTCTAATGGGAGTAACTTCCCTTTCATGGTGGCGGTGGGGAACAACACCCGCTGGGAAGTTTTCCGGGGAAGGAAGGTGGTGAAAACTGCGGAGGAGTACGGACCCTGCAAGGTGCATTTTTGTCTTCGTTCCACTCCCAAAAACCGGCAGGTAAAAAGTTATTTTTACCATGCATTGAAAATGAAAAACTATAGATATATAAATATTTGATTACTTGAGAAATATTTAATGAGCATTTTTTTAAATAAAAACAATTAAAAATCAATAGTAGAAGTCTTGAGTTAGATGATGAAATCTGTCGCTTCCGCTCCTCCGTATATGATCACCCATGGATGCCCTGCATCAAGCATCGTCTCAAGTGTGAAAAAGTTGAGGATTTTATGATTGGAGCAAGGACTAGATGACTCATAATTTCGTAGATTTAAAGCTATTTTGATAAATATGGAATGAATTTACCGATTTAAATGCTTTAAAAGATTGCTATTTGAAAGAGAATCTCTATAAAATGGAGCTTCAAAATTGGTTTTCACTTTACTTTAAACTAAACCCTCCCGATAGTTGGAGTAACAGAAATAGAGAGATGAATATTCGTAGAGACATTTTACGTATACCAATACTAATCCAAGATTTTCACGTACAAGATTGATTCTAAAGATTGAAGTTTGAGATGCATTTTGAACAAGTGTTGGATGGTCGGATTATGGCAATAGTCAATAAGATTTACAGTGCCTCATCTCATATGCTAGTGGGACGATTTCAATTTTCCACATCCCAGGAGGTGAAGTGATTACTTGAACTTGTCGAAAAGCCGCCTCAATGCATGGTTGCAAGTAGGGGTGAGCATCGATTTAGGGTCAACTCTGAACCGACTCTGGACTAGCTCAACCCTACCTGGTTCTAGTCCAGTTCTTAGGGAAATTAGGTCGGTCTTTAGTCCTAGAATTCCTAGATCAGCACTGTGCGGGTCATTCTTCGGTCCTGAGAGTTTCGGGTCAGTCCAATCTGAACCAGCCCTAAAAAATAAATGGCGTTAACAACATTAAACTGTTATTTAATAATTTATGAATGAGGAAAATGTTTTTGTGAGGAGTCTTCACGGCGTCCAAAAAAGTATAAACAACTCCTTATGACATCCTCCTCTAGTATTCGTTCTCTTCTATTTTATTTGTCCTCTTAGTCTTCAATTTGCCAAAATCGAAAGAAATAACTTCTCCGCTAGCCATTCAACACTCGCCTCGCTCGCTTTGGGTCACTCGTGCCGCTCATCGCTTGATACTCACTTGGCTTGTTGCTCCCCGCTTGACATTCGATGCCCATTCTATTTGACGCTCACCCCACTTGACCCTTACCACTTGCTTTTCTTAGCTAACCTCGCTAATTATCGAACCCATTGTGTTGATATGGTCCTCAGTTGCCATTTCAAGAAGTAAAAAAATGAAATAAAAAATTATTGATTAGTCTTAAGTTGACATTGGAACCAGACCAAACCTATTGGGCCAGTTTGGTCCTCAATCGCTTTTTTAAGGAATACAAAAAATGAAATAAAAAAAAATTATCGGTTGGTCCCGGGTTGACTTTGGAACCAGACCAAACCCATTGGGTTAGTCTGGTCTTTGGTCCCAAATTCAATAGGATCGGTCCTCGGTCCTAAAAATTGAGATCAATATTGTGCGGATTGGTCCTATGATTAGGGAGTGAACCGGCCCAACTCAAATCATGCTCACCCCTAGTTGCAAGTCAATTCTTGACATTTTTAATAGGAAGAAGTCAAGTCCAAGTTTACTTTGGGAAGGACGTTATTCTTGCTTGTCTTCTTGGTCACGCCGGATTACTCCCATGGACAACAAGACCGACCGTATCCTTTTGTCATCTTTGCTGCGACCAGAAGCTGTAATAAATGATCACCCAACCCAATCAGAATGATCTACGAGAAGAATTCATGCCAAGAAGATCATGTATCTGCATTAAGTTGCCGTCAATTGTGTTTTATGTTAGAGAAAGTAATTGGAAAGAATGGAATCAGACTTCGAGGCATCAATATAGTGCCTTTAAAGAATTGTTTGCTGCCCAAGATTGCTAAAAATTACAGGCCAAAATTCTCCGGGATATAATAAAGTCACAAAGTAAGAATACTATATAACAATAATGGTATTTCTCTAAGTACTCTTAAAAGGAAACAACTTAAAGATAATTGCTGTATTTTTTAAGAAAGAAAGAAAAATGAAAAGTGAAAATTATTAACACGTTGAATTTATAATAGTGAAAACTTTTGTTTGAATAGCCCTATGAAACATTGCATCCTTTTGATAAAATATCATGAGTAGACATGCAGTTTCAAAAGAATACACCTTTTCATATCTAAAAAAACTATAAATTCAAATTTTTTATTGAAAAACCAAGTGTTGTTTAGTGCCAATTTTGGTCCTCGGCAAACAAAGGCTATTATTAGTGCCCCACACGCAAATACTATAGGATCTAGTCCACTTAGCCAATGACCTTCAATTGTAGGACTAATAGTGCATTTGGTTAAGCATTTCCAATAGGTTTTTAGCCTTCAAAAGGCCCTTAGGGAAATGCTGAACTGTTTGACAACCATTTTGAGGTAGCTTTCAAGTGAAAATCAGCATTGGGAAGGCTAAAAGCCCAATGCTAGTAACTAGCTTTGAGCTTTCAACATTTGGCCAAATGCTTTGAAACTTATTTTTTTCTTCCAAAATTATCCTAACTCATTCTTCAAATTTCTGATTTTTCCCTAGTTATTATTTTTTTAAATGCCAAAAGAATGCTAAAAAATCAAATATATATAAATGATAAAAAAAATTAAATATATTTTGGTCTTTTAAAAAAACTTATTTATATATTTTATTTTTTTAGCATTATTGTCAAAAGACTATATTTAAAAAGTTGCATACATTATTTGTTCTAATTTTAAAAAAATTAAAGTTAAAAAATTCCAACAAAGGGTTTGGTCTTTTTAGAAAAAAAAATAATATATATATTTGATTTCTTAGCATTATTTTCAAATTTATATTTAAAAATTCGCATACATTATTTTTTCAAATTTAAAATAATAAAAATTAAAAAAATTTGATGAAGGATTAGGTCTTTTTTAAGATGTGTGTGTGTGTGTGTGTGTGTGTGTGTGTGTGTATTTTATTTCTTTAGTATTATTGTCAAAATTTATATTTAAAAAATTGCATACATTATTTTTTTTTTTCAATTTTAAACAATTAAAAATTTAAAAATTTTGATGAAGAATTTGGTCTTTTTAAAAAAATTATATATATAAATATATATATATATATATATATATTTTTTTTTTTAGCATTATTATGAAAATTTATACTTAAAAAGTTCCATACATCATTTTTTTTTCAATTTTAAGTAAATAAAAATTTAAAAATTCGATGAAGGGTTTGGTCTTTTTTTTAAAAAAAAAAAAAAATTATAGATGTATTCTTTTTTTTTTTTAGTATTATTGTCAAAAATTTATATTTAAAAAGTTGCATACATTATTTTTTTTTTCAATTTTAAACAAATAAAATTATAAAAACTAATATTGATCACTCAAAAGCTTTTCAAATGTATTTTCTACCAAACAAAATTTCTCTCAAAACTGTTTCTTAAAGCATAATTTACCAAACGGCCTTTGCATTTGCCTAAAGTCCTTTAGGCTAAACTGCTTTACATTTTCTCAATGGGCTTTCAAAATGCCGAACCAAACACATCCTAAAATCTTTTCACCTATATATTGATCCTCGCACTTTATTTTTTTGTTGTGAGACAATGCACCTTTTTATTCATTTTACAAGCAAACTATCAATATATTTTTGCTTATTGATCCTCTTGTTGGCGACCGCAACGTGACTGTATGAGGACCATCGAAGCCTCAGCACTTGCTAAGTCCTTTCATTTTCTCCAAAAGTCACTCAGACAGACGTTCCTGTATTAGTTGCATCATTTCATGATCAATCCTTGTGGACCCAGATCTTGACATGAGTCCCTTTGTTTTGCTTAGGTAAAGTCTCTCTCTCTCTCTCTCGATCATTTGAAAAATAGGTAGGCGGTAGGCCACGCAAAGAGTGAGAAAGCAAGGAACGATTGATAACCAGCACTAGACAGCTGATTCCATCAATTTCCATCTACGTCCTCATCCAGAAAGATAAGTTGAACCGCCTTTTGAATTTAGACGAGAGCTGCTAAAGAAATTTCTACCTCATCGTTATTTTTTAGTATGTTTTGCCAAACCAAAGCATAGCAAAATAAATATAAGAAAACCCCCATTTTAGACGAAATATAAATGGGTTATATATGTATCTGTATGTGTGTGTGGTGCATGGACATCGAGGACCGGTTACCGACAGTCTACAGCCTTGTAATTTGAATGCAACGAACGGGATTTGAACGAGCTTTCCTTGACTCGAGTTAATCGAGCTCGAATTGATCTACAACTCGATTTGGCATATTCTTTTCAATTTCCAGTGATAAGAAGGAATCCCAAATTTATGAAGTAAAGTGATGAAAAGAAAAGAACACGACATGCCCTAGTGCCTCCCAAAATGTCTTCAATTAAATTTTATCGTATGGTTTCCAACGATGCAATTATCGGACGGCTCCAACAATACGAGACATAATCGTTCTAACCGCTAATGTGACGGCTGGTTGATAGTCACTCGTCAAAGAGAATCAAAGTTACGTATTTGTCTTCATGAAACGGTCCAAAACAAAAATGACGTCATAAATTCGTTTGAGTTGAATCAAACATTAGGGTTTTTTAAATATTGTTTGATAGGAATGTTCAAAACAGGCTGCCTCAACTGGAATTGCTTGGATCGGACCAAACTAGTTGGTTAGGCCCAATTCTAGAAAGTGTCAATCCGGTTCCTGATTCCTAAAAGTGAAATCAATGTCTGGACAGTCCAATCCAACACAATTTGATTCCTAATTTGAAGGAGGAATCGGATTGGACCGAACCTACTGCATATATATATATTTAGTTCTTCAAAAATGTTAGTTTATTATTTCCAAGGAAATAGGAGCCTATAATTGGACAATCATATATCCAGATGGAAGCATAGGATCTAGCTCTGAATTTGTTCTTAGTTATACTTTGAACAATAAGATATCCGAATGGGAACATCAAAAAAAAAATAGTGACTAGTTCTATTGGACCGGATTAGGAACCGACCACTCTTACTGTTGGACCAAAGTGGTCTTGAATTTGGAATCTAGCATGCATGCGTGAATTATAATAATTAACAAACCCAGATTAAAATAAGTAATGTTGTTTGTCTCCCGACGTGTGTATGCACCTCAGTATGCACGCCGCTATGATTTGTAAATTATTTTTGGAAGATAAGTGATGGATGGAAACCTTGTCTTATGCTCATGCCCTAATTAATATCTACAGAAACGAGCAAAAAATAGGTTAATATGTTTGCTTATGGGGCAATTTTGTCATTCGATGTCTATACTTTTTGCGGCAAATCGACCTGGCAAATGACCGGAAATTACAATAATTCGCGCCACCGTTTTCTTTAATCTTTCAGTTTAGCCCCTGCCCCCAAGAAATTTTGTGATCAAGGTATTTAATTAAGGCACAGAAGATTCCGTGAATGCTTCGTTGGACTCCATCAGGTGAAAGAAGGCAAACCCCAAAACAACTGTCGTTTTTTTAATAGCTTTGATAATCGGAGGTTAGGAAAATGTTATTGAGGTTCCTAGTCACTTGACCATGTGATGATGCGATCATCTCTAATTTTTTGTTACAAGCATGGTGGTATTTGCCCACAGAATTATGATGGTAATGCTTGATTAGGTACCTCCGGCCAAAGAAAGGATTTTCTTAATTGACGACTTAATATATAGTTTAGCGGGTAGAGCAGAAACAATAAAACCAACCTGAAAATAAAGCGGAAATAATAATGATGATGAGGACGCTGACGACAACAATAAGTTAACGTGAAATGATTGAAGACAGAGGTTAGATACCACTATCTAAGAAATTGACAATTTGTATCTCTTAATTTTTTTTCGTCTATTTTTGTTTCATACAATTCCACAGCATACCTCAGTCTATTTTTTCTTTTACTAGGCTCGACATACGCTGGTTTCGCATAGTTGAGATATGGAAAAGGATTTGGACCATTTTATTGGTACAAATGAACAGCAAGTGGTAGGAATGAAGGAGTCTTCATTATTATGTTGTCATTAATTCGAGAAAAGTGAGAACAAATAGGAAACGATGGATTTGACCTTGAAAAAAGGTAATTTCGTGAATAAAAATATTTATGGCATTATTGCAACTACATGACCGTGTATCATTATTTTTCCTTTTCCTTTTCATCCTTTTGGCAACTTTCGAAATAAAATTTTATCAGCTCTTTCAATAGTTCTAATGAATAAATGTAAATCATCCCATATATATGCATCAAGTAATACGAAAGACACTATTTGAAGATTGATTAGCATGACTCCTAGAATAAATTTGAATGTAATTGGAACCAAACACTTAATCATCTACCCACAGTCATATGATGTCTATAATTAGCGCTCGGGGGTTGTTTTGGCCGTACAACTTATGAGTTCGATTCCTCTCCAAATTTCATTTGAGTGTTGAGGAGAAGTAACCTCATGAATTCAAGGCACCCACGAAGTGTCAACTCGCTCCACTCAACACATATGAAAATGGTTCAAGTCCATCTTTTTTCCTGTTTTGCCAAGGTTTTGAATTATGAACTTTAGCATTCCCACCCAAACCTCCTAGGCACTAGGCTGGATACTTCGTGGGTGCCTTGATACTTATCGGCATGTCCCAAGTTCCCTTTATAGTTATAGAAACACATTTACCCATTCAATTAATCGTGTTTACTATTTTCTTTATCAACGGAAGGGAAATTAAGATGTCAATTACACTCCTATATTACAATAACATTAGTGAAAAACCAACAGTATTTTTACAGTACTTTCAACCATAACCTACATTAGTTCTCTCGATTTGGCAACTCATCCAGTTTCCCCAATTCTGATGTTATTACTCTCTTCCCACCTGAGACGGAGTGCATGGCTTGAAGGGCTTCTCGTTGTTCCTGCATCGGCTTCATCTTTCTCGTCGGTTCGACTCAGAATCATGTCACCTCTGCCAAATTCGACGCCGATTCTCACGTGTTAGCTACTGCATGTCTTATTTACTTGGTGATAGCCTTGTATGGGATCGAATTGTTGTTTCTTCTCCATCTACTGCACTTCTCGTGGCCTCTATTGCTACTACTCTGCTTAACTCCATGAGATTCTTCTCAAGATGGACCCAAATGACTCAGCTACATCCTCACGCTTAGCTGCTCTCTGTTCTAGTCTGAATCGTCTCACTACAGAACATATTATCGAAGATTGGGATGAAGCCCCACCCGCTAACACGGTAGAGGAATGCCGTTTAACTTTAGTTGCAAAAATTCTGTCTAATCCATCTATTAATCTTCCAGCACTTCAAACTACGCTCAGGAAAGCATGGCGTATAGATTCTGCAGATATAACACAGAGTGAGACTGGTTTCTATATTACAAAGTTTAAGACCCATGAAGATATGCAAAAAGTTCTTGATGGTGGACATTGGCTCTTTTCTGGCCACCTGGTTAATTTTAAACAATGGATTCCTAATACCCCTCTCCACTGTTATGATTTCTCAACCTATGACTTTTGGGTACAAGTCATTGGATTACCTCTTGAATGGTCTTCAGAACGTATGCTAAGAAAAGCTGTCCAGCACCTTGGCGAGATTAAAGAAGTGAAGATGGATTCAAAGGATGGCTATACCTCTAAGACAGGTAGAGTTCGTGTCCAACTCAATGTGAATGCACCTCTAATTACAGGAAAACTGATAAGAATTTATGGCAAACCTTTTTGGCTGGATTTTCGATATGAACAGCTGTCTCATTTATGCTTTTCCTGTGGCAAACTTGGCCATTATGCGATGTATTGTAAAGATGTTCCCTACACTGAAGACAAACATGAGGGACGAGAAAAGATGGCCTATGGGCCATGGCTCCGAGCTGAAGTTAAACTACATAGTCCTTACTGGAAACTCTTTTATGACTCACCAGATTCTTCAGAGCATACAGAAGAAATTATTCCTGAAACTCCCCCTACAAGGGTAACTACAGCTCAATTAATGCCTCCTCCATCTACGATTATAGATGAAAATTCAAACAGGGAGTTCACAGATTACCGTACTAAGTCTGCTGTACCTTCAGCATCACTTCAACTACCATTGGTAATGCACAGTACAGCCCTTGTAGCTGCTGACCAAAAGTAAAAGGGTGTTCAATCCTCACCTATGGACAGCAAAACATCCCGGAAGCAAATAAGTCCTCGGTCAAAACCCCTTCTTGGATCGGCCAAAAAACAGAGAAGATACAGTCCATATGAATCTAAGAGTGTTGTCATTGATGAACCTTCTGACCTTAATTTATTGGATGCACCTGTTTTTCTAGCAAAGGAAACCGAAGATCGGGCCCTGGTGGCTGGCCCTAAACAGCCACATGTTCACAAATGAAGCTCATCTGTTGGAACTGTTAGGGTTTGGGCAATCCCCTGACAGTTCGAGCCCTACGGGTCATGATGACCATAGAAAAGCCTGATATAATACTTCTTATGGAAACTAAAAATTCTGCAGCAAAGTTGAAACAAGTGCAACGACTTCTAACCTTTTCACATTCCTATATAGTTGCTCCAGTTGGTCTGGCGAGCGGCTTATCTGCATTCTGGAATGATCCTATATCTTTAAAGGTGCTCACAGCTACACAATATTGGTTAGACATGACTTGCGAGTTAGGCCAGCAAAGAAGGACAATTCGCATTACCTTTCTCCATGCTCCTACTGACTTCCAACAACGCCAAGTGGTATGGGATGATCTTCAACACATTCACTCCCAAAATACCTTGCCTTGGCTCTGTGCTGGTGACTTTAATGATGTCCTCTACCCTTGGGAGAAGCTTGGTAAACGACCTGCCTTGCTACAACGAATGTACTCATTTCGAACTATGTTAGATGATTGTGCGTTCACTGAATTAGAAGGCAAAGGTTGTAAATTTACCTGGTTAAATAATCGAGACGGCGAGGAGCTGGTCAAAGCAAAATTGGATCATATGGTATGCTCGATGAGATGGCGTTTAATGTTCCCTGCAGCTGAAGTGATTGCTCTTCCACCAGTGGGTTCTAACCATTGTCCTCGTGTGCTTAATACATCACCAATTCTTTGCAAAGTGAATAGATCCTTTGTCTTTGAAGCCTTCTGAACGAAGACCCTGAATGCAGCCAGATTATTTCAACAGCATGGAATTCGGCTGACTCATAACATGCTGATTTTACTCGGAATGTCAGGAATGTGACAGCAGCCCTTCAAAGATGGAGTCGTCGTAAATTTTCCAATGGTCAACAACAACTTGTGATCCTGCAGGAAAAATTAAAACTTCTTATCAATCAGACTTCTCCAGTCGATAAGAAACAGGTATCACTTTTGAAAGAAGAAATACGACAAGTCTGGCAAAGAGAGGAACAATATTGGGCCTTACATTCTAGAATCAAATGGCTCAAATGAGGAGATAAGAATACTCGTTTGTTTCATGCATCAACTATTCAGTGCCGACAACGGAATCGTATTACCATATTACAAAATGAAAATCAGCAGTGGATACGCGACATACCAGCCCTTCAGAATATGACTCTCTCCTATTTTTCCAGACTCTATACTTCAGAGGGCTCCCGTAACTACCTCCCGCTTCTTGATCAATGCAGGACAGTTGTAACACCAAAGATGAACCATCAGCTGACCATTGCTCTCACCCTTGAGGAAGTCCGCCAGGCTACTTTCCAAATGGCAACCACCAAAGCTCCAGGACCGGATGGCTTAATGGGCCTGTTTTATCAAGAGCATTGGGAAACAATTAAAGACAGCCTGTTTGAATTAGTCCAGAACTTTATGCTATATAAGGAAATGCCTCCAAGTCTAAATCAAAACATCCTTACCCTCATTCCCAAAACATCCCAACCTGAAACACTGGATCAATACCGCCCCATCAGTTTGTGCAACTTCGCATACAAAGTTATATCCAAAGTGCTTGCTAATCGACTCAAACCCTTTTTGCATGATCTCATTTCTAAAGAACAATCAGCTTTTGTCCAAGGTCGCCAGATCCAAGACAATATTCTAATTGTACAAGAAGTTATTCACCATTTCTGCACGCACCAGACTACTAAAACTTTCAACGCTATTCTGAAAACAGATATGAAAAAAGCCTATGACAGAATTGAATGGGATTTCTTGCGCGATTATCTCCTTAAGCTAGGTTTTCACCCAAGATGGGTCGGTTGGATCATGTTATGTGTTACCACTTCAACCCTCGGTGTGAAGTTCAATGGCGAAATCCTACCCTATTTCTCTCTAACTCGAGGTCTGAGACAAGGTGATCCCATCTCACCTTATCTATTTATTCTAGTGGCAAATGTTTTATCCTTGTTAATTACTCAAGCTATCAGTTTTGGTCATCTCAAAGGCTTGCATTTGAACAGATGGTGTCCTACATTATCACATTTATTTTTTGCTGACGACGCCATATTCTTTTTAGCTGGTACGACTTCAGAATGTCACAATTTAGCAAATCTTTTGAACCTCTATTGTATGGCTACTGGTCAATTGATAAATCGTAACAAATCTGGCCTTATCTTTTCCAAGAACTGTCCTATCACTTTACTGACAAAATATGGCCGAGGAGCTTCGGGTCCCAATATTACAAAGGACTGGAAAATATCTAGGCCTACCATCGGATTGGGGCAGGTCAAGGAAAGAAATGTTCTCATGGATCATTGCACGAGTTAATGCTAAGCTTGAGGGATGGAAGGAGACGTTCATTTCCAAGGGGGGTAAGGAAATCCTAATTAAATCTGTTATTTAGGCTATTCCACAGTATGCGATGATGATATTTCAGTTGCCTATTTCCATTTGTTCATCTATTGAGAAGTGCATTGCGAGATTCTGGTGGAGAACTACTCAGCATAAGGGAGGGGTGTATTGGAAGAGTTGGGATGTTTTGAAAACTCAGAAAACTCAAGGGGGCATGGGATTTCATGATTTGCTATCTTTAAATAAGGCACTTTTGGGGAAACAGGCTTGGCGAATGTTAACTAATCCTGATTCGCTATGGGGAACTCTGTTTAAAGCTTTGTATTTTCGCTCTTCAAATTTTTTGTCGGCTGTCCGAGGAAATAGGCCATCCTGGGGGTGGCAAAGCATTCTAAAAGGAAGGGACACTATTCTACCAAATCTACGATGGTCTGTTGGGAATGGAGCTTCTATACGAATTCGGGGTGATCGATGGTTACCTATGGGAATCATCTACGGACCTACAGCTCGTGCGGAACCAGTTAAAGTGGCAGACATCATCGATCAGAATACCCAATCCTGGAAGATGTCACTAATCCGCGAATTTTTTGAAGAACAGGTGGTTCAAGAAATACAATCTTTACCTATCCGACCACTATTTTCCGAAGATAAACTTATATGGTCAGCTACATCGACTGGTACATACACGGTTAAGAGCAACTATTATGCAATTGTACAATCAGACAGCCAACAACAAGAGCTACAGGTTTCAAATTCTTACCGGACTAATTAGAGTCTCTGGCGCCAAATATGGTCAATGAAGACTTCCCCCAAAATCCGTACTTTCCTCTGGTCCGTTTGCCAGAATGCTCTCACAACCCGCGCTAATCTCTTCAACCGTCGGATTGTTCCAGACCCCTTCTGCCCAATATGTTGCCAATCTGTTCCTGAAACAATTGAACATTTGCTTATCCAGTGTCCATGGACGAAAACTATATGGTCACACTCTCAGCTTGATTTAGCTTCCTCTACAACCTCAGTTTCTAGTATTACACTGTGGCTAATTGAAGGTGTAATTTTACCTGAACCTTCTCCCAGGCTCGAGGTAGTTGCCACCACCTTTTGGCTGATCTGGAAGCAAAGAAACCATTTTGTTTTTCGGAATCACCGTCCGAATCCCTCCATGGTAGTGGAATCGGCCCTATCTCAAATCTCAGTATATCAGTCTTCTGTTGCAGTACTCCATCGCTCAAGTTCAAGCTCTGGCCTCGACACTGTTCAACCCGATCAGCTTTGGCGACCTCCGGCAAAGGGCATCCTGAAATGCAATATCGACGGGAGTTATCAAGAGGGCACTTCGGAAGGCTCTATGGCCAGTATTTGCAGAGATGATCGAGGCAAAATCACTGACATTTTCTCTAGATGTTTTCCAGCACACTCACTTTTCGAATCGGAGCTCCAGGCGCTAAATCTGTCCCTCCAACATCTATATCACCGAGGACTCCAAAACAACCCCATCGATCTTCATACAGACTGCTTCAACTTGTTGAAATTGCGAACGGTCTTCGCCTGCCGCCATGGGAGTAGAGGCCAATGATCGACGAAACCCTATTTTAGCTCTCCAACTTTCCTTTTCTCTCTTTGCAGCACTGCCACCGAACGGCTAACCTAGTAGCCGACTGGGCTGCCAAAGCCCAGTTAGCTCACCCGGCCCAAAAATTCAATCTTTCTCTCCCGCTGGATCTACTGGATCTTTTGTATACAGATGCTTTAGCTGCAGGATGTACTCTTCCTCTATAATTAATATATAAGTGTGTTTATGTCAAAAAAAAAAATGTAATAGAGTAGGCGTGTTCGGTTTATCGAACTAGTTTCCTACTAAGAAAGAGGCATCACTTTCTTTCCGTTTCTTAAGGGAGTGGCATCACTTTCATGGTGGTGACACCAGGTGGAAAGTTTTCCGGGGGGGAAGGAAGGTGGAGATGACTACGGAGCAGAGAACAGAGTCTGCAAGGTCCATTTTTGTCTTCATACCACTCCCAAAAACCGGCAGGTAAAAAAGCAGTTTTCTTTTCATGCATCGACAAATAAGATATTTAAATATTTGATTAGCTGAGAAATATCTAAAGAGCCCTTTTTAATAAAAATCAAAAGTGAAAAAAAAAATCAAAAGTATCTCCAAAAGTTGGCACGTCTTAAACTGCATATCTATTCGCATCCTTAAGAACGTTCAAACGACTTGATCGCAAAAAACAAGAACCGAACGAGATCAGATTCCCACCTCAACAGGCGCGATCCTAACCGCGCTGCGCTTCGTAGTTCCCGTCTTCGTTCGATCTGCTCAGATGGAAAGATCTCCGCTGCTTCGGTAGAAATTATTTGAAAAAATCGCAAAATGCTTCCCCTGAAACTTGTTGGAAGATATGATACTGATTTGGTGTATATCTTAAGAGATGCATATCATTTATTTTAGTCAATTTAGGATTAGATCTGATACACATAGATTAAAGGAATATAATCTTTCTTTCTTTATTATTAGACAAATTGTATTATATAGAGATCGATTTTGTACATCAATTGATACAGAAAAGAATACACAAAAAAATTTCCCACGTCTCCTTCTTATAGTTCTTTGCATTCATCTTCTACCTCAGTTTCTAACATGGTATCAGAGCAACCTTTTTCCGCTTCCGCTCCGATTACCTCGTAAGCCACTCCAAATTCCAGACAAAGTGTTGCCGAAGGAATCACAATGTTGATTACCTAAAGTGAGGAACCTCATCTGCAAAAGGAGTTAACAGAGGAATCAGTTTTCTTTTCAACATGACAAAACCAGAAGATCTTACCTCGTTTTCAGCCGACCAGTCTACAACAGAAGCACCGATGCAACCCATTGGAAATCAAGATTCATCTATTATCATCTCTGCACCAGAACAACAAATCCAGCAACCGCACGTGCAATGGCAACATCAGGCTCAGGCTAATACAGGACAACCCTTCGCGGGCTATCCCTACCAATGGATGTCATATCCATGGTATCATGGGTCAATTCCTAATGCATCATCGCCTGGCTACCAAAGCAGCGTGCGAGCCAACGGAGATCTACCAACCAGTGATGAGGCAAATCCTGCCATTGGCCCGGAGCAGACGGGCGGTTCAATTGGACCGGGTATGGGAACGAATCCCTACCCGGGATTTCAAAATGCGAGTCACGTTTTTGGCTTGGGCGGTTCGAGTCAAGGCGCAAATCCCTACCCGATTCCTGCACCGAGTCCCTTTCCATATCAGATCTTCGCCAACAGTGGCAAGCCAGAACCCGGCGATCCGCTTTACACCACAACGGCCAACGGGCCAGAGCTACGGCTCATCACCCAGCAACTCACCAGGGCTGACAACTATTCAAGCTGGTCGCATGAATTCCGGCGTGCATTGGTGACCAAAGAAAAAGATGGGTTTATTGATGGAACGATTCCAATCCCATCCGACGAGCGGCAAGCACGACTATGGAGGAAGTGTAACCAGTTGGTCCGGACATGGATCGGAAACTGTGTTACTTTCAAGTCGCGGCCGGATTACCGCCGACGGAAGACCCAAAACAGATGTGGGAAAATATAAAAGAAATGTACGGGAAATTGGATCAGTTCGAGTTTTTTTACTAACCCAACAGCTTTCGGAATTGAAACGGGGAAACATGAGCGTGGCCACCATTTACAACAAGATCTCAGTGTTATGGAATGAATTAGACGCGGTGGAAGAAAAATTAGAAGGACTTGAGTTGACGCTTCAACAATATCGAACCATCCGGGAACGAGAAAAAGTCACCAGATTTCTCCTTGCCCTAAATGAATCGTACCTCTCTTTCCGGACGCAGATACTCACCATGGATCCAACGCCAACCCTCACTCGGATCTACCAACTTGCAACATAGGAGGAAAGCCAGCGTCTTGCTGTGCTCGACAATCCCAAAGAAGGAATCGCACTTGCTGTACACGGCAGTGCTCTGGAGAGAGGAGCAACAAAAAGGGGGAGAATCGGGCAAAACTTAAGGTTTGTTGAAGATTCTCGAACCCTAAGGAAAGGAGGAGCGGACGGCCATGATTCTTCAAGGCGATCCGACGGCTCACGTGGCTTGCACCCACTGATCGGATCCGACGGTCACCGAGGATTCTTCTCAGCAGCATCGGACGGCTCGCATGCGATCTCGCTCCCCACAGGATCCGACGGCCCGCGCTCTTTCTTCGCATCCGACGGTCCACAAGAAGCAGCGAGCTCACCCTATTTAAAAGGTCCAATTGGACCGCCATATGCTGCAACATTAAAGGGAAATTTCAAGGGCAAAGGTAAATTATACTGTGATTATTGCAAGCGCCCTCATCACACAATTGATAATTGTTGGAAACTACATGGCAAGCCGGAGAGAAAGGAAAGAAGGATTTTTCAACCGTCTTTCAAAGTTACGGGACAACATCAGCCAATTAACCAAGAGCAATATCAAGAACTTATGAAGGCTTTCAAAAAATTGGACACATCTGACAAGACTGGAAGCTTCACAGGTACTTCATATTGTTTAGCGAATTCAATTTCCAATGATAAGTGGATAATTGATTCTGAGGCCAGTGATCATATTGCCTGTGATAAAAAGTTTTTCTCAAAAATCCAGAAATTGCCTATTCCAGCTTCAGTACAGCTTTCCAACGGTAATTCCACACTTGTGATGATGATTGACACCATAAATCTTAGCCCACTCATAACTCTCAAGAACGTATTATATGTTCCTGATTTCAATTTCAATCTAATATCGGTGTCTCGAGTTTGTGAAGAAAATTCGTGCCGAGTCCTATTTGATTCTGATCAATGTATATTTCAGGCCCTTTCGACTGGCAGATTGATGGGCTTGGGTAGTATCTCTCAAGGGCTATATTTTTGGATCAAATTTCCCTGCAGTTCACATTTATCATGTGTTGAATTGAATAATTTGTCATTGTGTAATTCTGCTACCAATGATAAAATTCTTGTTAGTCATCAAAGATTGGGCCATAGCGCCTCTATTCCTTGTTCTCATTGTCCCATTTGTCCATTGGCAAAGCAAACTCGTACACCCTTTCCAAATAGTGTCTCTCGTGCAAAAGATCTTTTTTCTTTAATCCATGCTGATATTTGGGGACCTTATCACACACCAAATCGTGATGGTTCCCGATTTTTTCTGACAATTGTGGATGATTTTTCAAGAGCCACATGGGTATTTCTGATGCAATCCAAGGGCCAAGTTTTTCATTATCTGAAAACTTTCTTCTCCCTGTCCAAGAATCAATTTGGGAAGTCTATTCAGCGCATTCGCACTGATAATGGAAGGGAATTCTTCAGCAATGAATGTGAGATTTTTTTCTCCTCAAATGGAATTCTACATGAAAGCTCGTGTATCTACACTCCATAACAAAATGGCATTGTTGAGCGCAAGCACCGGCATTTATTAGAGGTATTGCGTGCTCTGAAATTTCAAGCCTCAATTCCTGAAAATTTTTGGGGAGACTGCATAATTACAGCTGCTTATCTGATTAATCGTATGCCGAGTCGGGTGCTTGCTGGTAAAACTCCATATGAGATGCTTTATAGAAAAAAAACCAGAAACACATCATTTAAGAGTTTTTGGTTGTCTATGCTATGTAACAACGGTAGGACCTCGAGACAAGATGAGTCCTAGAGCCCGCCAGTGCATCTTTATGGGGTATGCCACCTTACAAAAGGGATATAGAGTCTTTGAGCCATCCACTGGAGAACTTTTTATAAGCAGGGACGTCGTCTTTCATGAGGAAATATTTCCCTTCCGCGATAAATCGGAACCGTCTGTAGATTCCGACAGGGACATCGATCATACTTGGTTTGTATCAGATGAAGAATCATCTCCTGGCCAAACATATATTCTCACAAGTCCAGAACATACATCGGGCATTACAGCACCATCTCCAAATTCTGATGCACATTCCATGGATAACTCTATTGGAAACACAAAAGAAGTTGATATGACGTCCCCAGGACATGACAAAAATGAAGAAGTATCACACAATGAGGAGATATCTTCTAGTCCATAGCCCCAAATGCCCAGGTGATCAGGACGCAATACTCGTCCACCTACATGGACAAAGGATTATATTTGCACGGCTTCCAAATTATCAGGTACACATTATCCTATCTCCGCATATGTATCTTTCCAAAGATTATCAACCGATCATATGTGTTGCATAAGTCGAGTATCTAAGGAACAAGAACCATCTCATTACAATGAGGCTGTCAAAGACCCTCATTGGCAAGAAGCCATGGAAAAAGAATTGCATGCCTTGTTAGAAAATCATACATGGGATATTGTCTCATTACCACCAAATCGCAAGCCAATTGGTTGCAAGTGGGTCTACAAGATCAAATATAGAGCCGACGGGTCCATCGAAAGATACAAGGCTCGATTAGTGGCTAAAGGGTTCACTAGAAAGCAGGTTTTGATTATCACGAAACTTTCTCTCCAGTAGCAAAAGATGTTACAGTTCGTACATTTTTATCCATTGCTGCATTTCGTGATTGGTCATTACATCAAATGGATGTTCATAATGCATTTCTTCATGGAGATTTAGATGAAGAAATTTATATGGATCTTCCACCGGGTTTACGGAGACAGGGGGAGTCCAATGTATGTCATCTCCGTAAATCCCTTTATGGTCTCAAGCAAGCTTCGCGACAGTGATATGCCAAGTTCACAAGTGCACTCACAGCTGTGGGCTTCCAACAATCCAAGCATGATTATGCACTTTTCTCATGGACAAAAGGTACGTCATCCGTCTACTTAATGATATATGTTGATGACATACTTATCATGGGGAATGATGAGCTTGCTGTGAAGAACCTTAAAGAAAATCTCAATTCCAAGTTTCATATCAAAGATTTGGGGTCACTGAAATATTTTCTTGGAATTGAGATAGCCCGTTCAGAGCAAGGTATCTCTCTTAGTTAGCGAAAATATGTACTGGAGATTATATCAGAAGCGGGATTATCAGGATGCAAGCCAGCAGTCATCCCTATCGAGCAAAATATCAAGTTAACCACTGCAGAATATGATGCAGGACTCCAGTCCACAGAAAATGATCCACTGCTCAAGGACTCGTCAAGCTATCAGAGGCTAGTTGGGAAACTCATTTATCTCACTATGACGAGACCTGACATTTGTTATGCTGTTCAGACACTCAGTCAATTCATGCATAGCCCAAAACAGTCTCACATGAATGTTGCCTTGAAAGTGGTGAAATATTTGAAAAAATGTCAGGGACTAGGAATCCTCCTTTCCTGCCATTGCAACATGAAAATGACAGCTTATTGCGATGCGGATTATACAACTTGTCCTATGAGTCGAAGATCCATCACTGGTTTTTGCATCAAGCTTGGGGAATCCCTACTCTCATGGAAGACGAAGAAACAATCTATTATATCCTTGTCATCAGCAGAAGCTGAGTATCGATCCATGGCGAAGGCTGTTTGTGAAATAGTTTGGCTACGAGGCTTGCTTCTAGACCTAGGAGTAAAGGTCGAGGGACCAACTTTGTTATTTTGTGACAATGATTCTGCACTTAAGCTTGCTGCAAATCCTGTTTTACACGAAAGGACAAAGCACATAGAAGTCGATTGTCACTTCACTCGAGAGAAGATTCAAGAAGGGATAATTGAAGCAAGAGGAATCAGAACCATTGAACAGCCTGCTGATATATTTACCAAGCCTTTATGTCAGAGACAACATTCATATCTTCCAGGCAAGCTTGGTGTCTTAGATATATACAAGCCACCAGCTTGAGGGGGAGTGTTGGAAGATATGATACTGATCTGGTGTATATCTTAAGAGATGCAGATCATTTATTTTAGTCAATTTAGGATTAGATCTGATACACATAGATTAAAGGAATATAATATTTCTTTCTTTATTATTAGACAAATTGTATTATATAGAGATCGATTTTGTACATCAATTGATACAGAAAAGAATACACAAAAAAATTTCCCACGTCTCCTTCTTACAGTTCTTTGCATTCATATTCTACCTCAGTTTCTAACAAAACTCAAACTGTACTTCGCAGTTGCAACCCTTTACGGCGCCTATGCACACAGTGCACGACCACGACGTGCCCTTCACAGCATATACACAGTGGAAATCCTGAGTTGGATGATGAGCTCCGTCGCTCCTGCTCCTTCGTAGCTGGTTACCCATGGATGCCGTGCGTCAAGCATCGTTTCCAAATGGGGAAAACTAAGGATATTATGATCGGAGCTTGGGTTAGATGAGTCATAATGGGTCGTAAATTTAAAGCTATTTGGATAAATACCATATAGATTTACCTGTTTAGATGCTTTAAAAGATTAATATTTGAAGGTGAATCTCTGTACAATGGAGCTTCAAAATTGATTTTCACTTCACTTTAGACCTATCCTCCTGAACTAATAGAGATAGAGAGACAAATTTTCTCTTAGACATTGTACGTATATCAATACTAATTTAGGGGTAAGTATACTAGAAGTGCCAAAATTTATGTATGATGATCATTTTGGTGTTAAAATTTTATTTTGGATCATTTAAGTGCTACTTTTTAAAGAAAACAATCACTTAAGTGTCAATTCTTATCAAGGTTGCTGAAAATCTGACATAACCATATTTTATTAATTTCTTGATCTTACGTGACTTACCAACGTGCCCAACCAATATATAACATCTAAACAACGTTGTGTAGACAAGTTGACGAGTGATCATTTGAGTGCCAAAAATTGTAAAGATTGATCAATTGATTGCTAATTATTGTTAAAAGTGATTACTCAAATGTCGGTCATTAGTAAAAAAGATCACTTCAATGCAAATTGTTGTTAAAAAGTAATCGCTCTGGTACCAATTTCATTTGAAAGGTGATTATTGTGTGACGTCGTTTTGGATGCCCACGTGGACTGGATTTTAAAATATATATATATATATGTCAAATCGTATTAAAATTTTAATTATAAATGACATACAATTATTTTGACCGGAACATCTTGTTGGAGGCACTTAAGTGATCGTTTTTTTCTCCGATTTGGTACTTAAGTAAGCCGACGAAAATTTTTGGCACTAAAGTGAGCGCCGTATACAACTTTTGGCACTTTTAATGTACTTACCCTCTAATTCAGGATTTTCGCATACAAGATTGACTCCAAAGATTGAAGTTTGAGATGCATTTTTGGACAAGCCTTGGATGGTTAGATTACGGCATTTGCTTAGTCAATAATATCTGCAGTGCCTGATCTTATGCGTTCGTGTGATGTTGTCAACTTTTCGCATCCCGCAAGGTGAAGTGATCACTTGAACCTGTCGAACAGCCACCGCAACGCATGCTTGCAGTTCGATTCTTGACATCTTTAATAAAAAGAAGTCAGGACCAAGTCTACTTTGAAAAGGGACACTACGCTCTTGCTTGTCTTCTAGGTCACGCTGGATCACGCCGGATCACGCCCATGGACTACAGGACTGTTAACTGGGTTCACTCCACATGTGGAGGTTTCATGAGTTCTGCAGCCCCAAAAAAGGCTTGGAGCTCATATAATAAGTTATATGAGGAAATATGGTTTCTCACTATCTATATAAAGAGGTAGCAGCATAAAAGGAAACAATAACAAGGGAAAAGAGAAAGTAGAAAATCTGGGGTTTTGGGTAATATTTGATTTACATCAATCTAGCATCGGAGGTGGATTCGTGGTCCGATTGAGCTGAAATTTTGTCAGCATGTTCGTGGCGTAATTTTCTCGAATCTAAACGATTTGATTTTCATTTGAAGCTCCATATATCAGGTTTTTCATGGATTGATCAAAACTTGCGTTTTTGGTCAAATTTATCCTTGATCTCTTGTGAAGTTTATGTGTATTGCCAAGAATTATGTTCTTGAGGTGTTTGCTGCTATGTACCTCTAGTATTTACTAGAGAAGAACAATTTTATTGATAGTGAAGATTTTCAGGTGGACTCCGGTCCCGTGGTTTTTTATCTCCTCACATCGAGGAGGTTTTCCACGTAAAAAAATCGTCTTGTGTTCGCGTGCTTGATATTTATTTTACTCTACTATATCGATTCCTATTAGCTTTACACAAGATGGGAGATTATTTTATTCCGCTGCGTTGATTCGATATTGTTCGAATTATTACCGTTCTCCCATCAAGGACCAACCCGTATCCTTTTGTCATCTTTGTTGCGACTAGAAGCCGTAATGAATGATCGCCCAACTTTCTTCTTGGACACGTGATACGATATCAAGCCAAATAGAATGATCTACAAGAAGCATTCATGTCAAGAAGATAATGCATCTGCATCAGGTCGCCAATAAGTGTATTTTACGTTAGACAAAATAATTGGGAAGAATGGAATAAGATTTTGAGGCTAGAATACACTGTCTTAAAGAAATTGTTTGTCTCATAAGGTTGCTATAATTACTGACAAAACCCTTTCATGAAACAAAGTCTCAAAATAGAATACCATATAACAATTCTAATGTTTCTCCATGAACTCTAAAAAAGGAAAACAATAGGAGAATAAATGCTTTATTTTTTAAAGAAAGAAAGAAAATTGAAAAGTGAAAATTATTGAACTGAAAATGTTGAATTTATGATAGTGAGAAATTATGTTTGAACAGCCTTCTAAAATGTTGCAACCTTTTAAAAATATTTTGTGAGCAAACATACTATTTCAAAAGAACAAAAGTGTTTATATATATATATATATATATATATATTTTAAAAACTATAAATTGGAATTAAAAAAAAAAAACCGTTGATTAGTGGCAATTTTGATCCTTGGCACACAAAGTGCTAAGTAAGCAAAATAATCACGCACCACAAGCGAGACTTTAGGGTCTAGTCCAATAGCCAATGATCTTCAATTATAAGGCTAAAAACCTTCCATTTATATATTGATACACACACTTATATCTTTTTGTTGAGAAACAATCCATCTCTTTGCTTGTTTTATAAACAAACTATCAATATCCTTTTGTATATTCATCCTCTGGTTGGCGAGCGTAGTGTGACTATGAGTAGTGTTGAATCCTTAGCACTTGCTAAGTCCTTTGATTTTCTCCAAAAGTCACTTGACAGAACCGTTCCTGTTGTGCTTGCATCATTTGATGATCAATTATCGTGGACCCAAATCTTGACATGACTCCCTTTGTTTTGTTCTGCTAAGGTCTCTCTTTCTCCCGATCATTTGAAAAATAGGCAGGTGGTAGGCCATGCAAAGACTGAGAAAGCATGAAACCGTCGATAACCAACGCTTGATAGCTGATTCCATCAATTTCCATCTACGTCCTCATCTGGAAAGATAGGTTGAACCGCACTTTGAATTTAGGCGAGAGCTGCCAAAGAAGTTTATACCTAATTCTTAGGCTCCCATCACGCTATTGAGAGATCATCCCATCGTTATTTTTTAGTTTGTTTTGCCAAATGAAAGTAAAGCGAAAGAAAGATAAGAAACCACCCTCCATAGGACACGAAACATAAATGAGTCATATTATACGTATTATATGTGTGTGTATGGCTGGTTACCAGCAGGTCCACAGCCCTGTAATTGGATGCAACGAATGGGATTTGAACAAGCTTTGCTCGACTCAAATTAATCGAGCTCGAGTAATCTACTAGTCGATTCGGCATATTCTTTTCAATTTCCAAGTGATAAGAAGGAATCCCAAATTTCTGAAGTAAAGCGATGAAAAGAAAAGAACAGGACATGCCCTGGTGCCTCCCAAAATATCTTCAATTAAATTTTATCTTATGGTTTCCAATGATGCAACTATTGGACAGCTCCAACAGTGCGAAACATAACTATTCTGACTGCTAATGTGACGTTTGGTCGATAATCACTCGTCAAGGAGAATCAAACCTACCTATTTGTCTTCTTGAAACAGTCCAAAAACAATATGTCGTGATAAATACGTTTGAGTTGAATCAAACATTAGGGTTTTCTGAAGACCCCTTGACCAAAGTCGTCATGAATTTTGGAATCTACCATGCATGCGCAAATAATAATAGTTAATAAATTCGGATTAAAATAAGTAACGTTTTTTTGTCTCCCGACAGGTGTATGCAAGGTATGATGATTTGTAAATTATTTTCGTAAGATAAGCGATGGAGGAAACTTTGTCTTATGTTCATGCCCTAAATAATACCTAAAGAAATGAGCAAAAAATAGTTTAATATGTTTGCTTATGGGGCAATTTTGTCATTTGATGTCTATACTTTTGCGGCAAATGGGAAGTTATAACGAGTGGCGTCATCGTTTTCTTTAATCTTTCAATTTACTCCCTACCCACAAGAAATTTTGTGATCAAGGTATTTGATTAGGGCACAGAAGATTCCATGAATGCTTCGTTGGACTCCACCAGGTGAAAGAAGGCGACCCCAAAACATGTCGTTTTTTTAATAGCTTTGATTAATCGGAGCTTAGGATAATGTCATTGAGATTCCTAGTCACTCGGCCATGTGATGATGTGATCATCTCTAATTTTTTTTGTTTTTTTTTTTTTTTTTTGTTTCAAGGATAGTGGTATTTGCCCACAGAATGATAATGGTAATGCTTGATTTGGTACCTCCGGCCTGCGAAAGGATTCTCAATTGACAAACTGAAACGTAGTTTAATTAGTAAGGCAGAACAATAATGACGACAAGGACGACAACGGCGATGGCGATGATAAATTAATAGGGAAATGATTAAAGACAAAGATTGGACATCCCTATCTAAGAAATTCACAATTTGTATCACTTAAAATTATTTCGTCTAATTTTGTTTAATACAATTTGAAAACACACCTTAGTCTTTTTTTTTGTTTACCAGACAAGACATACGTTGGTTTTGCGTACATTGAGATATGGAAAAGGATCCGGTCCATTTTATTGGTACAAATGAACGGCAAGTAGTAGGAATGAAGGAGACTTCATCATTATGTATTCATTAATTCGAGAGAAGTGAGAATAAATAGGAAACGATGGATTCAACCTTGAAAAAGGCAATTCCATGATTGAAAATATTTATGGCATGATCGCAACTACATGACGATGTACCACTAATTTTCCTTTACTTCTTTTTTTTCTTTTGGCAGGTTCTGAGACAAATTTTTATTGGCTCTGTCATTAATTTCCGATAAATAGATGCAAATCCACCTGTACATATATGCATTGAGCAATGTGGAAGACACAGTTCGGAGTCACCAAAGTGCTATATCCATTGTCGTGGAAAATTAGAAAAAAATTTGAGGGTGGCAAGATGCAATTAATTCAAATCAAATTGGAACCAGGCACTTGATTATTTACCCCATAGGATGTCTATGATCAATGGTCACTTCCGAGGCACCCACGGAGGGTGTACTCGCTGCAATAAGTGTATGTGAAAATGCCTCGAGTTTCTTTTTTTCTTTTTTCTTTTTTGATTTGCTAGGGTTTTGAATACTAGACTTTGATGTCCCCAGCCCAATCTCCCGACCTCCCAATCACTGGGTCGGATGCCTCATTGGCGTGTCACAAGCTTCTTTTTCAGTCATAAAAATATGTACATAATCGGTCAACTAATTGCGTTCACTATGTTCTTTTTAAAAGAAAGAGAAGACTAGGGTACCATTATATTCCCACGTTGCAATAAGATTAGTTAACGGGATACAGTATATATATTAGCTGAATTTTGATCATCAAATCTGATATAACATTGCGATAAGATTAGTTAACGAATACAGTATATATATTGGCTGAATTTTGATCATCAAATCTGATATAATTCTTACATTGTGATAAGATTAGTTAATGAATATAGCATATATATTAGCTGAAATTTGATCATCAAATCTGAAAAGTTGTATGAGGATCTTATATGAGTTCCGTTGTTTCCAAAGATCTAAACTCAATAGATACTTTCCTAGAAAGAAAAGGACTATCACTTTCTTTTCGTTTCTTGTGGGGACGACATCATTTTCATGTAGACTTGTCAAATTGATGAATCATATCGGGTTTGGGTTGAGTAAAAAATAATCAAATCTAAATTAACTCAACTTATGCAATATAAATTTAGCGATCCATACCTGACTCGACTCATATATAACATACACTACTAAAATACTTCCATATCTAAACAAATTTGGGAAAACCAATATCTAAATTGAAGTTAAAAGTAGTGGACGAGCTAAATTGAGTAAAATCAAGAAAGTCATAAAGTTGGGTTGAGTCTAAGTAAGTTGTAAATTCATTTAATACTCATACTTTGGATATTATCATTCTAAACTCATTCATAACTCATTTACTAAATATAATTAATTTATATCACAAAAGAATTTTATAATTATGCGTTAGAACATTTAGACGGTCATCTTTCACGGTGGTGGGGAACGACACTAAGTGGAAAGTTTTCCGGGAATGATGGTGGTGAACTGGTGACAACTACGGAGCACGAGTACGGAGCCCGCAAGGTCCATTTTCCTCTTCATCCGACTCCCGAAAACCCGCAGGTAAATAGCCATTTTTATCATGCATCAAAAATGAAAAACTATAGACATAATATTATCTGATTACTCGATAAATATTTAAAGATCATTTTTTAAAAATAAAAACCATTAAAAATCAGTAGTAGAGGCCTTGAGTTAGATGATGAGATCCGTCGCTTCCGCTCCTCCGTAGCTGGTCACCCATGGATGCCCTGCGTCCAGTACCGTTTCGGATGTGGAAAATTAAGGATTTTATAATTAGAGCTAGGATTAGATGAATGGTAATTTTTTAGTAGATTTTAAGATAGCTTGATATATATGACATGGATTTACCGATTTAGATGCTTTAAAAGATCACTAACCAAAGGTGAATCTCCGCAAAAATGAAGCTTCAAGATTGGTTTTCACTTCACTTTAGACCTGAACCCTCCCGATAGTCGGAGTAACAGAGATAGAGAGATGAATTTCGTCTGAGAAATTGCATGTGTATTCGATATTAATTCAGGATTTTCATGTATGAGATTGACTCCAAAGATTGAAGTTTGAGATATATTTTGAATAAGTCTTGGATGATCGAATTACGGGGTTTGGTTAGTCAATAAGATCTGCAGTGCCTGAACTCATGGGTTAGTGGGAGGTTGACAATTATTTGCGTCCTGCAAGGTGAAGTGATCACCTGAGCCTGTCGAATAGCCACCGCAACACATGGTTGCAATTCGATTCTTGACATCTTTATTAGGAAGAAGTCAAGACCAAGTTTACTTTGAGAAAGGGACACTATTCTTGCTTATCTTCAAGGTCACGCTGGATCGCTCCCATGGACAATAGGATCGACCCGTATCCTTTTGTCGTCTTTGCTGCGACTAGAAGCCGTAATGAATGATCCCCCAACTTTCGTCTTGGACAGGTGATATGCGAGAAGAATTCATGCCAAGAAGATCATGTATTTGCATCGGGTTGCCATCAAGTGTATCTTATGTTAGACAAAATAACAAGGAAGAATGGAATAAAACTTTGAGATATGAATACACTATCTTTAAGGAATTGTTTGCCCAATAAGTCTCCTAATGGTTACTAGTAAAAATTCTTCAGGATACAATAAAGTCTAAAAATAGAATCATAGATAGCAATTACGGTATTTTCTAAAAACTCTAAAAAGGAAACAAGTGGAGAATAAATGCTGCATTTTTTTAAAAAAAGAAAGAAAAGTGAAAAGTGAAAATTATTGAATAGGAAACGCTGAATTTATAATAAAATAAGAAATTATGTTTGACCAGCCTTTTGAAACATTGCATCCTTTTGAAAGCATATCATGGAGAGACATACTATTTCAAAAGAACACAACTTTCCATAATTAACCAAAAAAAAAAACTATAAATTTGAATTAAAAAAAAAAAGTTGATTAGTGCCAATTTTGGTCCTCAGAGCACAAAGTGGTAAGTGCGCATAGTAATCTCACACCGCCACATGTGGATACTATAGGATCTAATCCACTTAGTCAATGATCTTCAATTGTAAGTTTAGAAGCCTTCTACTTATTGATCCATACACTTATATTTTTTTGGTTGTGGGACACTACACCTCTTTATTTGTTTTGCAAACAAACTATCATTATCTTTTTTAGGCAGTGTGACTGTGTGAGTAGTGTCGAATCCTTAGCACCTGCTAAATCCTTTGATTTTCTTCATAAGTCACTCGACAGGACCGTCCCCGTAGTGCTTGCATCATTTGATGATGTATCCTCGTGGACCCAAATCTTGACATGAGTCCCTTTGTTTTGTTCTGCTAACTAAAAAAGTCTCTCTCTTGAACATTTGAAAAATAGGTAGGAGGTAGGCCATGCAAGGAGTGAGAAAGCAAGGAACCATCGATAACCAACACTTGATCGATGATTCCATCAATTTCCATCAACGTCCTCGTCCAGAAAGGTAAGTTGAACCGCACTTTGACTTTGGACGAGAGCTGCTAAAGAAGTTTCTACCTAATTCTTAGGTTCGTGTCACTTTTTTGATAGGTCATCGCATCATTATTTTTCAGTATGTTTTGCCAAACGAAAGTAGAGCGAAATAAAATATGAGAAACATAAAAGGATCATGTATACTGTATGGTGCATGGATATTGAGGGCCGATTACCAGCTGGTCCACACCCCTGTAATTTGGACCAAACGAACGGGATTTGAACGGGCTTTGCTTGACTCGAGTTTATCTAGCTCGAGTAATCTACAAGTCTATATGGCATATCCTTTTCAGTTTCCAATAATAAGTAGGAATCCCCATTTTCTAACGTAAAGCGATGAAAAGAAAAGAACACAACATTACCCTAGTGCCTCCCAAAATGTCTTCATTAAATTTTATTAAATGGTTTCCAATGATGCAATTATTGGACGGCTCCAACAATACGAGACATATTGTAAACGCTAATGGAACGGCCAGACCAAAGTCGTCTTGAATTTTAGAATCTAGCATGCATGCATGAATATATTAAAATAGGTAATGTTGTTTGTCTCCCGACAGGTGTATGCAAATTAGGATGATTTGTAAATTATGTTGAAAATTAAGTGATGGGAAGAAACTTTGTCTTATGGTCATGCCCTAAATAATATCTACAGAAATAAGCCAAAAATAGTTTAATCTGTGTAGAAAGGCAAGTGGATTAGTCAGGTCGTGTTTATGGGGCAATTTTGTCATTTAATGTCTATACTTTTGTGGCAAATCGACCTGGAAAATATAATGATTCGTGCCATCGTTTTCTTTAATTTTTCAATTTAACCCCTAACCACAAGAAAGTTTGTGATCAAGGAATTTGATTAGGGTACAGAAGATTCCGTGAATGCTTCGTTGGACTCCATCTCGTGAACGAAAGCAAACCCCAAAACAAGTGTAGTTTTTTAGTAGCTTTGATAAGGCGGAGGTTAGGATGATGCACTGAGATTCCTAGTCACTTGCCGTGTGATGATGTGATCATCTATATTTTTTTGTTCCAAGCGTGGCGGTGTTTGGCAACAGAATTATGATGGTAATGCTCGATTACCACGAAAGGATTTTCTTAATTGATGACCTGATATATAGTTTAGCTGGTAAAGCATAAATAACAATGATGACGACGACAATAAATTAATGAGGAAATGATTAAAGACAAAGGTTGGATGTCACTATCAAAGAAATTTATGATTTGCATCACTTAAAATTATTTCATCTAAGTTTCTTTTATACAATATCACAACATACCTTAGTCTTTTTTTTTTTTTTTTACTGGACAAGACATACCATTTGCGTACCTTGGGATATGGAAAAGGATCCAGTCCATTTTCTTGGTACAAATGAACTTCACCAATTCGAGAAAAAAGAGAATAAATAGGAAACGATGGATTCGACCTTGGAAAAAGGTAATTTCATGAATGAAAACAGTTATGGCATTATTGCAACTACATGGCCATTTATTGTTATTTTTCCTTTTCTTCTTCATCTTTTTAGCTAGTTTTGAAACAAATTTTTATAAGCTCTTTCATTAATTTCGATAAATAGATGTAAATCATCCCATACATATGCATCGAATAACATGGAAGACACCGTTCGGAGATTGACCGGCACGACTCCTACGATAAATTCAAATCGAATTGGAACCATAGACTTAATTATTTACCCCATGAGATGTCTATATTCAATAGTTGAAGTTGTTTTGGCTATACAACTTGTGTGAGTTCGATTCCTCTCCCCCAAATTTCATTTGAGCATGGAGGAGAAGTAACCTTACAATTCTGTGGCACCCACGAAGGGTCTACTCGTTGCCATCAGCATATGTAAAAATGCCATGAGTTCCTTTTTTTCTTCCCTTTGTCAGATTTCTGAACCCTAGAATTTGACGTCCCCACCTCAACCCCTAGCCACTAGCCCAAAGCCTCATCGACATGCCGCTAGCTCCTTTTACAATTATATATATATATATAAAGCATTTAACCATTCAATTAGTCGTGTTTACTAATTTCTTTTTAAAAAGAATGAAAAATTAAAGTGTTGTTACACTCTCACGTTGCAATAAGACTAGTAAACGAATATAGCACATATATGTTAAAAGCACTTAACCATTCAATTAATCGTGTTTACTATTTTCTTTTTAAGGAATGAAAAATTAAGGTGTTGTTACACTCCTACGTTGCAATAAGATTAGTAAATGAATATAGCATATATATTAATTGAATTTCGATCATTAAATCTAATAAATTTTATGCGGATCTTAGGTGAGTCGCATCATTTCTAATGATCCAAACCCAAAAGAGTAGGGGAGATTAGGTTTATCAAATAAATTTCCTAAAAAGGAGGCTGTCACTCTCTTTCCATTTCTCATGGGAATGGCTTTACTTTCACGGCGGTGGGAAACAACACCAGGCGGAAAATTTTCCGGGGAAGGAAGGTGGCGATAACGTCGGAGCAGAGTACGGATCCCGCAATGTCCGTTTTTTGTCTTCATCCCGCACCCAAAAACCGGCAGGTAAAAGGCATTTCTTTTCATGCATCGAAAATGAAAAACTATAGACATTTATTAAAAATCACTGTATTTCCAAACGTTGGCGCACCTTAAACTGCATATCTCTTCGCAACCTTAAGAATGTCGAAACGACCCGATTACAAAGTAAAACAAGAACCGAACGAAATCAGATCCCGACCACAACAAGCGCGATCCTAACCGTATCGCCCCTTCGTAGTTCACGTCATCGTTCGATCCGCTCAGATGGAAAAGATCTCCGCTGCTTCGGGAGAATCATCTAACAAAATCGCAAAAAGCTACCCCAGAACTTAGCACTTGCAGTTGCAGTTGCAGTCGCAGTTGCACGAGGGCCTATGCACAGGGCATGAACGCGACGTGCCCTTCACAACGTATACGCAGCAGAAGTCTTGAAGTTAGATGACGAGCTCTGTCGCTTGTGCTCCTTCATAGCTGGTCACCCATGGATGCTCTGCATCAAGCATCGTTTCAAATGTGGAAATTTTTTAGGATGTTATGATCGGAGCTAGGATTAGATGAATCGTAATGGGTCGTAGATTTAAAGCTAGCTTGATGAATACGACATGGATTTACCAGATCGGATGCTTTAAGAGATCACTAATTGAAGGCGGATCTCTGCAAAAAGGAGCTTCAAGATTGGTTTTCACTTAAGACCTAGAACCCCCTCAAAAAAACAAGAAGTTGACGAAATGGTGAACTCACTGAGGACTTGATCGGCAGAGAGCCTTCGGGAAGCGTCCCTGCACAGCATCATCCTGAGCAGATCCTTCGCCGCCGCCGACACCGACCGGAAGACCCGCGGCGGGAACCTCAGGTTCGCCCTCAGCACCGCCCCGAATATCTCCACCGCGCTCTCCCCGCGGAACGGCGGGAACCCCGCGAGCATCACGTACAGCACCACCCCGGCGCTCCACACGTCCACCTTCTCCCCGTACTCCCTCCCCGCCACCACCTCCGGCGCCACGTAGTGCGGCGTCCCCACCACCCCTCTCAGCGCCGCCGCCTGCTCCCCTCCCCCGATCACCCCCGCGGAGCCGAAGTCCGCGAGCCTCAGCCGCCCCCGGGAGTCGAAGAGTATGTTCTCGGGCTTGATGTCCCGGTGGACGACGCCGTGGCGGTGGCAGTGAGCGACGGCGCGCATCAGCTGGGCGAGGATCCGGGCGGCCTCGGGCTCCGGGAGGGAGCCGGCGGAGGCGACGGCACGGTGGAGGTCGGGGGAGTCGCAGAGGTCGAGGACGAGGTGGAGGTGGGAGGAGTCCTCGTAGGCGTTGTGGATGCGGAGGAGGTTCGGGTGCGGGGAGAGGAGGGACAGCACCTTGGGCTCCGTGAGGAGGCAGTGGGAGTCGAGGTCGTCGCCGGAGACGGCGGACTTATCGATGGACTTGACGGCGAGGGAGGGGGCGGCGGCGGTGGAGGGCGCGGCGGAGGGCTCGAGGGGCTCGCAGCGGCGGACGACGCCGAAGCGGCCGCGTCCGATCTCCTCGCAGATTCGGTAGTCTCGCGCCAATGCCTCGGTCATCTCTCTCTCTCTCTCGCTGCTTGCTGCTGCTGCTTCTTCTCTCTCTACTTTCTCTCTCTGCTCTGTGAAATGTAGAGAGAAATATATGGGCGCACCAGGGACCAGGAAGACCTAGGAGGGAATATTCTTTAGAGAAGATGGGGGAATCCGACGGCTGTGGGATGGATTTGACGGGGAGCTGCGCTCATAGTCATGGCCGATTGGCCGTGGGTTTAGGAAAGGGGCTCCATTTTTCGAATAGAATAACGAGAATGCCCTTTATAACTTTCCGTACAAGGACGGTCCTCCCTGGATGGTGAATTTGCGATAGAAAATGCAACGGCAGTTAGTACGTTACTATCACAGAGAGAGAGAGAGAGAGAGAGAGAGTACTAGCCTTAGCCTTAGTATGTTTTAAATGAGGTCGTTAAAAAAAAAGGTTTTGAAAATCTTGGATGGTAATTTCAAATTTCCTAACGTGGTTCATTTAATTAATGAGTCACAATCGATAGACCGCATGGTTGATGATGTGTCCAAATTAAACTGAATATAAATTTGAATGGCATTTATGGCTGAAGTTCACGCATCAAAAAATTGGTTGAACAGAATTGCATTTGGCTTGGATGAGTTTCCTTTGACTGAAATGGATGAAAATGTGAGATCCACAATTTCCATTATTCATCCAACTTAAAAATCAATACAAATCAAAACTTTGTACTCGAATTTGTAAATTTTTGGGAGAACTTATTTTTTGGTTTTGAAACTTGTATAAGTGGGTAAAATATCTACCAAGCTTTGTGACGATATATGATTTAGAGCTTCGTTTGATATAATTGTAACTATATGATATGGGTGCCACATTGAAATTGTGCGGTGAGAGTTTCGTAACTTTTCATGTTTGTTAATAGATGCTTTAAAGCTCTCACTCACCAAGTGAAATAGGTTAAGAGATTCTTTCATTGACATATTTAACCAAACACTAATATGCATTGGGAAACTCATTGAAGAGGAGTGCTAGGGTTTTCTCTCTGATATTTCCTGGCGTGATAACAATGAGAATTGGAAGGAAAAAAACACTTCTCGGGATTGCTTGGGTTAATCGGGTGTCAAGAAATACCTAAGAGATCGTGCCATTGGTACTCGTACTTCCCTATATCATAGTCCTCATTAATGTAAATACTGATTCGGATAGAATCATATGAAACTCTTCTATATTTATTTACTATTTCCTTCTTACTTTTCTTTACAATATGCTCAAAGCCTAACTTTTCATAACAATAACTATGCTCGCCTTGTTAGACTACAAGCTCACTTGGGATGATCTCATTTTTTTGTTGATTAGACACCAACGATATGTTATTAGAAGGACATGCCCTAACAATATACATTTACCAAGAGTTACATTCGATTAGCAAACAAATTTCAATTTCAATTTCAAAGATAGTAAAGACGCCTGTCCCATGTCTACACGCACTCAATTCACAAGATTTATCAGCTGAATTTAAATAAGCAAAGATGATACAACTTATTATTTACGACCATGACTGCTTCGAAATTCATCAGGACAAATGAACAAGTCGATCTCGTACCTATGCAAAAATTGTCACGTTACGTACGTGTTCAAGCTGGTTTTTTTTTTGGTTGAAATAGATGGGAAGCAAAAGATCTCGTATTTGCTTCGTGGGTCTCCATGAGTTTGGCCGGGAATGAAAGCAGCCCCAAGCGACCGTCTCACTTAGACAAACAAGAATATTCTCTTCTATATTACATCGGAAACCGAAATATTGTAATATAAAGATGACAATCGTACTTATAGAATATGAGTAAGGCAAACACCCAAAAAATTAAAAACAGGGAATATGAGATTCTAAGTAAGCTGACCATGTGGCAAACTTGGTGGTATTGCCCACAGAATTGTATGGAGAACATTGATTTTGGGAGACATCGATCATGTTGATTAAGATATAAACTTTAAATTTTATAAGATATCATGATAGATTATGCCATTGAGATTGTGAGTGGCGCAGGTTTGACCAATACGAGGATTGGCATGTGAGAGATTGGTATTGGCCAATGTTGGCATCAAGATTCGGCATGTTCGGCATGGATAGCCGGCTGGTATCAAGGCGGGACAAAAAGATTGGTATGTGTAGAGACAATTGACATATGCGTGGCACAAGCAGTTTGTATACACGTGGTTATGCCAATTCAGTTATAGACCTTTCAATTGTACCAATTGAACCTCGAACCTTTTTTCCAATTTGCCAAATGAGTCCTTTGTCGAAAATTGTTGATGTGGACAATGACCATCCAACGTGGAATGACCATCCAACGTGGAATGACCAATATTAATATGAATAACTTTCACAAATTAAAAATTTTGAAATTTATTATTTTTATTATTATTATTTTCTTTCTTTTCCTTTTTTTTGTTTCATTTTGGCCGTGTCGCTTGTCGGCTGCTGGTGAGGATTGCAAGCCTTCCCTAGGTCTAGGCAACAGCCACCTCACCTAAGGCCATCCTGGCTCCTCTGGCCGCGGGCTAGGCAGCCCTTGCCAAGTCAGCCAAAATTTAACAGCTAAATAATGCCGACCTTGCAGTCAGACTATTGTGGGAGATAACCCATAACAGAGCACCCTAATTGAAGGGCAAGTCTTGCATGCGTCGCTGTGTATATATATACCATCACATTATGGAACATCAGATTATTTGGTTTCCATATAGGACTTACAATTTTTAATGACTTAAATGAAGTGGGTGCACATGATCAAAGTAAAAACAAGACCTTTTGCTAATGTCAAACCAAATAAGGAGAGCACCCTTTCGAAAATACCAAAAAAAAAAAAAGGAGAGAACGCGCATATATTTACCTCTAGAACGATGGTTTGAGGCTATCAAATTAGAGCCTGGTTAACTATTTAACCAAAAGCAGAATTAATCTTTTCGGGAAAGATCATTGAAAACTGAAGAAATACGCATTATGAGAAAGTAATTTGTTTCTAATTGCAAAACTGTTGCATTTTCAAAACATATTTAATGAGGACTAATAGGGGTGCAAGTCAAAAATAGATTTTTCCTTGGACAAGTTTTGGAACATTTGACCGTGTTTGTTAAAAATATAAAATTTCTATTATCTAAATAGAAATTCATTTTATAACAACATAAAATTTTGGACCTCCTCCTTGATCTCACCACCGCCCTTTGCTGGACCTGCCTACTCGTAGAGCTCGTCATTCTCGTCCACCTTACCACATAGCCAAGCAATCTCGAAGTGGCAGATCTTGGCTTCAAACAATGGCTCCGTTACCATGATACTGCTGCTCTTGATGTGGTTGTGGATGAGAATCATGTTGAAGGTGTTATTGTGGATGTAATTGAGGCCATGCACAATGTTGGGGGAGATATACATCCTTGATATCTAGGTCTCGAGGGCTGTGAAATAGGGCATTGTTGCGACCTAATTTTGGGTGCACCACCTAAGTTTAAGCTAATGGACTATTAAGTTTTTAAACTTAACTTTGGCTATCCCAAACTCATATCAATTCGTGACTTAAGATTCAAATATTTAACATGCAAATGATTATTATCTATGAGTCGCCAATAATTAGTTTATGATAGGTCGATTATACACCTAAGTAAAATAATGGAAGAATTATTTTACTCCTACGAACCAGAAACTAAGGGTACGGGGATTTGGTTACACTAGATTGCTCGAATGCCCTTTCGGTACCATTTCCTTTTAATTTTCAAAAATGCTTTTTGCAGGCAACTAATTTATTTTAACATAAATTACTATCATGCAAGTATGGTGACCACACGGATGCTCATCCACTATTAAACATTCAAATAAAATAAATAAATAAATAAATTGCATTACACAAAACAAACAATTTTTTTTTTTTTGGTTTTCTTGAAAATTAGAATTCTTTTATATAAATGTATTTTTAACTACATGACCTAATTTTAATAACAAACAAATCCTAATTAAATGAACCTATTATGCAAACTAATTAACATGCACCTAATATTTTTGTATTTTTATTGAAATTCGAAATTAATAAAAACCCTAATTAAACTATTTCAAATGAATAATTTTCTAATTTATTTTAGGTATTAATTTGACTTAAATCATATTCTATTTTAAAAAACTATTTTTTATAGAAAAAATGAGATAATTAAAATGTGCAAATGCGACGAGTAGCGATAGCCGGCAGCTCGGCTGCCGACGCTGGACCTAGGAAGGGCAAACGCGAGCGGTGAGCGGAATGGAGAAGAAGACGACTTCTTTCTCTCTTTTTTTTTTTTTTTTTTCTTTTCTCTTTCACCTCCCCTGTCTCTCACGTCACTTCTGCGCCCCTAACTTCTCTTTTCTGACTTTGACTTTGTACGGACGAATTTCCTCTCCTATTACTCTTTCTCTCTTGCACGAATTTCTTCTCAATTTTTTTTATCGAAAATTCCTCCATCCATCACGAAAAATACAGCTCTCTTTTATAGTGATTTCATACGATCGTTTTGTATGATATTTTCCGAGTTTCATCTTCTATTGCATTAAATCAAAACGTAAATCGGAGCGTGATTTGCAATTAGTTCGATTTTGCTTAAATTTCTTTCATTTTGTAAAAATTCTTGCCTTTTATTCATTTGATTTTTAAATTGCTTCTGCATTTAATAAAATATGAATGTTCATTAGAATTTCAAATTTCCATATATAATCAATCAAATAGATTTCCCTCATGTTTTCATTTTTTTTCCTTTTATTTATTATGATGCAATTTTTATTTTCTTTATTTTCCTAGATTTGTCAAAATTAGGTGTCAATGGGCATTTTTAGGTTTCCCAAGCAATTTGAGAGGCTGGCATTATCAACAAACTCATAAACCAAGAATATGTTTTCGCTAGAGGCGGAGGCACTAAGCAACTTTGCGAAGCTAACCAGGTGGCTCTGGCAGATCATCTTGAGGAGGTCCTTGAGGTGGCTCATGTCAATCTTGCGCTTGAACTTGCGCTGGAAAATGACAGTGTCCTTGCTGTGGAGAGAGCAATGCCAGGACGAGGAGGATGAGAAGTAGCGAGGCTTGGCAAGGAAGTTGTTGGTGGCAGAGCGGAGCTTGGAGAAGTCATAGATGACGGCGGGGTGGAGTGGTGAAAACCAAAGAGGGGTGAGGTGCGGTGCGGTGCCGGTGCCGGTGACGGTGACGGAGGAGAGTTGGATAAGGAGGTGGAGATGTAGGGTAGGGCCTGTTCGGTAATGTTTTTGATTCACTCGATTTTCTTTTTTTTTTTTCCTCCGAACAAAAAAAAAAAAGAAATTCATTTGATAACGTCAATTAATTTTTTTTATTTCTTGAAATACAAAAGTGCTAGAAATATTTTAAAATAGAAACAAAAAGTATAAAAAATAGTTTTTTGTTCTTAGGAACAATTTCTAAAAATAAGTTGTTGTTTCTTTTTCTTTTTCTTTTTTTGTTTTCTTCCTCCTTGGCCCCCATCACTGCCCACTACTATCCAACCATCATCGATTGCCAATGACCGTCATCGCGGCAACGGTGGCGGCAACAACAAAGAAGAATAACAAAAGAAAAAAAAAAAGAAAAAATTATGAAAAAATTAAAAGAAATTTTATGTTATAAAAAAATTTACGAATCATACCAAATGCAAACTTGTTTTTTTTTTTTTTCCATTCAATAATAGAAATTTTGTATAGTTACAAAACGTATTTTTTACTCAAAAATTGTTTTGGAGAATAAAAATAGAAAAATATTATTTCAAAAAAAAATTATTCCCCAGAATAGAAGCCTACCAAACAAACTCATAGTAGCCATTGCTGGAACACGTGGAGGTGGAGGGGTCGAAGGAGGCAGACATCAATCTATGAGTCTAGGATGGAGAGAGTCTTGGGGAGGAGGAGGAGGAGGAGGAGGGTGGTTTTCTCATGGAAGAATGCAAGCAAGAGAGAGAGAACAAGCAATAAAAAAAATTATTTTTGTTTCTATCCCAAAAATAGAAAATTTATACTTCTCATTTATATTCCTAACATCTTTTTAAGTACAAAATTTATCTCATATTAAACGAATTTCTGTTCTAAACCTGTTTCTAATATCATAAAAAAGAAGAAGATGAAAATATAAAGTGATCATCATCCGTGTTCTAAATGCTTTAATGATGTTTTCTAATATATTTAATCTAATTATGAAGTTTGGGTGAAAGCTTGGGATTGAAAAATTGGCAAGTAGGAATTAAAGGAGAAACACTTGCTCGTGCCTCCCGCCCCCACTCAAACATTGCAGTCGCATCTTACGTAAGTCTTCGGAAGTCGACCCCTTTCCTTGCTCCAAAAGCCAGGAGAAAATATTCAGTGGTTAGTGCGCGCCACGTCATTCGCTGACCTGGTGCGCACTAACCAATGCAATACCGACACGTGTCCCCGAGCGGGACCCGCTGAAAAAGGAAGGCGCTGGTTTTTGATCTCGGCTCGGCTCGGCTCCACTGACGGTCAGCTTATTCCTCCCGTTCAAAAAATTTTCTCTCTCCTCACTCAAATTTGTAGGGTTTTTCTCTGTCTCCTCTCTCGCCTTTCTCACTCTTCCCTCCCCCTCTCTCTCTCTCTCTCCGACGAACAGGACGCGACCTCCGAGTCTCTCTGTGCCACCTCTCTCCGCCTCCGCCTCCGCCTCCGGACCTCCGCCTCCGCCTGGGTCGCTGGTCATCTGCCTCTGGCATCTCGGTCTCGTTCCCGAGCGGCACCAGGCCCCCCGCCGCTGACCGGGCGCTGTCCTGACGCTGGCACGCTCTGTCGCGAGGGAGATCTCGGCGGACTTTGGCGGGGTCGACGACGCGACGAAGAAGGAGAGGGCTGCTGCATTTTTCTCTCTTTCTCGGTGATTTCAGGCTCGACGTCGAAGCAGAGAAGGAGGAAGAACAAGAACGAGATGAAGGAGCAGAAGGAGAAGATGGGTCCTTGCTTTTCTGCTTCTGGGTTTATCTCTTGAAGTTCCCTTCTACCATTTTCCGTCAGGTAGAGGAAAGCCGCCGTTTTTCCATCTTCTTTTCGTCCCTTTTTGGTTCGTTGGTTTTTGATGGGAGGGACGGTGTTCGTTTCTCAATTTTGTGAATTTTTTTTTATGTTTGGAGAGGTTGGGTGTTATGAGTTGCTTGTTTGGCAGTTGTTTTAGCGATGATCACTCACCGGTTGTTGGGTTTTGTGATTTGGAGGGATGCTTTGCGTTGGTTTGGATCGATCACCGTTGCTCGGCTCTCGGGTTGTGTCTGTCCGTCTGATTACGACGAGTTTGAATCATTGTGGAATTTTCCCAAGAGTGTGTTTTCACGTTCACTGAAGTCAATTGCTGTGCTGTTCCCGTTAGATGGTATACTGAGTGTCAATGCCTGTTGGTGGAACCAAAGCTTGATTTTTGTGGATGTGTCTGGGATCACTCCTTTGTAATGCGTCAAGTCTTGTTTTTTTTTTCCGTCCCCTATCGCGATCTATCTTGGTTTGTGACACAATGGACTAGTCGAAAATGGTGATTAAGGGATGATGTATACCATAATCACAAATAGTGTTGCCTGTCACTTCTCTTTTCAGCTCAAAGTTCTATGGTTAATGGGGTTAAAAATATTCTTTCACACAGGTGAACTCAGATGTCAAGGATGGTTTTCCAATTCTCGTTTTGAATGGAGATAAGAGACTAACGCTTCTGCCACCCCCTCCTTCACAAAAAGAATCTCCTGTCCCGAGCCCTCTCACTCACCCCAAGCGCCCCCCCTTCTCTCTGTCTCGAGCCCTCTCACTCACCCTAAGCGCTTCCCTCCTCGCCTCTGTCCTCGTCGCCGTCATCGACTTTCCAGCCGCGGCTCCAGAAATCGCTGGCTGCCGACTGGCCTCTCGACCTTCTTTGTCTTCTACTCCTTATTCGGTCCCGATTTCGGGCTCGAGTACGTAACCAAGGATTTTGAAGCAAAAGAGGTTTGCGAGGCTATATTGGTGGCGGTGCTAAGTTTTGGGGTTTCGGCGACGCTGTGACGGCCGCGAGGGATATTGTGGTGGAGGAGAGAGAGGCGTATGGGTACTGTGAGACCTCTCTTTGTCCTTTGGCTTTTTTTTCTTTTCTATTGCCTCTGTTTCAGGAAGCATGGAGGCTTGGTGATAGTGGCTGCTTTGGCTTCTAGGTTGAGGCAGAGTTGGATAGCTTATCAGGAGGCTGAGGGGGAGAGTTCTTCATCAGCCCTTTTGACTCCTGAAGCAAGTCGCGTCCCGCCATTCCCACCGGAGTATGTTCTACTGTCATCTTTTTTATCATTAATCTAAGTGGAAAGTTCTAGTGTGGAGGGTTAAGCTTCTTATACTGCTATCTCTTCAATAGTTTGTGAGTTTATTAATTCCGTCCAATAATTTTCATCTGGATGATCGTCGCCGGATGGAAGACGGTAAATACAGGTTATGTTTGATCAAAACTTGATGGCTAAGGGTTGAAATTCTCCTTTTCGTTTTGTTTTACATGGGTAGACACTCAACTCGGTTAGATTGAAAGGCACACTAGCTGTGTAATTCCTTTTGTTTTTTTTAAGCTTTTGCTTGGAAACTTGAATAAGGTCATTATTTCAGGGGTGGTACTGAAGCTATGAATATGAGAAGTCCAAGATATTTGAGTGTTGTGACAGACCATTATTATTATTATAGCTTCTTATTGCATATTCCTTCCATGTGCATAAGTTATTAACACTTTTGTAGTTTTTCAATCCTGTGACATCCTGTTTGGAAGTAAGTTGAAGATATAAATTTGAATCAAACTTGGTCGCTTCACCCATAAGTTGGGAATTATGGTTGAATCTTCAAATTGTGTTATATCATTAGTTGTCTAGGAAGCCTGTACTAAACTGGCCATTCTTTTGATATCCTGCCCAGGTATCTCCCTCTGCATATCTTAAGTTAATTTTAGACTCGGTTCTTGCTAGAAGTGAAAACGAAAATTGTGCATCATGGTTGCTTGACATGCTGTGTTTTGACACTGCTACAAACCAATTTTATGTATGTAAAATCAAGTAGCCGGAAGGTGTTGACCATGTTCTAATGGCATCCAAATTCTTCCTCTTCATAATCCTGCAATGTCACATAGGATACAGCTACTCAAGATCATTTGTTTATAGCACGGGTTGTCCAAAACTTTTGGCTGGAGTAGTCCACATGGATGCATGCAAACAGCCATGTCCATGTGCATGAGGGTACATAGACTTTTATTACATTTACATTGGCATGGATGAGAACTACTTTTGCTGGAGCAATTAAGAGAGTTGTGATTATATAACCATGGGCAATATGGTGTTCCTTTGCACGATTTTAAGGCAACGGAATAATTGAAGTTAACTATTAGTTTGGTCACAGGACTATCCAGAATCGGAGACATAAAATGCACTTAATAAAAGCAGATGGACACATATAGCAGAAACGTTTCTTGTTTCTTCTTCTCTCTCTCTCTCTCTCTCTCTCTCTCTCAATCTGAATGCCCCAACACTATTCAAAGCTCCTGGTAGTGGGGGAAAGATGAGCAATTATAACAATGCTGTATTAGAGGTATAATCGTAATTTTTGCAGTATAATCTGATTATGTTAATTGGTGCAGTGCTATATTTTTATTATCTTTTCTTCATTAGAAAGCCTTTTTTTTTCCCTTCAATTAAAATACTGAAGTATATCAGAAAGTTTCTATTGAACATTTCTGATGCAATAATCAAACAGTATTGGAACTGCTTCTGCTGCTATTATTATTATTATTATTATTATTATTATTAGTAGTAGTAGTAGTAGTAGTAAAACTGAAATAGTTTAAAAAGCTCCGCTGAATATTGTGGTTACACTAATTAGATAATGTTGACACGTTTTTTCTTACTTTTTCCTAATTACTACGTGGTTTAATCATTGTGCCCTTTTTTAAAAAAATTTATGTACTCATGTATTTTCTTAATAATTTTCAGGATGCTGGAGTGCTCGCTGAAGGATTAGTTGGACTTGGAATAAAGGCTTGGTGGCCATTTGATGAGATGTGAGCACTCGAGACATTCTCTAGCAATACTTTATTTCTGTCTTGGTTGAGCATGTTATTTGTCAATCCTCATCTCCTTCTTTCACAAGGAACTCAAATTAGGAACGAACGCGACCAGAACAGTACACAAGGAACGAACGCGACCAGGATGGCGGACGTTGTCGAAGGCGGGGCATCTTCTCACGATGTTCAGTCCCTCCTGTCTTCTCCAGACAGGGACTTCCTCGTCCAGAACAACGGCGATCAGGTGAAACTCAGTTCTCTTCTTTCACTCTTGCTCTTTCACTGGATGAGGTGAAAGAAAAAGAATTATGGGTCGGCGTCCTTGTCCAAGTTCTCGTGGCCTTCGTCTTCGTGTGGGGTTGTTTCGCTGATCGGTTCTTGAATTTCGAACTGGGGGAGTCTGTGGTGACGAAGCCGTCGGTTTGTGATGGCTAAGGTAGCGAATTTAGTTCAAGAGAAGCTAGAGTTGGTCTGATCTAGGATCATCATTTTTCGAGTGCTGTCCATTTGGTTCCTTCAGAAACTGGATGATTGGTAGTTGATGCATTACTTTTTAGAGAAAGACATGTTACTTGGAGTTGGATCGGGTGGGAGCAGTGTATATGGATCCGATATTGCTAGAAGTAATGCTCTTTAGTGTAAATGCTCACACCTTCGGTGTGGTATACTTGTTTTGGTGGAGAAGACTGCTGATTTGCTAACTATTTAATGAGCAGTGCGTAAGGGAAGTGCTTCTGCAGTTGGCATTTGGATGTGTATCTTGAGCATTTTCAGGATTTTTGTGTGGTGGTCAAGTGATCTAGTGTGCCTTGCTCGCTGATTACTGTATGAAAGAACTCAAATTAGGAATCTTTGTGTTCTATATCAGGTTAAGGTCGATAGCTTGAAGGGGAAGAAGATTGGCTTGTACTTCTCCGCATCGTGGTGCGGTACGTGCCACCGGTTCACCCCATTCTGGCGGAGGTGTACGATGAACTTTCCCCAAAAGGTGATCTGGAGATCATTTTTATCTCTGCAGATAAGGATGAAGGGTCCTTCAGTGGATACTTTTCCAAGATGCCGTGGCTTGCAATCCCCTTTTCCGACTTGGACAAGCGCAACAGCTTGGATGAATTGTTTAAGGTGAGGGGGATACCCCACCTTGTCATTCTCGATGGTACAGGTACGGTCTTAACAGATAGCGGGGTTGCGATTGTCCGTGAGTATGGAGTGGAAGGTCACCCTTTCATCCAAAGAGTTGAAAGACCAGGAAGAAGCTGCTAGGATAAATCAATCAGTGACCTCTCTTTTGGTCCATGGATCTCGTAACTTCGTAGTTTAGTCCAATGGGAATCAGGTAAACCTAAAAAGATCTTCGATGCATTTGAAACTGATGGTCGCATGTGCTTATGATTCGGTTTTCCATCCTCCTTTTACTAATAGTTATGTGGCTAAACTAGGTTCCTGTTACTGAGCTTGAAGGGAAAACTGTGGGTCTGTACTTCTCGTTGTCCGTGCACAGGGCATGCGTCGATTTCACCCCTAAGTTACTGGAGGTTTATGAGAAATTGAAGGCCAGAGGAGAGAGTTTTGAGATCGTTCAGATACCTCTTGATGATGATGAAGCGTCATTCAACCAATCCTCTGGAAGCATGCCATGGCTTTCATTACCATTCAAAGACAAGAAATGCGAGAAGTTGGTGAGGTACTTTAAGCTGTCGACCCTACCCACTCTGGTCATTATCGGTCAGGATGGGAAGACTGTCCATCCCAACGTTGCCGAAACTGTCGAAGAGCATGGCATCACAGCTTACCCCTTCACTCCAGAAAAGTTTGCGGAGCTTGCAGAGATAGAGAAGAAAAGGGAAGAATCTCAGACCTTGGAGTCGATCTTGGCTTCAGGGGATCTGGATTTCGTCATTGGAAAGGATGGAACCAAGGTAAATTTGTTTTTTTCCCTAGAAGCTAATGACTAGGGAAATTTTTAATGTCTACAATGAGGTCCTAAATATTGTTGTCCCTGGGTTACTTGACCTGAGGAAAGGATTGAAACCAGGTCCATAACTAGGAAAATTCTTTCCATATATGCAGTTTTCACATGCCTTCTCCATTGATTGGCGGTTCATCTAAAAGGTCGTTTCTTAACTTTGATTGCAGATTCCAGTATCGGACTTGGTAGGGAAGACTGTCCTCCTTTACTTCTCGGCACACTGGTGCCCTCCTTGCCGAGCATTCCTGCCGGTGCTTACGGAGGCATATGAATAGATCAAGGCCACAGACGATGCCTTTGAGGTGATCTTCATCTCCAGCGACAAGGACCAAACTGCCTTCGACGATTATTTTGCTCAGATGCCATGGCTGGCGCTCCCCTTTGGTGTTGAGAGGAAGAATTTCTTGAGTCACGAATTCAAGGTCGAGGGATCCCCATACTTGTAGCCATAGGCCCAACGGGCCGACGGTGAGTAAAAAAGCAAGGGATCTTATAATGGACCACGGGGCTGATGCTTATCCTTTTACTGCCGATCATCTCAAGGAAAAGTTCAAGGAAAGTATAAAAGGCTGGCCAGAGAAGTTGAAGCATCCTTTGCATGAAAAGCACGAGCTCGTTTCTGCTCAGAGGAGAAGGTACATATGTGATGGATGCGGTAAGGCAGGGGAGGGGTGGTCGTATTATTGCGAGGAGTGTGACTTTGATCTCCACCCAAAATGCGCTGTTAAAGAAGAGAAAACGACTAAAAACGAGTTAGATGAAGGCGATGAAGCAGCTGGGGAGGAAGCAGAGGAAGGAGGAGATGCCAAAGAGGGATGAATCTGTGATGGTGAGGTCTGTTATAAGGCCTAGAAGTTACTGTCTAGTAGTTTCGTTATATATGACTTCTTTGAAGCAGTTCTTTTTTTTTTTCTGGGTGGATGTTTCCGAGCTTGATCTGCAAAGGGTTGTATGTGAGATATATGGCGTGTATTATGACTTTGACAATTTGCTGTCGTAATATAATGTTCATCGTCGACTAGCCGTGTGCCAAACAGAGTGGTAGGCTTGAATAGTCCGTTTGTCATGCAAGTGTCTCAGTCTCTCCTTTTGATGATGCAGCTTCGAGATTTGCATGCACACTGGACTTAACAGAACATGTTTAATCAATACGCTTTGTATGGATCTTTCCTCAAGTCCTGGTGGTTAGTTCTTGTTCAGTTTATGGTTATGGTAATAGGTCCTCTGTTACATCAGCAGATGGTGACTCTACATCTGGATATGCTGATATAATTTGTGGCAATGAAAAGTTAATCATCCCGCATTAATTCTCCAAAGTCTTGCTTGATGATCCCATGCTCCCGGAATGCATATTGCTAGTCTTCTTAAGGAAGAGCGATCGTAAGAAACAAGACAGAAGAAGTGCTGCAAAAGTAGTTCCTTGCTGATACTCAATAGTGATACTACATGCTTATAGAAGCAGTTCGGTTTGCAAGAACTGTCGGCTTTTCTAGGCCGAATTGTGCAGCTCTCGTTCACGAAATAGCATCTGTGAGCAATGTCTAGTTGTTGGGGAAAGAAGATGGATTAATTCAACTTCCCCTTATATCAAACTCAAATGTAAATGTCAGGAGCATGAGACTTGATGTTCATAAATCTTCCACTTCGTCAAAGAGGTAAAATTTGCAGATTGAAATGGTAAATTTGACTTCGATTGTGCCTTCCTTCTTTAGCAGAAAATGGAACTTGGTACATTCAAAGACACCGTATGCTTTCAATTTCAACATTTCCACACTTCTTTTCCTCTTTCTCTGGTAAGAACAAAGAAATGTTGGCATTAACTGCGTTTCAAGACTAAACCTAAATCTATAGATTTTGATTGAGTCTAGAATGTCGAGAAATGTTTGGAGTCCCATGTGATTTACCGTGGCTGAATCATAATCAAGAAAATGAACCAGTGGTTGAAGTTTATCCTTTTGAAGACATGACTCCATCACAACTTTAAAAATTGGTCATGTGTAAGGTTTTACTTTTCTTTGTACGGTAAGTGCACTTGAAATCTTAAATAACATTTAAATTAAGAAATCAAATTTGGATAAAAATAACACCTTTTTAGCTTTATCATTTTTGTTTTGACTACGTTAGCTCCATGTGAGAAAAAATAGTAAAAAAGCTATTCGTAGTCAAGGGCCAAAAAGAACTTGAACACAGCATTTTGATATTTGAATAACAAAGTTTTCAAGATATCTTCTAACAATACAAAGAGTGAGAATTAAGAACCACCTTATTCTTTATAACAATAATTACAAATTCAATATTGTTCTGATTTGCAAAACTAACTGAAAGTTAAGTAATGTCGATTTTGATTGTATATCTACACACTCAAAAGCTGCAGAAATTCTTTAGATCCTCTTTCTTGGCATATCAGCTTGGTATTAATCTTCGAAATGTGAGGATACAGATCCTTGGAGTTCCTAATCGTCCCCTCGGTGACTCCAGTAGTAAGTGATATATCTGCACAAACATTCGATTACTTGATATATCCTCACCCTCATTAACAGGACCTTCATCATTACCAAATTCTTTAAATTCTGTCCAGCGTCCGGGCTCATCTTATACTTCATTATCTGCTTCGTCTTCATCCATGAAGACATCTTCTGTGTCAGGTTTATGAGAAACTGGAATGAGGGGTAATGGCACAATTTCAGTAACTCACTTGATAAGAAAATAACATCACATATTCTTTCAGACACCAAAGACCATATCAAGCAATTGGTGGATATAACACCGATTTGAAGAGGAAGTAACTTCAATTACATGAATGAAATCTCAAAATTGCAATGCAAGCCCAATATGCATGTCCCTCTCCCTTTCTCAGTAGAACCAACATCATTCTTAGCCAGCATATATCCTGAAAAGTAACCGTGGTTTTAAAACTAAGCAACTCCAATATGGCCAATACAGTTGAATAAGTCCACTGCTCTTCAAGACAGCAATCCCCTCGACCAGCGATTAGGAATTTAGTTTGGAAGTTAAAATGCATCCCAAATAAACAAGCTACTGTGACTGCATGAGCAACAGACTGCAAGTTGTATGCGAAAAGTTCACTTGTTTGCAAGTTGTCCAGGATGTTGTTCAATGAGGCGCATCAAGTGCACTGCTTGTTCGCACATACACAGAAGGCAAACTCTAAAATAAGTCACTTACAAACAATCTTTTAGTATGCATACAGTGAAAGAACAAGAAATGTTGCTCATTGACCATCCAAACAATACCAGGATTCTAAACTAAACAGCCAACTTAAACTAGTTTTGACCCAATAAGCAGCAATGCTACCCAAACTAGCAAAAGGCAGTAATTTGAAAAATCAGGAGAACAAAATAAGGGTTCCACAGTTCAGAAAGAAAATGTGATCGCAAATTGTCCAGGCCAACACAGAATTAATCGAATGTATACCTTCATCAACCTCGAGGCCTGAAACAAAACCTTCTATTTCTGTCATGACAACCCTGCTTTCCTGTGATTCTCCAATCACGACACTCTGATTTTCTGCATTGTGTGCGCTGGGAAATACTACTGGCATGAAGAGCTATCGCTTTAGGACCAGAAGCCCCCTCCTCTTCTTGCTTCTTTAGAGCCAATTTCCTGGCTCTCTCTAAAGATTTATAAAGATCTTCATCGTCATCAGCAACGACCATGTTTTCGTCATTCTCCGTCTTAACAGGAAGAGTTTGCTCCACCCGCAGTAACCTAGATGCCTCCTCTGCTTTAGCATAGGCCAATTAGTAGGCATTCTTTCTCATCTCAGCCTCGATTTTCTCTTGTTCCTCTCTGCTAGCCTGCCTCCTCCCATCCTTACGTGATCCAAGATCTCCAACACCCAACCGTGCTGAAACCGCTTCCACTTCAAGGGCATCTAAGTCCAACTTCTCTTTATTCCGTAAGGATTTCTTTTTCTTGGCCTTTCTGAATCGAAGCAATTCTTATTGAGTGTATTAATTGGACTAGGTCTTGGCAGATGAGGTGAGATCTTTACAATGACTATTTGAAGAAGCACCCTGTAGCCTCCTTCTTAGCTGTATATGAAGTACATGAAACTTTTTTAGAACGACCAAGCAGACCCCATTCCTATTCTAACTAATGCTGAACCACAATATGCATAAAAACTAGTTACCTCTTCCAATTTCCTTTCAGCTTCATAGGTCAAACATCCACTTGAGTCAAGAGTTACCCCTGAAACCATCAAAAGAAGTGGGAACGCAATAGCTAGATATGACACTTGTAATCAGAAAAGAAAAAAAAACTAACCTCATCTTGAGCCGGATCATCATATTGTGGTAGTACTTTCTTCTCTAACACAGGGTCATCACTGAATCTAAAAATGAAAGTGCTAATAATAAGTTGAGTGTATGCATATACCAATAGGGAAACCGAGATGCAAGTGTGGGACAAAGACATGTGACATGCAATACACAGTTAATGCACCTGCCTAACATCTGGTCTATGTTTGTCAAACATATGAACTTGATTGAATCCATACCTTCTGCATTGACATCAAATCCAGCCCATATTGCTTAAGGGGATATTCATACCCACCGATCCGCTTGCCCCATAACATAACAAGTATCGTAAGAGCAATGTAAAGGCCAAAAATGCAAGCAAAATCAGCAATTCCGGAGGAGCTATGCGACATCCAGCTCTGCACAAGTGTTGGAAATAGAGGAACAACAACAGGCGACCAGAGAACAAGAACCATGGCAACGAACTCCACAATCCTAAGAATATCCCGGCAGAAAATTGCTCAGAATATATAGCAAATTGCAGAATAGACTTGGGAACCCATTCAAACTACAGAAACTAGAAAAAGTGATATAAAGAACATGTGTTTTCAAAAGAATTCTAAGATATCACATTCCATGTGCAATATCTGTTCCAGGCCAGGGAAGATTATTGTTGATTTCTTAACATGTGTTACCTTTGCATCAAAAAATACAGATCTCTTATTTGAAAAAAAAACCATCTGGAGGAGCTGTTCAAGATGGGAAACAATGTGAGAATCTGACTAAGTTCTATGGATTATTTTGCCTGTCAGACCACATTTACCAGAAATCTTAAGCGACTAAGGGAAGACTATTGTTGATTCCTCAGCTCACACTTTCTGGAGCGACTAAGACAATGTTCACATTTACCAGAAATCTGACACAGGCAACTATGATAGCAAACCGATAAAAAAAAAAAAAAAAAAAAACACAAGGAACTACAGCCTCTCTTACCACACGGAGAGCAACAACGAGCGGAATTCCAGAACTGACCTTACCGCTGACCACGTCGGCAGCGAAATTACAGACGGCGTCGAGCGTGCTCTCAATCTGCACCTTCAGGATCCAGTTGGCGCGAGGTCCGACTTCCTCAACCAGTGGTGCCCGACCATGGGCCCTCGTCCGGGTTCGCCATCGCACCCTTCTCCAGCTCCTCCATCTCCTTGAACGCGGCCTGGAACTGGGGCTCCATCTCCTCCGTGAACTCGTCCGTGAAGCCGATCCGGCTCACGTCCAGGAAAAGCCCTAGCTCCCGGTGCTGGTACAGTCGGTTCACGTACCTCCTCCACAGCAAGTGGCAATCCTTCTCCAGCCCGCGCCTCTCCTTCTTCTCCGTGCCGTCGACCCCACCCAGGTCCGCCGAGATCTCCCTCGCGACCGAGCGGGCCAGCGTCAGGAACAACGGCCAGTCAGCGGCGGGGAGCCTGGTGCCGCTCGGGAACGAGACCGAGGCCGCCTCCCTCTTGCCGGAGGCCGATGGCTTCGCGGCGGAGGCCGGCGGGAATCCTTCTCCAGCCCGCGCCTCTCCTTCTTCACCGCGCCGTCGACCCCGCCCAAGTCCGCCGAGATCTCCCTCGCGACCGAGCGGGCCAGCGTCAGGGACAACGCCCGGTCAGCGGCGGGGAGCCTGGTGCCGCTCGGGAATGAGACCGAGATGCCAGAGGCAGATGGCCAGCGACGCTTTTGGGCAGGTGCAGGTCAAGGCGGAGGTCCGGAGCCGGAGCGGGAGCCGGAGACGGAGGCGGAGGAGGTGGGATGCGCGGAGAAGGAAACAGAGGCTGTGAGCGTTTTTTTTCTTTTACGAGGAGAGGAGAGAGAGAACCCGTCCATTTAAGTGAGGAGAGAGAAAAAAATTTTGAGCGGGAGGAATACGCTGATCCTCTTTCGAGCCGAGCCGAGCCGCCCAAAAACCAACCCTTTTCTCATTTTCGAGGGGTCCCGCTCAGGACAGGTGTCGGTATGTGAGTGGTTAGTGCGCACCAGGTCAGCGAATGACGTGGCGCGCACTAACCACTGAATATTTTCTCAAAAGGAGGCAGAAAGAAAGCCAAAAGGCCTCTTGTCTTGCGTCTATTTTGCCATTTTCCACGGTCTGTTCCTCTTGCACGCCAGAGGATAAGACAGGTTGTTCGTACGTAATTTACATCACAGCCAAAAACGTTTTCTTTTGGGAAAGGAAATGAGATTGGAACGTCACTTGAAATCAGAGATGAGCAAAATTAAAAATTATTGTGAAATTTATTATTTCAAATATTTATGATTCACAATATAATTACTCTCATAGTGATAAAAAAATAGTTATGTTAACAAAGTTATTAAGTAATTCTATTTAGGTGCGTTTGGTTGGCGTTTAAAGATTTCAGGCTGAAATCCCCTTGGGGAAATCTTGATTTGTTTAGTTCAACTTTGAAACCGACTTTCACTTTTCAATTTGCTTCAAAATCTTGAAAAGCTAAAGGCTGGTAGAGGATTAGTTTTTGAACTTTTCAAAGATCTGCAAATCTTTGAAATTATTTATCAAGACAATTACATTTAAAGTAGCAAGCTTTTCAAGATTCTTGCGTTGACTCAAAGCGCTGCAAATCTTTGAACAAACGCAGCCTTAAAACCTGAAAGACTATTCCCTATCTTGTAAGCTCATTATCGAATCCATTTTTAGCTGTCACATCAACAGCTTATCACACGACTTGACCCAATCGAAGAATCATGCGCTTGGGAAGCTTCTTGGCCCTGACACAGACCCATTATCCGTCAAGTGGAATTTGTGTACAAGGTCCATTGTCAAAACTATTTGAGCAACGATTGTGATGGACTTGAACTTTGTTTGTTTTGCAAAAAAATAAATGATTTTACTGGCATTTTATTAAAAGAAGGTTGAATATCAAGTAGATTTCACCTCCGTAAAAATATTTAAAGATAAATTATTATCGATAATGAATGTATTTTTCATTAATTAATTATTTTAAGCGATGAAATTTTTAAAAAAATTTAAATAATTCATTTTTCATAAAACACACATCGTTATTTTAATGTACGCTCACTACAGGCGTACACAAGTGCTTCTAATGTTATCATCATGTGAATTCAAATGAACGTGCTCTGTTTTTGTATGGTACAACGGATTGCGTGGCCTCCGTATAGGATCCACGTGATTCAATTGTCGGAATGCATTGAGCCTGCGCAAGATTATGCACAGATTATTCTTAGACGTCATGAGATTTGGTTCGGCGGATGAGGCATTAATCTATGCAACTAAGAATCTTTTCTTTTTGACATATTAAAGTACACATCAAACTTTTAGAACAGGGAGGAAACGCATAAAATTTCACACAGTATCAAAATAGAAGATGTGTGGCAAAAGTATTATAATATTTTGAAGGGAAAAAAGTATTTATTCATTATGAATTTATGACATACTCACCTTAAATAAATTTTTTGTGATACCATAAATTCAAACTTATACCTCTATAACACATTTTTCCCATAAAAAAATTTGTGATACCAAAATCCCAAATCTGTACTCGTATGACATGCTTACCCAAAACTTTTACTTACATAACACATTTACTTCCTTCAAAATTCTATTAATGAACTTGCTAAAAATCTATTTGCATGGACAACAAAAAGCAAATAGTGCTGACGTAACGCTCACGTGGTAGACTGTATCCAACTCATTATATGTTTTCTCTTCTTGTTTTCTTTTTCCTTTCTTTTTCACTTCCACCTTCGTTTTCTTGCTTGGTTTGGCAATGGTGACGATGTTGGTGATGGTGACATCAAGGGTAGTGGCGGCGGCAAAGGAGGAAAGAAAAAATTCGTGATAGAGGGTAAATGTTAGGACCTAAGTTTGAGATTTTTTTTGTCATAAAAAATAATTAAATTTGTTAGAGAGATATAGTTTGAGATTTTTGAATGAATGTGTCACGTGAGTACAAATTTTTGGTTTTTAGTGTGACTAAATGTATCCCAATAGTAAGCATTATTTTAGATATTCGGCGGCCTTTATCCTATTTCAAATATAAGATCGCATTCTGATCTAATAATTTAGACTTTTGAAGTAACTAGTAGAACAATAGCTCCATATGATGTGATTGGCAGGCCAATCAGATTCTTCGCACGAAAGTCATCAATCGACTTTAGTATTTTAAAATTTTTGAATTCTTGTCTTTTATTGGCTCACTTCGGTTAGATAAACCAATCGGATGAGCTTTTGTCCGGCGATATAGAAAGCTGGGCTATAACATATTTCGTATCGAGTTAGGGAATCGCTAATGTTGATCGCCTCAATGTCGTATGATAAGCCAAAAAAATGAAGAAGGAGGAGGCAGCAGGAATCAAGAATATTCCCCACAACGTCCAAATCTTTGCTCTGTATTTTTCCCTTGCTTGCCGTACCCGAAAGCCAACAGATAACTAAACCCCACAATTTTCGCAGAAAGCACAGAGAGAGAGAGAGTAATGACCGAAGGGCTGAAGCGAGACTACCGAATCTGCGAGGAGATCGGGCGCGGCCGCTTCGGCGTCGTCCGCCGCTGCGAGCCCCTCCGCGCCGCCGCCGCGCCCTCCTCCGCCTCCTCCCTCGCCGTCAAGTCCATCGACAAGTCCGCCGTCTCCGGGGACGACCTCGACTCCCAATGCCTCCTCATGGAGCCCAAGGTGCTGTCCCTCCTCTCCCCGCACCCGAACCTCCTCCGCCTCCACAATGCCTACGAGGACCCCTCCCACCTCCACCTCGTCCTCGACCTCTGCGACTCCCCCGACCTCCACCGCGCCGTCGCCTCCGCCGGCTCCCTCCCGGAGCCCGAGGCCGCCCGGATCCTCGCCCAGCTGATGCGCGCCGTCGCCCACTGCCACCGCCACGGCGTCGTCCACCGGGACATCAAGCCCGACAACGTACTCTTCGACTCCTGGGGAAAGCTGAGGCTGGCGGACTTTGGCTCCGCGGAGGTGATCGGGGGAGAGTCGGGGGCGGGGTTGAGGGGGATCGTGGGGACGCCGTACTACGTGGCGCCGGAGGTGGTGGAGGGGAGGGAGTACGGGGAGAAGGTGGACGTGTGGAGCGCCGGGGTGGTGCTGTACGTGATGCTGGCGGGGTTCCCGCCGTTCTACGGCGAGAGCGCCGCGGAGATCTTCGGGGCGGTGCTGAGGGCCAACCTGAGGTTCCCGCCGCGGGTCTTCCGGTCGGTGTCGGCCACCGCGAAGGATCTGCTCAGGAAGATGCTGTGCAGGGACGTTTCCAGGAGATTCTCTGCCGATCAAGTCCTGAGTGAGTTCTCTTTTTCCTTTTCCTTTTGGGTCAATTTAATAAATCATTCAAGTTCTGTTCTTGTTGTAATTACTCATCAAGAGTTTGAATGAACTGAAAAATCCGATCTTCTAGAGGCATCAGTTTCTTAGATTCACCTTCAGCTTGGTATTTTGGTGATACTTAGGACTGTCAATCCATCTGGGTCGTCTCTTTTTTCCCAGAAAAACTCAGACAGAATTGAGAAAAACTTCAAATATGCTGCTTCAAAAACAAAAAAGAAAACTTCACTCATGAAAGGTAAGCACAGTGTCTGTGGGGACAATGTGTAGTATAAAAACTCATCTGGACCCATTGCAATCTTTCTGATCTTAGCTAAAATCCCGTGATTTGTGATTGTTTATGTTTTTTTTACTGGATAAGTGATGACGATGCAGGGCATCCATGGGTAACCAGCTTCGGAGGAGCAGAGGCGACCGATCAACAAATCTTAAACTGAGTGAATGAACAGCTTTTCGTTCTTGTCTTTTGTCGCTGTTAGCATTAGTAAGGCATGCGTGCTGCTGTGAATAAGTCTGTGAAGGAGTGGCTTGATGCGAATGTAAATATAGCCATGAAGTAAGGAGGGAAAGTGACTGGGTGCTCTCAGGAAGGTTTTGTTGTGATGTACAGGGATGGATTTTCCCGGAAGGAAGGAAGCCACTGTTGCCTCTTGCTTTCTTTGAGGGGATTGCGTCTGTAAATTTCGCAGTAGAGAAGACTCGTCTGGCTGATAAGACTCTCTCTCTCTCCCTCTCTCTCTCGATGCGCAGTTAGTACTCTGCAGATGGAGACAAATTTGACTCAAATCACTCTCCGTACCGTACCACTGTTCCGTAGTTATCGCTTTTCTTAGATTGCACTCCTGCCAAGTGTCAAGCGTGCCAACTTGAATCCGTAGTTCGATCGACACGTGTGCCGACGGCCTCCCTCTTCAGATTTTCCAGATTCTCCTTTCTCTTTCTTCGCCATCCTCTCCCTTTCTCTCTTTCCCGTTACTCTATTCTGCCGTACTCTCTTTCTCTCTCCTCCTTTTTCTTCAAACGGTCGCCAGAGAAAATTTCGATCGATCTCGCCCTTGACGCCCGCGCGGCCACGGCATCCTTCGGCATCGAACGGCTCGCTGCTTGCTCAGGTCTCATGACGAGAGTCGAACTGCCGTGAGCCTCTGCAGCCGCTGTTTGGGAGAGGGAGCCGAAGTTATGGATGAGGCCCTTTATGGCGCGTCTCTGATTTCCATGCAAATGTCCTTCGCCGTAGGTACAAGGAAGAACTCGACGCGCTCCAAACATAAGAACAATGTAACAATTTCTCGAGTCAAATTTGAACGTTTGTGACTTCTTGTTGTCCACAAGTCACTAGAGGTTCATCGGGCTCTAGTGAGATCAGGCGAGGTGCGAACTGGCCTGTGGTTGGTTGCTAGCCATTGTGGGCAGCAACTAGTCAAGTCCAATGAAGAAGAAGAAAATACAAAAGAAAAAGGAAAAAGAAAAACAAAAGAAAAAAAATTAAAAATTGATTTTAAAAAAATAAAATAATAAAAAAATTATTGAAATGTATGTATGCTCAAAAAAATTTCCCATAACAAACGACGAAAAACATTTTCTAGTTTATTTTCAAATTTTAACTGAACATTAAAAAATATGATTATTTTCCTAGAAAATAGCTTACCGGAAAATAATTTCCGAAAACACAATATCTTTCATAGAATGAACGGAATCTAAATGTATATATTTATTATGGCAATCAGAATTAGATTCCACATCCTTTTAGTCGTGCCATAGATATTACTATTTGCAGATTCAAAGTCTTTCCAGGTTTCGCTCCTCCAATGGGCCATGCATTACCCTGGAATATTAATTTCTACTAATTACAGATTCTGTGTTTGCTTTGTGTTGTTCGAAAACTTTTATTTGGGTTAATCTGTAAAACCTAATTCTATAAGATAAAAATTAGATACAATCAGACTAGATTTGAATACATAGTTGAGGAGACCGTGTTTCTTAATATATATATTTTTAATGATAGCGGAATAACTATTATTAAATAGTTCAAAAGAAAATTCCTGTATGAAGATTGTCAATTTATATATCGAGAAATCATCTGATCAATCCTAAACCTTTTGTAAGAATGTCAATGCATCCCTAAACTTTTTAATTCTATCAATTTAATTGCAAACCATTATGTGAAATTCCAATGTAATTTTTCCAATCAATTGTTGTAAAAAACGTTGCTAGCAATATGTCCAGTGATAGCTTAATTTTGGATTATTGGTGTGGATAATATATTGATAGATATAGAAATTTAGTTCAAACATGTACAAATATTATGCCGTGGAATTGCTGTGTCAATTAACATTTCTTTGCATTTAATTTCTCGTAGACCAAAAAGTTAAAGTATATGCTCTGATTGCTTTTGGATTATCATATAGGCCATTTAGTGACTTGTACATGCCCTGCAAAACATTCGGTATTGTGTTTATTACAAATGATGTCAAAAACCGAACTGCATATTAGTAGATTGATATCACAGACCAATGTCAATTTTTAAGGATCAGGAATCCCCTATGATATTGGACCAAACCGCCAATTTCGGATGGTTCTTGGGTCATCGGTCCAATTCTTGGTTCCATAAAAACGAAACCAGTTAATTTCGGTTTGGTTTCTAATTCCGGATCGGACTGATTATTATTATTATTATTATTATTATTATTATTATTATTATTATTATTATTATTATTATTATTATTATTATTATTATTATTATTTAATTTTTACAAATATGTAAAGACTAAAAATAAAAACTAAACCCAACTTGACGCACGGCTTGTTCCGTCTCTTGCGCATGGCTTTTCACCGTCTTTGAATCTTCACTCTTCAGACTTCAGTTCCGTGTTGAGTCTTCTTGCTCCACCTCCAAGCCCCACTCTCACGCATGCATGCTCTGCAGTTCAGTAATCGCGCCTACAACCCTAAGCCCAAGTCGGGCCTTGTGGCCTCGTCTGAGTCACTCTTCAGTCTTCTTGCTAGACCCTCTTGCTCGATCGGAGTCGCTCGTGCCTCCAACTCCAAGCCCTAATCGCGCCTTAGCCTCTGAGTTGCTTGCGCCTCGCGTCCCTCTCGCTGTCGTCTGGACTGTCTCGCTCGACCTTCTGTTCGCTCTGTTCTCAACCCTGAGTCGCTCGCAGCTAGCCCGCCACCATCGAGGTACATATCGTGCTCTATTTTTGCACACCATCGCTCTGTTTGTTTTCAGTCAAATTACCCCTAGGAAAGACCTGTTAAACATGGATGGATGTCTTCGGTATATCTGTCTATAAACCAGCAACTTCACCGGAGTCGACAAGATGATATGGACACATCATGTTTCTGTTCACTTTCAGGCGGCCAAGTGGGATTCGTGTTCCAAAAGCACCACGATTACTTATTTAAGATTGTTACTGTTTAATTAAAGACCACTTCAATCGGGAACAGGAAAGCGACTTTGAACGGGAACAAGAATCAAAGCCAAGGAGAAGGGCGTGGATGCTGATATACTTGTGAAACAATATTACCCTCTTGGGAACTGGACCAACTGATCCAGTCTAGTTTGGTTCTAGGACCTCATGGTCCGGTTTCCGGTTCCAGAGAATGAGGAACCGATCCCGTCAGTTCCGTTCCTAGGTGGGAACCGGATTGTTCTGGAATTGATCACTCCTAATAGTAACTTGTACATGCATGCAAAACATTTGGTATTGTGCTTAGTGCGAATGATGTCATAGACCAAACTACATATTAGTAGATCAACATCACGGATCTATGTCAATTTCATGGATCAAGGGACAAAATATAACATAAAATCCGTGTCTTCTGTTCGCTGCTTTCGGTAGCCACACATCGGAATAATGCTGATTGTGCTCCAACATCCTAAAACTAACAACTAAAGGCACATAGAATTTGCTTGTAGCAAGAGAAAGCAGGCACTACCACAGCTGGTCGTTCCATCGAAAGAACAATTTGTAACATCTAATCAAGTCGGTCTGCCCTAAGATTCTATCTGCATCTTTGAACGAGTTGCAGAACTATGCGCCTTCATTGTCCATTTCAAGGTTGATGACGGCGCTTGGACAAACCAATGTTAGCGTCTTCACGTCAGGCCCTCTTGTTTTCGAAGCAATCATAGCCGACAATATCACTTGGCTCTCTAGGTAGGTATAACATGTCCAACTATATCCATGAGCCGTAGGGAACAGAAACAATGCGTGTCTTCAATCCAGGCTCCATTATTAGCATGTACAATCATTGGTTCTTTTATTGGTATTACTATTAGGATTGTCCTTGTCTGCTCGGTTTTCCACTTATCAGCATCACCTCCTTCAGTTGTTGATTTTTACTGCCGTGTGGATTTCTGGAGCTCCCAGTTGACTTCGTAATGGATAGCATCTGTGGCAAAGGATGATGAAGAGGCATCTGTCATGTTCAGGTTCTGTTGCTTCATGTTTGGAAGAACTCGTTCTGCAACTTTATAAAGAATCCTCCAAAACTTGCATATAACTACTGCTAGATAGAATATTTGGGCGTAGATACAATCTTATGCAAAGTGCAGATAGCTGCAGCAAATTTTCAAGTTTCCTGATAAGAATGTCTCCATCTCGGCCATATTCTTGCATCGTGTAAGAGCAATATATTAAGAGACTAGCTATAGAAGTTCCAGTTCACTTAAGTCATTTCATCTGTCTCTGATGCACCATTTTCTGTTGGTGTGTGTTCGACAAAAACTTCATGCAATCGTTGACAAATATTGTGAGTAATAAGGGTAAAATACTAACTTCGTTATGAGTAGGGTTAAGCATATATATTTGCAACCCTATTTTTATTTTAATAATTAGAAAACAATTATCTCTTCACATGGTATCAGAGCCACGCTTTAAAAAAATAAAAATCCTAGCAGCTAGATTACCAGAGACCACTATTTCGTTATCCGGAAAAAGGCCGTGCCTCCGGTCGGCGACACTGATCCGTCATCGGAAAAGGCCGCATCTCCTGTCGGCAACCCACAACGTTGATCAGCGACCCCAACTGTCATTGTTCGAGTCTCGCCTTAGGAATGCATCGATCAACCTTGTGGTTGCTACCGCTTAGCTTTGGCGAACAGATCTAACTCTATGTAACCCATTCCAACATCGCCAGATCTCGCCAGACCTAACGCAGCTCAAATCTGGCAATGTCCAACCAAGATTGGACCTGAAAATTCTAAAAATCTTCTGATTAGGAGCGATCTTGGTGATGCCCAGGAGAGCGTGCTCGGTCTTGAGGTCTTCCGATAGATCCACCTTTGAATTTTGTTGCGACTTGAATCCCAATTAAATTTACTTCAAGGTTTGGAAGATTTAAGGCAGCCATTTGGCGTAACTTATGAAATTGTGGAACTTGAACCAGCGTACTTTTCTGAATGGCTTAGTCATTGAGCCCAAAGAACAATTTTTTGGTGCGGCTGCTAATCCGCCATTCCGGGGTCGGCGATTCACTTGCAACGAGTTCTGCCTCGAGTCCAAATCCACCATCAACGTCGAATTCACCTCCCTTCAACTGCACGCCTCGCTGCTTCTCTCTCGCCAGCTCTTGCAAAACCTTGTCGTAATTCTCGTTCAGCGCATGCAGGGCTGGCACGCTGCTTCTCTCTTGCTGGGTCTCTCTCCACCTGGGTCTCTCTCCAGCCCTAGGACTCAAAGTCAGTTTGCAATGGCGTTCTCGCCAGCCGCACTCTCCAAGTAAATCTCCTTTATGTTATCTTAATTATTAATGTTAAAATTTTGTGCTGGTTGTGGGGTGCTGAAAAGGCTTCTAGAAACGGCGAATGATGGGATACTTTCTGGTGGTGGACGGGAACTCACTTTATTATTTGTACTACACAAAATTTTAGAAGTGGCCATTGTAGAGGATGGATTTGATAGTTATTACAGAGGATAGAGTTGCCGTTTCGCACTTGAAAGTGATGTTGCATTGAATCAATGGGGATAGTGAGAATAAGTATATTGGTGCTTTGGTGATTCGTATGGTGATTCAATTGAGGCCTTTTTGTTCGGAATTTTTGTGTATTTGATTGAATTATTGGAATTAAGTATTGGCACCTATGAAGTTCATTTCTTGAGTTCAATCATTCTTTATTCACTAATGGCGACCAATGGATCAACTTCTGGATCTCCTTTTGGCCATTTTCAATTAACATCTGTCAAGTTAGATGGAACTAATTATCCATCCTGGTCTAAAGCGGTTGAGGTCTATCTTACTGCCACTAGACAACTGGAGTATCTCACATCTACAATGCTGTCTGACAAGAGTAAAGCTACCGATTGGATTGCAGGAGATGCGATGATTCGGACTCTATTGTGGAATAGCATGAACCCTAAGGTCAGTCCTCACTTTATTCAATGTGACTCCGCTAAAGCAATTTGGGATAAGTGCGCATTACTCTATTCGGGGCAAAATAATATGATGCGAGTATGTGACATGTGGGAAAAGTTATTTGATATTCAGTGTGGAGATCAATCTTTGTCTGATCATTATGCTCGGTTCACCACTCTCTGCCAATGATTGGATACTTATCTTCTTGCCTCGAACGATCAAGATGTTTTGGCTAAACGCCAAGAGGATTTGAGGGTAATATTATATCTCAAGTTATTAGGGCTTGAATATTCATTTCTTCATCAGCATATTACATCTTAGAGTTCTCTTCTCACAATAGATGAAGTCTTCTCCCAGGCTCTTTGTGACATTCTAATTTTCAACCTTGTACCGATTATATGAAATGGGTTTTTCATCGATGCGCCTATGGTCCTTTTTCTCTGAGTTGGCCACTCACAAGATAACTAATCTATGAGGTGAAGCCGTTACGGAATATAAATGCGACCGACTTGAGAATTCGATCAAAAATCGATTGCTCGACAAACCGCTAATCATCTGTAAGGGTCAATACGGTCCCGTTAAAATCAATCAGAGACCGTAGACATGTCGATTCGACGAGACATGTAATTTAAGTGTGGGTGATTCCACCTAATTGCAAAATTAGCGTCGAATGACACTAAATTAATTTTTGCTGTCAATTATGTACTTGGTGCCCATAATTGAAATCTTAAGATTTTTATGACAATAGAGAGTCGCCAATGAGTCGAAGATGCACAATATGGATCGAAAATAATCGACCATGGGTCAAACGCACTAAAAATTCCTAAAAGCTATCCGGTAGGTTAGGTCATGCTAAAATCGTGTCGATGGAATTTAATCACGAAATTGAACCCGAATTCGGGAATCGAAAGTTCTGGTGTGTCATGATTTATTTTTAGGACGTCGACTCATCCTTTGAAGAATTTTTGATGAGCTTGGATTTTTGGTAAAAAATCAAAATTGGAGATTTAAATTGTGGAAATTCGGAGGGCCATTTTTGGGTGGACTTTTGGCCTTCAAGTTGGATCAAATGGTGAAGGAAATTATGGAAATTGGTGTGGGCACCTGGGTTGGTATTTTTGGAGGCCAAATTGAAGTCATTTGGTGTGAAATTGAGTTGATTTGGGAGGGAAATACATGAAATTTGTAGGGCCATGGGGGCTGCAACATTTGGGCATCAACCTTGGCTTGTTGGAGAAGATTTGGAGGGAAATAGCTGCTGGATGAGGCTGAAGGTTGGTGGGACCTTGCACTCAAGTGTTTGGGATATTTAGGCTTGACTTTGAGGCTTCTTGTCCCCTCCTTCCCAGCAGCTGCCTTCTTCTTCTTCCTTGTTTCAACCTTCATTTTCAGTTGCAACTCAAAGCTACTAGCCTAGCTAGCCCTTGCCGACTCAGCCAACAGCCACTTGTGTCGCCCGAGCCAGCCGCTTCATCGCTCGATCGCCTCACACCGTCCCGCGCGTCCGCCGTGTCTCGCGCCAGACTTGCCGTTCCTGTTGTTCCGTCAAGCGACCAGGGCCACCCATCCGCCATGTCTAGCTCCTTCACCGACCACCTTCATTGTTGCTACTCGTGCCAGTCATGTCCAGGCTCATCGCTAGCAGCTCCACTAGCCCGCCTTGCCCATTCCCGCGCCAGCCAAGCCCTCCGATCGGCCTCTTGGTTCAACCCACAGAACCGAAGGCCACCTCAAGCCGTGAGCTATGTAAGCCTTTTTTGGGCCCTTTCAAGCCTCCCTTAGCATTGTCGTAGGCCCGAGTCTTGCTTGCCTTCGCATCGCCATTGCAGTGAACTTGTTTATTTGCTAATCCAGTGAGTTTACCTCCTAAACTTTAATTAGGAGGTTAATTATTCTTAAGGTGGATTAGTTAGGTTAATGAGGGATTAGTGTAATCTTTAGTTAGTCCAATTAGCTAGTTAGTGTGACTAGGTGGTTAGAAAAATTAGTTCCTAGGCTAATTTAGTTAGAATGGTTAGTTAGGTAATTTAGTTGGTTTAATTAGTTTATGTAGCTAGCCTATTAAATTAGATTTGCTAGGTTGGTTAGATCATTTAATTAGTTCGATTAAATTAGCCGGTTAGCTTAGGTTAATTTAATTGAGTGTTTTAACTTAAATATTTTGTAATCTAATTAATTATTTATTTATTTGCGAAAATTATACCGGGATAGCCGTTTGTTAGAATTTCGTGCTGATCGTCGTGGAGTAGTTGGTTTGTGCAATTGAGTACTAATTTATGCAATTGTATGATGATTGATGATTTTTTATTTATTATTTAAAAATATGGAATTTCGGTGTTTAAATAGAAAAAAATACAGGGTGTCGGTTCTTGACGTAGAAAATGTTTCTAGTACTATATAAAATCATGGGATTTTAAAATGAAAGGATAGCACGCTTTATTGTTCGATTTGACCGTGTGTCCACACACCTATTTTATCGGGTGTTTTTAATATGAAAAAAAATAGGCCAAGCACATTATTTAAATTAAGGCATTTGAGTGCAAAGCACGATATCTTTGGCTGAGATTGGATGTGCGTGTGATCGCTATGAGAATTCGTCACCCGAAGAAAGTTGAGTGGGCGATGCTCCTATATGGAATGCCCCATGTCAACAGATGCCAGATCGCGGTAGAGGCTAGACCAATGCTCCTTTAGGAATGCCTTCTAGAGGTAGACGTTGCTGTGCTCAATGGGGCGAGACAATACTCGGTTATGCCGGATGACCGTTGATTGTTGAGTCGGCCGTGGCCGCTAGGCCATAATTAATTGGAACGCTTGAATGAGTGAGATGACCACGCCTGATTATGGGACAAAATTGTGTAGCACGGAATGGAACGTATTATGATGATTTAGTCTTATAATCGGGACCCCTGTGATTAACTGGTATATGAGTCGAAGTGTTCCAATTATCGATTGCATGTACTGTACACATTATGATATGAGCTGTATTTACATGCAGGAAGGTACTGAGGTGAGGTAAGTTTAATGTGATGAGTGTATAGGCTACCTCTAGGTGTATTATCTTCCGAATCGGGGTTTAAGGTGTAAACTCGCTCAGACATTGTCTCACCCCTGTCGCGACCTCTCTTTTTCTGTCTCGGGGAAAAGAAAGAGGGTTTAGGGGTATTTGCCTAAAGAGGCGGACCAATTGCCCTGGATTAGGTGCAGGCTCTCCTAAGTCTATACCTCGTGCGACATTGGATTTCGTATTTCAATTCTTAACAACCTAAATATTTTTAGGAGTCGCCACTAGCCTATTGGGGTCAACTAGAAACCAATCGAGACACAGGAGTGTTGTCTCGATTCCTACGTAACCAGAGATTTCTAGGAACGAGGACTTGTTTACGCCAATGTTTCTATTAGCGCTCTTGCGGTACCACTAACTTGAAATGTTGTTTATTTAAATGGCCACACAATCTTGATTACCAATTATAATCCTTATAAAACAGCTAAGCGTCCATGCAAATGTTTTTATAGGTTTGTTTTCTTTAATGTCTAGACTAATCCTAACATAATTTAGAAGAAAAATTTACACTCAAATTAATGAAAAGCGGTGCATAAGTAAACATCCAAGAAATTGAAATGACTTGAAAATAAATGCGAAAAAGGAAAACCCGATACAAGTCGGGCAAATAATATTACATGGCCTTATTATCACGCCCCGGGACAGGACCCCAATGAGCGAAATAAGAATTCAAATATGCATGAAATTACTTTAAATAATTTTAATCTACGCAAAATGGATTATTTACAAAAATGGTTATAAAATACCAAAATAGCATTAAATCAGGAAAATGACCTTTTAAAATTAAGAAAATTTCATATATGTCATTTCTATCCTAATTTGATGCCATCTAACATTTTTTTTGATGTTTTTGAAATTTTCAGATTTTTCTTCTTCTTTTTTTAAATTATTTTTTTTAAAAAAATATTAATAATAATTCCTTAAACCGATCTATGCTAAGATGGAGTAACACATCACATGAATATTACAATAATCAAGCTCAAATCGACTATTTCAATATCGAAGCTTAGTTTGGACATTTCGTCGAACACTTGGTGTGCATTAAACTAGCCCCAATAACTTCCTCGAGCCATGTTTGCGGCCTTCAATCTCCACTCATAATCAATCTCATGTGGAATTAAAATATCAAGGTTATACTACCACATGCAAAGAACAATATTATATAGAAATCATAGCTTAAAACACACTAGAACCAACCTAAAATCATCCTCAAATATGCGGGTTTAAGCTGATTTTGCAAATTTAGGTTTGAACCCAAGTCAAACAAACAGGCTGCATGCCCATATTCAAGCCCCGACACTCATCACATGCAAGATCTACAGGAAACATTACTTGATCCGAGTGAAAGTAGGTAACATTGACTTTCAAATGCAACAAACATCACGGGGAATGATCAATCGAACACATCGAAACGACCTCTTCAAGAAGCATATATGCATGGTCCACATTGACCAGCCATGAATCAAATATGGAGGGGCTTGGTTTTTGGCTCAAGTCGTGGATGATTTCATAGTTTACCCGAGGGTTTAAAGACAAAAAAAAGACGACCTCAGCATCATTGGTACTCCCATATAACATTCATCAAGCTCATGAATACAAGTAATGCACGAAAATAGATATAACAAATCAAACATGCAAGATTCTTGAAGAGGTTTCAACACTTAGAAAAATTCTAACCTCAAAAATTAGTATTCTGGACTAGTTTTTCTTTTAATTTTTCATGGTTGAAACATGTTCAAAATTGACCAAAAATACATCTAGGATTCTTGCCTTGCTTCCTAGTTTCTTTTTCAAGTGGCTCTTGGCTGAGGAAGCCGAGAAATTATCCTCGGGGGCCCGTGGAAGTTGGCTTCTTCAACTAGAAAACAAGATTTGCAAAGAAAGAAATGATAAAAAAAGTTTTCATTGACCTCCAAAATCAAGCTTCAGAACCTCTTTTGTTGGCTAAATTAAAACAAACCAAAACTATATGTATTCTAGTTTGTCGTGTAAGTCATGGATTTCCTCATTTGTCTCTCAACTCTCTCAAAAACACTCGCTTTCCTTCACTCGTGACCAACCAGGCTCAACACTCAGAAAATGTTTTAGTGTTTCTTGGCTCGCCAGGGGGGTGTCTTTCGGGGGGCTTTAAGAGACCTTCTTGAACTCAATTTGGAACGTGTGACCTATGGATGGAAAGATCTTTGAGTGAAGTTTCACTCTCTAGTTGAAGGTTTTGACTATTTTTTGGCTACAAGCTTGCGAAAATTTCCCTTTTCTCTCTAGAGGTTGATCTGGAACTTCTGGGTTTGCATTTTTGGAGTTGCTTCTGAGGGCCTCTTTGGGGGAGGACCGTGAGCTCTCTCCTCTCTCTCCTCCCTCAAAAGACCTTGCTTCAATGATCTTATCCCCTCAATTATAGGATTTTTGGTCTAAATTTTGTCCACCTACCAAGCCTATCAATAGGGCTACTTTACCACTCTCTGACTTGGTCAATTTTTCCACTTCTGTAACTGTTGAGTGTCTAGATTTGGTGCGATTTTCCCGTGCCTTCAGTAGCTTATCTCTGACCAATGCTTGTCCACTCGCACTACTACTTATGGTCTTCCATCACATGCAAAGATCAGGCTAGTTGGGCAGGTGAGGAGGATATGGTGGGGCCACCAAGTTGCTTACTCAGCAACTTCGAAATCAGACCAACTTGTGGATTGAGATTTGTCAGCTGGTTTTGGTGCTTTAATCCATCAATTTGGCTGCGATTTTTGATCAATTAGCAAGCTCATGCATAGTATTTTAAGATCTCGACCAAATTTTTTCAATTTTACCCACCCAATTTTGCAAGAAAGTCCCTTAAAGTTGGCCATTTTCTTATCCGAAAATACCCAATTCAATACAAATTTGGTCTTTTTGGCTTGATTTGATTGATTCGACTTGGCCCAAATTCAATTTCAACTTGATTGGTGACCAAGATGATGATTTACGGGCTCGGTTGCAAATTTTGCAAAATTTGCAAATTGGTCCCTCAACTTTTGGAAATTGCATTTTGGTCCCAACTAGTCATTTGCATTCCAATCGATCTCCTGGGCTTGTCTAGTCACATTTTAGATCATTGGCCCTAACTTTTTTTCTTTTTAAAAAAAAATCTTTTTATATATATTTTCAATTTTTTTTAAAAGTAAAAACATCTTCCATTTAAACACTATATTAATGCCTAGATAATCTATATGCAAGAATTTAACTCGAAATATTTTTGTGGAAAAAAAAGTTCCCATTTTTTGGAAATGATTTTTGGGCAAAAATTTAGGTGTCAACAACCCCGTCGTGGGTTTAACTTTTATAAGTCTTTAGATGGAGGTTTGACTCGTTTGTTTTGGGTGGCTGCGAGAGGCCGTTACTGAGCGTACCACCTTCCCTGTCCCTGGAAATCCTTGGACTGTGAGCTCATGGTCACTACTATTTGGGTCAATGAGGGCCTACCTTAATTGGTCCCTCATAGATTCAGAGCGTAGTTTCGCTGCAGACCCAATGGTGTTCGAGAGGGCCCCTTGGATGGCTTCGACAGACCTGTCGACGAGGGTGAGGGTGAGGTGGTACTTGACCCTGCTGTGGACTCCGATATTATTGCAAATATCGTGGAGGACCAGGGACCCGAGGTTGAGGAACCTGCAATAGAGGTAGCTGATCCTCTAGACATCGACATCCCTGACGGTGTCGTGATAGACCTGGATCCCAAGTAGGTAGGGTCTGAGGTGGGGTTAGCTTGGTAGCACTTTTTGGTTTTAGACTCTTGTGTATATAAACCTGGGTTGTTTATAAAGTGTGGCTTTTGTGAATCAACTGTCCTGCTTTTCAATCCCATGTTTATTTGTTGTCATGGGATTATTTAATTCGCTTCCACATGTGCATGGATCGATTTTTGTCGGCGACGCGTCCTAGGAACGTCATAATTTAGTCGACCACCGAGGGATGTGTGCGCTCAAGGTTCAGGGCATGACATTCTCCGTTCTATAATTCCCGAGAAGAGTTCTTCCACGTCGGAAGTGGAGATTAATGCTATGCTGTCTTATGGTTCTAGTGGACATGGAGGTTGAGGTCGTGGTTATTGAAGTCATGGACGCGGTGTTGTTCATGGTGGAAGTCGTGGAGGCCATGAAGGGGGAGTTGGTATGACATCCTGAATTTTTGACTCCGTCTCGATAATATGAAATGCGCATTTCGTCGACGCGCCTATGGTCCTTTTTCTCTGAGTTGGCCACTCACGAGTTAACTGATCTATCATGTGAAGTTGTTAAGGGATATAAACACGACAAACTTGAGAATTCGATCAGAAATCGATTGTACGACTGTGATAATCGGCAAGAGTCAATACGGCACCATTATAGTCGATTAGTGATCGGATATAGGTCGATTCGACGGAAGCATGTAATCGAATTGTGGGTGATTCCACCTAATTGCAAAATTCACGTCGAACGATACTAACCCGTTTTTCTGTTGATTCTGTACTCGCTACCTGTAATTGAAACCTTGAGATTTTTATGACAATCGAGAGTCGCCTACGAGTCGAAGATGCACAAACGTGGATCGAAAATTATCAACTATGGGTCAAACGCGATAAAATCCCTAAAAGTTACTCGTTCAGTTGGATCGCGTTAAAATCGCGTTTATCATGGCCCGAACCTCGAGCGTGCGCACATCCCTTGGTGGTCAATCAAAATGCGACGTTCCCAAGACGCGTCACCGACCCATTCATTTTATTGCACATGCGGAAGCGAATTAAATAATTTCTAGACAACAAACAAACATGGGATAGAAAAGCAAGACAACCAATTAACACAAAACATATTTTATAAACAAACTCGGTCATATATGCAAGGTCTAGAGCCTACAAGTATATATATAAGAGTCCAACTCAAAAATGAGCTACTAAGCTAATTCTACCTTGGACCCTACCTACTTGGGATCCAGGTCTACCACGACACCGTCAGGGATGTCAATATCTAATGGGCCAGCTACCTTTGCTGCGGGCTCTTCACCCTCGGGCAATTGGTTTGCCGTGATATTTGCCAAAATATTGGCTTCGAACACGGGGTTGAGTATCTCCTCCAACTCGGCACCTTCGACAGCTCCGTCAAAATCGTCTAAGGGGCCCTCCTGAACCCCGTTAGTGTGACATCCTGATTTTCCAATTTTGTCTTCAATTGAATGAGTTGAGCTTTTCATTGACGCACTTAAAGTTCTTTTCTCTAAGTAGGCCACTCATGAGATAACTAGCTTATCAGGAGAAGTGTTAAGGAATATAAATGGAAAAGACTTGAGAATTCAACTAGGAATCGACTGCTCGACCGTGCTAATTTACAAGGGTCATTATGGCACAAACCGACTTAGAGACTGGAGATAGGTCGATTCGATGGAGCCATGTGATTAAGTGTGGGTGATTCCATCTAATTGCAAAATTCTTGTCGATCGGCACTAGACCGATTTCTTTTGTTGTTTTAGTACCCTATGTCCGTATTTGAAATCTCAAGATTTCCACGACAACTGAGAATCGCCAATGTGTTGAAGATGCACTTTGTGGCTTGAAAATAATCAACCACAGGTCAATTGCACGAAAAGTTTCTAAAGGCTACCCGGTAGGTTAGATACCGCTAAAATCGCACAAGATTGAAATTAACCGTGAATTTAAACCCGATTTCAGAAATTGAAAGTTCTGTCATGTCACAAATCATTTTAGGACTGTTGACTCATCCTCCGAAGATTTTTCTACAAATCGAGATTTTCGGTGAAAAATCCAAAGTACGATTATTTTGGATCGGGAAGTTCGTAGGCCCTTTTTTGGGATTCAAGTTGGACTAATTGATGAGGAAGAATATTGGTTAGGATGATGGCACCTTGGATGGATTTATGGAAATCAAATTGAGCTCTCAACTGGACTCAATTGAGGGAGGATTGAAGGGGAATTGATGGACTTAGAGGAGAAAGTGTACAAATTCGTAGCCAAGGGTGGGGTGCAACGTTTGGGGACTCAATTAAGGCTTGTTAGGGAAGTTTTGTGAGGGAAAAGAGGCAGAGGATAGGGCTGAGTGGTGGGGGCAACCACTTGAGTGGAAAGACAAGTGTTGGAAGCCTATGAAGGCCATTTGGGGTCCCCCTCTTGTAGCAGCCCTCTTCTTCCTCTATCCCCCTCCTTTCTCCATGGATGAGGTCACTTGAGAGCTTGTGAAAACTAGAGAAACCGAGCAGCAACTCCCCTCCACTGTCACACGCCCACCGGACCTTTTTCCTCCTTTGTTTTCTCTTCTGCTGGTTTCTGCTCCAGCTAACTTTTCTCCAAAGATCTGAGTTAAAAGTGGTCTTTCTGTACAAATCAGCCTTCGTGCTACCCACCGTTGTCTTCAGCACATCCAAAACGTTCAGAGGAGCTCAACCTTGCGCCGAACGGAGTCGTCGGTTGACCTACATGCAGGCGAGAAGAAACTGTTCACCAGTCTGTCGGTTTGCCTAGCAACCTGCTCGGTTTCACCTGTTTCACCCGTTTCAGTTGTTTTCTCCCCATTTCGACCCTACCTTTACCCATACCAACCACCAGCAAATCCCCCTTGACCCAACCATCCTCTTGTCGGAGCTCCGATTAGCCCTTCCTTCGCTGTTTCAGCCACCAATTCAGCCTATGCAGTCCAAGAACAGAAGCTAAAGTTTCAGTAAGTCGTGAGGTCTTCGTGGCCTATTTCCGAGCCCTTATCGACCTTGGTTGGTGTTGCCACTAGGAGGATTGTAGCCCACCTTAGCGTCGCCATCACCATGGACTCACCGGAAAGCTAAACCGGTGAGTTTACTCACTAAACTCTGCTTAGTGAGTTAATTATGCTTAATGGGTGTTTAGATTAGTCTAAGTATGTTTATGTGGTTAGATTAGATTATTTAAATGATAATTAGATTAGATGAATGAGTAGATTAGTTGATGGATTAATTAGTCTAATTATGCAATTAGAATAATGTTAAGTATCATTAGAATTTAATTAATTAATTATTTAAATTAAATATTATTTAAATATATTATTTATTATTAAATTAATTTAAAATTTGGAATTTATTTAATTATTAATTAATTAATATTTTCCGGAAATTATACCAAGAGAGCCGCTCAATAGAATTTCGAGCGATCGCAGTGATGTGTTTAGTTTTTACAATTGAATGCGGTATTGTGAAATTGAGTGATGATTGTGATATATAGGTATTTTAATCAGAAAATACCGAGTGTCGGGTGTTGACACTGAAAGTGGTTTTTAGGTACTAAATTAGCTTAGGTGAGCAATAATTAGCTTAGGTGAGCAAGAATCAGCTTAGGTGAGCAATATACATCTATAAAAGCTTCAGTGAGCAATAACACTAATATTGATCTATAGTAGCTTTGGTGAGCAATAATACTCTAACAGTTTCGGTGAGCAATATTGTTAATATAGTAGCTTCAGTGAGCAATTTAGACATCAGCTTTGGTGAGCAATGATATATGGATATATCTATCAGCTTCAGTGAGCTAGACCATCTATTGCAGCTTAGGTGAGCAATATTCAAATTGATTGAGTTTATAGATGGCATTGAATGTATCGAATTGAGTGATTCAATTGATTGATGGTTTGAATTGAATTGAATGATTGGATATGAACTGTACTGATGTGTAATAAGGAATTGAGGCGAGGTAAGTCCTCTGCATTGTTTGGCTAGGCCACCCTTGAGTATATTTTCTTCCTAGTCGGAGTTTAAGGGGTGGACTTGCTGAGACATTGTCTCACCCCGTCGTGGGCTCAACATTTTTCAGGTCCTTAGATGAAGGTCGTGGAGGACCCAAAGCCTCGGAGTCTGGGGAGGTGGAGACCGAATGATCGGTGAACATGTCTGACTAGCTGGTCTTATGATAGTTCCCTTTTTGTTGAGTTGATATTTTATAGACAACCTAGTATCGTATATAAACTTTGTGTGTTTATAAAATGCTTGTTTTGGTTGTGATTTGTTGCCTGCTTTTTTATCCCAAGCTTGTGTTGTCAGGGGATTTGTTTCGCTTCCGCATGCATAATAAAATGAATGGGTCGGTGACGCGTCCTGGGACGTCGCATATTTATCAACCATTGAGGGATGGGCACGAGTTCGAGGATCGGGGCGTGACATCTCCATTTAAATGGTATCAGAGTGGGTCTATGTATGGAGTGATAAGGTGCGATAGGTTCTTGGGATAGTAAGTAGTATTGACCTTTATTTCATGCTGATGCATGTGAGTGATAGCTGTTCGATAGCTTGTGTGGTATGGATCACTCAAATTCTAATATGGTATTGGAATTGGAAAATAGGTGTCTATAAAGAGCTTGTAGATGAGTGATCAGGAGCAGACGACTCCTAGAAAGAGAACCATTGGTCCAGTGACTCGGGGTAGGACGCCAACAAGCGTCGGTACCCAAGGGGGTCGTGGTAGAGCACATGCTAAGGCCAGCGCAAGTGGAATAGCACCGCCTCTAGTGGGTGTTGAGGTAGTAGCCCCTGATGATCCAAGTTTCGCTGGGATCATGTAGGTGCTAGGGATGTTGGGGAATAGGATGGAGCAGTAGGCTCAAAATTAAGCTGCCAGTGTTGCCGCTTTAGCCGTCGCTACCGTAGCCGCTACTAATGCTGCCAATGCTGCTATTGCTCTTGCTGCTGCTACCACAGCTACCGCTGCACCTGTTGTCGTTCCTATCACCGCACTTGTTGAGGTTCCACTAGGGAATGTGGTCGCTGGGAGATCAATGCATAAGTTGGTGGAACAATTTCTAAAATTGAACTTGCCAAAGTTCACTAGCACAGGAGATCTTGAAGCTACAACCTTCTTGATCCAAGAATTGGAAAATGCCTTTGCACTGCTGATGTGCACTAAGGCAGAGAAGGTCGTCTTAGCAGTCTATCAACTAAAAGGGATTGCAAGCACTTGGTGGAGAGCCACCAGAGGGATAGTGTTCCCAGAAGGTATAGTTCCGGAGTGGAACGCCTTTATCGAGGTCTTCAACAGCAAATACTTCTCTAATAGTGCCGGAGAACTGAAGATGGCTGAATTCCAACACCTTCACCAAGGTACTATGATTGTGGATCAGTATGAAGCAAAGTTTGCTGAGCTGTCGCAGTATGCCCCCGGACTGGTCGAGAATCCGATAGATCGAGCCAGAAGGTTTAGAGATGGGCTCAGACCCGAAGTGAGAAGCCCGCTGGTGCCATTAAATCTGAAGAACTACAATGACCTTTATGAATGGACCCAGCTGATAGAGAGAGATTCGAATGAACTAGCCGTCGCATCTGGGTCACGGTTTGGATCTAATTGAGATGGGAATCGATTTGGGAAGAGACCAATGATCGGAGGAAGGTACCATGTTCTGCCCTATAGGAAGGGTGGAGTTAAAAAGTCAGCGCCGAGTCAGAATGGCGTGTGTCGCTTTTGTGGAAGGCGACATGGATCAGCCCATGCCCTTTAAGGATGGGTGCTTGTTTTGAGTGTGGCCAACACGGTCACTTGGTCAGAGATTGTCCCAGAAGGCCGAGGGGACTACAACAGTTATCGCCATCACCACCGTTGGGTCTGAATAGGGGGTTCGTGCCATAGATCTCACCACAGGGTGGACTGAACAGACCTCTAGCTCAGGGAATGACATATGCTATCACGAGAGGATAGGCTGAGGATGCGCCTAATGTGATTACAGGTACGGTCTCATTGAACGACCATGCTGCATATGCTTTATTTGACCCTGGCACCACTCATTCCTTTATAGCTGAGCAGTTTGTTAAGTTGATAGGATTAAGTCCTGAGTTGTTGGAGTCAGTGGTTAGCATATCTACAACATTAAAGGATAAGATGTTAGTTGCGTTGGGTTGTTTTGGTTGCAAGTTAATGATTGGTGAGCAAGAGGGGGAGATAGATTTGATAATCCTAACCATGTATAATTTCGATGTGATAATTGGCATGGACTGACTCACTAAGCAACGAGCTAAGCTGGACTATTATTATAAATCGATTCAATTTAACCCATTAGGGGGTGAAAGTTTCGAGTTTATTGGGAGTCGAAGAGGACCCTCGATTACCTTGATCTCGTTGCTTGAGGCAACCCGTTTGTTAGACGGGGGTTGTCAAGGTTACTTGGCGACAGTCGTGGATATGACAATTGAGGAGCTGAAGATTAAAGACATCACATTGGTTCAGGAGTTTCTAGATGTATTTCCAAAGGAATTGCTAGGTCTATTGCTAGAGAGAGAGAGAGAGAGAGAGAGAGAGAGAGAGAGAGAGAGAGAGAGATTGAGTTCGTGATTGAGTTAGCACCCGGGACAAATTCAATCTTTAAGGCTCTTTACCAGGTGGCTTTATCTGAGTTAAAAGAACTGAAGGTGTAGATGCAAGAATTGTTGGGTAAGGGATTCATACGCCCTAGTGCATCACCTTGGGGAGTACCAGTTCTGTTCGTGAAGAAGAAGGATGATTCGTTGCGCTTATGCATCGACTATCGTCAACTTAATCAGGTGACGATCAAGAACAAGTATCCACTGTCGAGGATCGATGACGTGTTTGATCAGTTGCAAGGAGCGTCGATATTTTCTAAGATCAACTTGAAGACATGATATCATCAGTTGAGGATCAAGGAGGAAGACATACCGAAGTCAGTGTTTCGTACTCGATACGGCCATTATGAGTTCACTGTAATGCTGTTTGGTTTGACGAATGCTCCAACTGCTTTTGTGGATATGATGAACAAAGTATTTAAGGAATACCTGGATCAGTTCATGATCTTGTTCATTGACGATATCCCGGTGTATTTGAGAAGTCCTAAGGAGCACGAAAGACACTTAAGGATAGTGCTTCAAACTCTGAGGAATCATGAGCTTTACGCCAAGTTTAGTAAGTGCGAGTTTTGGTTAACTCGTGTGGCATTTCTAGGTCATGTGATTTCAGGCGAAGGAATCTCTATGGACCCGTCCAAGATCGAAGCAGTTATCAACTGGCCAAGACCGACAATAGTGATAGAGATCAGAAGTTTCTTGGGTTTAGTAGGGTATTACATAAGATTCGTAGAGGGGTTTTTAGCATTGGCATCGCCATTGATTTGACTTTTGAAGAAGGAAGAGAAGTTTGTGTCGACAGACAAGTGCAAGTGTAGTTTCCAAGAGCTTAAGCGGAGGCTGACTACCGCACCTATGCTGATCATTCCATCAAGTCCTGGAGGATACAAGATCTACAGTGATGCATCATTTAGAGGACTGGGTTGCGTGCTGATACAACTTGGTAAGGTTGTTGCATATGCGTCCCATCAGTTGAGGCCTTATGAATTGAATTACTCGACGCATGACTTAGAACTCGCAGCGATCATCTTCGCTTTGAAGATTTAGAGACATTATTTGTGTGGAGAAAGATTCCAGATCTTCACTAACCATCAAAGTCTCAAGTATTTATTCTCTCAAAAGGAGTTGAATATGACACAGAGTTGCTGGATGGAACTCTTAAAGGATTATGATTATAATATTCTATATCACCTTGGAAAAGCGAATAAAGTCGCAGATGCACTAAATCAGAAGTCTTCAGTCGCTTAGATGGTGCTCAAAGAGTAGGCTTTACTTGAGAAAGCTCGAGATTGGGTTTTCAAGTTTGAGGTAGGCCACCTTTCAAATCTTATGGCCACCCTCAGAATTGAGGCAGAAGTATATATTAGAATCAAAACGCTTTAGTGGACATACCTAGAAATTCAAAAGATTCTGCAAGAGAACACCAAAAAGAAGAATGTTGACTTTCAGGTTTCTAAGGACGGAACACTGAGGTTTCGAGGATGATTATGTGTACCTGATGATGTAGCACTCAAGGAAGAGATTTTGTCAGAAACTCATTGTAGCAGTTACAACATTCATCCTGGTAGTACAAAAATGTATCAGAACCTACGTTAAGACTATTGGTGGTTTGGTATGAAGGCGAACATCGCCAATCATGTCGCTAGGTGTCTGACGTGTAAGCAAGTGAAAGCTTAGCATTGTAAGCCGGGAGGATTTCTGCAACCTCTCAAGATCTCAAAATGGCAATGTAAGCACATCACGATGGACTTTGTGACTGGACTACCGAGGAGTCAGAGATGAAATCATTCGATTTGGGTAATGGTTGATAGATTGACGAAATCGGCTCACTACATTGCAGTGCAAAGGACCTCTATTTGGATAGGCACACAGATCTGTACGTACGCCACATAGTTCGACTGCATGAAGTGCCAGTGACAATTACTTCTAACCGAGACCTGAGGTTTACAACTGCATTTTGGAAGAGTTTGCAAAGCACATTGGGAATGAAGTTGTAGTATAGGATGACCTATCATCCGCAGACGGATGGCCAGTCTGAGAGGACAATTCAAACCTTTGAAGACATGCTGCGAGCTTGTGTTGTGGACTTCAAAGGAAGCTGGGAGGAATAGCTTCATCTGGTCGAGTTTGCTTATAACAACAGTTACCAGCAAAGCATTCAAATGGCTCCTTTTGAAGCATTGTATGGTAGAGTGTACAAAACGCCAGTGTGTTGAGATGAGCTTGGAGAACTGAAGATCACAGGCCCAGAGTTGGTTTAGCAGTTAGTGGATGTAGTTGTAGTTATCAGAGACAAATTAAAGACCACTCAGAGCCACCAGAAAAGCTACACCGATAAGTGTCGGAGACCATTGGAATTCCAAGTTGGTGATCACGGTTTTCTGAAGGTGTCACCAATGAGGGGTACTTCACGCTTTGGCAAGAAAGGAAAGCTGAGTTTGAGGTATGTAGGTCCATTTGAGATTCTTGAAAAAATCGGGATACTAGCGTATCGTCTTGCATTATCGTCGAGACTAGCGCAAGTGCATAACGTCTTTCACGTGTTGATGTTAAGGAAGTATGAGCCTGACCCGACCCACATGCTGAATTTTGAGGATTTAGACATGGACGACAGAATATCGTACGTGAAAAGACCAGTTCAGATTGTGGATCGCAAAGAACGGGTTCTGCACACCAAGACCATCCCGTTAGTCAAAGTGGTCTGGCAACACCACAGCACTAAAAGAGCAACTCGGGAAAGTGAAGAATCGATGAGACCACTGTACCCCCACCTTATTGCTTAAGATTTGTAATAAGTTTAAATTTCGAGGACGAAATTTTTATAATAGGGGAAGAGTTGTGGCATCCTTATTTTCCAATTCTATTTTCAATAGAATGAGTTGGGCATTTCAACTGCGCGTTTATAGTTCTTTTCTCTGAGTTGGCCACTCACGAGATAACTATTCTATCAGGTGAAGTCGTTAAGGGATTCTAATGCATCAGACTTGAGAATTCGACCAGGAAACAACTTCTCCACTGAGCTAATCTACAAGGATTATTACTGCACAGTTAAAAATCGATTAGAAGTCGGAGATGGGTCGACTCGACAAAGGCATGTGATTAAGTGTGGGTGATTCCATCTTATTGCACAATTCTTGTCGATTGGCACTAGACCGATTTCTTCTGTCATTTTGGTACCCTGTATTCATATTTGAAATCTCAAGATCTCCACGACAACTGAGAATTGCCAATGTGTCGAAGATGCACTTTGTGGATTAACTATAGGTCAATTGCACGAAAAGTTCCTAAAAGCTACCCGGTAGATTATGACGTGCTAAATTCGTGCCATAATGAAATTAACTGTGAAATTGAAATAGAATTTAGAAATTTGAAGTCTTGTTATGTTACAAATTATTTTAGGAACATCAACTCATCTTCAGAGGATTTCTCTGCAAATCGAGTTTTTTGGCAAAAAATTAGAATATGGTTATTTTGGTTCGGGAAAATTGATAGGCCCACTTTTGGTTGCACTTTTGGCATCCAAGATGGTTCTATGGTCAACGAAAAATGTGGATTTAAGTGTGGTTACATTGGATGAATTTATGGACTTCAATTTGAGCTAAATTGGATTTAATTAAAGGGAATTAATGGACTTTGATGTACAAATGTACAAATTCGTAGTCCAGGGTGGGGTGCAACATTTGATCTATTGGCAAGGTTTTGGAGGAAGATTGAGGAGAGAGAGCAGAGGATGTCATGGCTGGTGGTGGGGGCAAAGCCAAGGAGGAATGACAAGTGTTGAGCCTAGGAAGAGCCTTTGGGGACCCCCTCTCCTTCAACAGCTTCTTCTTCCTTGTTTTGTGGTTTTCTCCATGGTTGAGGAGCCTTGAGACCTTGAGAAAACCAGAGGAAAACCACAGCTCATCCCCTACACCGTTGCACGCCCGGAAGGCCATCGTTGGCCATTTTCCTCCTATGTTTTCTCCTCGTTCCAGTTTCTACTCCAGCTAGCCTTTCGCCAAAGATCCGAGTGAAAAGTCGACTTCTCGGATGAATCAGCCAACGAGCCATACATCACCATGACGAGAATATCCAGACTATTCCAAAGAGCCTAGCCTCACCCCTTATGGAGTCGTTGGTAGTCCGGTACATCGGCATGAAGTTACCGGTCGCCGGTCCGTCAGTCCGTCGTTGGGTTTGCTTTGTTTCGCCATTTCAGTATTTTCTTCCATTTTTCTTATATTTCAACCCTATCTCCACCCATACCAACCACTAGCAAGTCCCCCTTGACCCCCGGGAGCCATCGGTTGCCGGCCAACCCCTCGCCAGAGCTCCGGCCAAGCCCGTTTAGATCTGTTTCTCCTTCAGTGACCAGTTTTTCCAAGTTGCAAAGGGAGTCTGAGTTTATGGCTGTTGTTTCAGCCTTGGGACCACCTTAGATCATTGTAGTTGAGGTTCTTGAGCCTCCTTGCCGCTATCTATAAGATGTACGCCACCCCCAAGAAAACGGACCTTCGAAGTTCTAGCAAACCGTGAGGTTGGTGGACTGAGAGAAATTGAGGACAACAAAGGGTTTTCAATCTTGGAGGCCCATTTTAGGTGTCTTCCCAGCCTCGCTTAGTGTCGCCGCTTGGAGGTTTATTAGCCGCCTTGGCGTCACCGTCACCGTGGACTCACCGGAACGCTAAATTGGTGAGTTTACTCACTAATCTCCACTTAGGGAGTTAATTATGCTTAAGGGGTGTTTAGATTAGTCTAAGCATGTTTAGATGGATAGATTAGATTATTTAAATGTTAATTAGATTAGATGAATGATTAGATTAAGGGTTGGATTTATTAGTCTAATTATGCAATTAGATTAATGTTAATCATGTTTAGACTTTAATTAATTATTTTATTTAATTAATTAATTATTTAAATTAAATATTATTTAAATATTATTAAATTATCAATTTAATTTATTTTTGGAATTTATTTAATTCGGAATTAATTAATTAATATTTTTTAAAATTATATTAGGAGAGCCATTTCGTTAGAATTTTGATCATTAGTGATGTGATCCATTTGTACAAATTGATCGTTAAATTGTGAAATTGAGTGATGATTGTGATATATAAGTATTTTAATAAGAAAATGCTTTGGGTGACGGGTGTTGACAACATGAAAGTGGTTTTTAGGTACTTGAATTAGCTTAGGTGAGCAAGAATCGGCTTAGGTGTGCAATATAGATTTATAACAGCTTCGGTGAGCAATAACACTAATATAGATCTATATTAGCTTCGGTTAGCAATAATACTCTAGCAGCTTCGGTGAGCAATTTAGACATTAACTTTGGTGAGCAATTTAGACATGAGCGTTCGATATATCTATCAGCTTTGGTGAGCTAGACCATCTATTTTAGCTTAGGTGAGCGGTATTTGAATCGATTGAGTTTATAAATGGCATTGAATGTATCGAATTGCGTGATTCGATTGATTGATGGCTTGAATTGAATTGAATGATTGGATATGAACTGTACCGATGTGTAAGAAGGAACTGAGGCGAGGTAAGTCCTCTGTATTGTTTGGCTAGGCCACCCTTGAGTATATTTTCTTCCTAGTCGGAGTTTAGGGGGGTGGACTTGCTGAGACATTGTCTCACCCCGTCATGGGCTCAACATTTTTCAGGTCCTTAGATGAAGATCGTGGAGGACCCGAAGCCCTGGAGTCTGGGGAGGTGGAGACTGAAGGATCGATAAACGTGTTTGACTAGCTGGTCTTAGGATAGTTCTCTTTTTATTGAGCCGATATTTTGTAGACAGCCTAGTATTATATATAAATCTTGTGTGTTTATAAAAGGCTTGTTTTGGTTGTGATTTATTGCCTGCGTTTCTATCCCAAGCTTATGTTGTCAGGGGGTATGTTTTGCTTCCGCATGCATAATAAAATGAATGGGTCGGCGACGCGTCTTGGGATGTCGCATATTTATCAACCACTAAGGGACTGGCACACGTTCAAGGATCGGGGCGTGACAATTAGGCTTGTGGCGAAACCATGCCTTGAAGCGATGAGATACCAATTGAGGTAGGCCCTCATCGACCCAGATAGTGATCACTATGAGCTCATGGTTCCGGGTGGTCTCGGGGAGGGGAAAGACAGTACGCTCAATCTCGGCCTCTTGCGGCCACCCAAAACGGACGGGGCGCACCTCCATCTAAGGACTTGACAATTGTAAACCACGACAGGGTGAGATAATGTCTTAGCGAGTCTACACCCTAAACCCCGATTAGGAAAATAATTCATCTAGAGGCAGCCTAGGCACATATCATAGAGGATTTATCTCGCCTTGGCACCTCCCTACACGTTAGCACATCTCATATACATATTTTGTTAAGCTGATATTTTTGTAAACAGCCCGGCATTGTATATAAACCTGTATGTTTATAAAAATGCTCGTTTTGGTTTGAAAAATTGAGGCCCTACTTCCTTATTCCATTGTGTTATTGTTTGGGGATTGTTTATTTTCTTCTGCATGCGTATTAAAATAAATAGGTCGGTAATGTGTCTTGAGACGTCACTATTTAATCGACTAGTTAGAGGGATGGGCGCACACTTGAGGATCAGGCGTGACAAGGTCGGGATGTCACGCCCCAAAGCCCGAGCACGCGCACATCCCTCGGCGGTCGACTAAAAATGCAACATCCCAAGGACGCGTCGCCAACCTTTTCATTTTATGCACATGCGGATGTGAACTAATAATCACCCAACCAACAATCAAACATAGGAATAGTAAAAGCAGGATAGCGAATATGACAAAACACACTATATAAACAAACCAAATTAACCCTAGGAGTTTATATATAAAAGGTCCATCTCAGAAAGAGACTACTAAGCCACCTGCTCTCCAGGCCCTTTTGCCTCGGGCTCCGGATCCTCTATTACACCATCTAATATATCAATGTCCATGGGGTCAGCTACCTCCCTATCCTCGGTTTCGACGGTGGGTCCGTCAAAACCCTATAAAGGACCCTCTCGAGCCCTGTTAGGCGCGTTAAGGAACCACGCCTTGAAGTGATGAAGCACCAAGTGAAGGAGGCCCTCATCGACCCAAACCGTAGTCACCACTAACTCATGGGTCCAGGAGGTCTCGAGAATTGAGGAAATGGTAGACTCGTATTCCGTGTCCCACGAAATACTAAAACAAACTAGTCGCCGTTCCATACTAAGGACCTAAAAAAGAGTTAACCACGACGGGATGAGATAAATCTCAATGAGTCAAAGCTTTAAACCCCAATTAGGATGCAAATTCACCTAGAGGTAGCCTGAACTGGCATCATAAACAACTTACCTCGCCTTGGCACGTCTCTGCACATTAGTTCATAACATATGCATTTATAAACACAGCAAGCAAAATTTAATAACTGGAACACATCATTTCATTTATCAACCAATCACATAGGTCCCGATTATAAGGTAAAATCGTTATGAGACGTCCCATTCCATGCCACACAATTTTGTCCCATAATTCGGCGCAGCTATCTCAACAACTCACGCATGTTCCAGTTATTACGACCCATCAGCCACTGCCAACTCAACAGTCGACAGTCATCCAGCATAATCGGGCGTTGTCCCACTCCATCGGGCACGGCAATGTCTACATCTAGACAACATTCCATAAAGGAGCATCGGCCCAGCCTCCACTGCAACCGACATCCATTGACATGGGGCATCCAAACTTAATCAGACATTGCCTCCCCAACTCCCGTTGGGTGGCGGGTTTCGATAGTGATCACACGCACATCCATACTTGGCAAAGAACACCGTGCTTTGCATCCAAATACCTCAATTTGAAATAATGGACTTGGCCACTTTTTTTCGTATAAAAAATCATCCCCATAAAATAATCGTGCGTGGGCACACATTTAAATCAAACCAGTAATCGTGGTACACTTTCATTTTAAAATTCCACGATTTTATATACTATATAAAAATTTTGGCATAAAAAACCGACATCCGGTATTTTTCTAATTAAATACCCATAAAATCCAATTTTGCAATAATAATCCATAACGATCACCAAGCACTCAATTGCACAAATAAGTAATCAATTTAACATATAAATTTAACCACGAGAATCAACGTAAAATTTTGTCAAACGGCTAATCCGTCATAAATTACGCTAATTATAATTAATTAATTAAATCTAATTTAATTAAACTAAGCACGGTTAACTAACCATTTTTAACTAATCAGAGTTAACTAACTAACCCAAGTTAACTAGCTAACCTAGGGTAGACTAACCTATCTAACCTCCTAACAAAACTAACCTAGGTAACTAACCAATTCTAACTAACTAGTTACTCTAACTAGATTAACACTAATCCTAATTAAAACTAATTAACCTATTAAATGTAATTAACTACCTAATTCAGGATTATGGAGCTAACTCACTGGAATTCAACGGCGGCGCGACCGTGACCAAGACTCGAGGCTACTGCGTCTCCAACAGAGGTTCGGCCGAGGCTGAAAACAGCCTACAAGCTCACGGCTTGGCTAGTCACAGTCCTACTCGGTTCTGCTTGGAGGCTGGTCGGGTGGTCGAGTGGGTTGGCTGAGGTGGTTAGCGGTTTGAATTGGGTAGATAGGTGGACTAGGGTTGCGGCTGGGTTGAGCTGGGCGGCCGAATGGTGGCTGAGGCAAACAGCAACTCTAGACAGGGCTGTCGGGTGAGGTGGATGCTGGAGGCGTTGGGGCTGGTGGGACGGTGGTGTTGTGGACGTGAGGATGGCTGGACGGGGTGGCTGTTTGGTGGTCTGGCATGGAGACGGTGATGTTGGATGCATGAAGAAGTTATAGCAGTGGCTGTTACGTGAAGAAGGAGGGAAGAAAGGGATGGGAGAGAGAGAGACATGGGAAGTCAAGGCTTTGGCCAATGGCAAGCCAAGAGAAATATTCCATACACTCAAGTGCTTTGCCCCCAAAGTCTTCAGCCACCTTAGTCAATTGGCCTTCTGATGGGCATTTTCCTCTCAATTCTTCATAAACAAACTCATTTAGGTGGCCAAATAACCCATGGGAGCAGCCCATACGAATTTCATTTTAATTTCCTTTTTGCTGAAATTGATTTTTTGCAAAAATCCTGGACTTAACGGAATTTTTCCGAAAGATGAGGCAGTGTCCTTAAAATAAATTGTGACACGCTCAAACATTTGATTCCTGAAACCGAATTCAATTTCGTGATTAAAATTGATCGGACATGATTTTAGTACAACCTAACCTATCGGGTAGCTTTTAGGGATTTTAGCGCATTTGACGCGTGGTCGATAATTTTCGATCCACGTTTGTGCATCTTCAACTAGTACACGACTCTCGATCGTCAAAAAAAAAAATCGCAAGGTTTCAATTACGTGTATCGAGTATAATTTCGACAGAAAATTGGGTTAGTGCTGTTCAACGCAAATTTCGCAATCACGTAAAATCACCCGCAATTCAATTACGTAATTCCATCGAATCGACCTATACCCGAACGCAATTCAATTATAACGGCATCATATTGACTTTTGCCGATTATTACAGTCGAGTGATCGACTTCCGATCGAATTCTCTAGCATGCTACATTTATATCCTTGAACGACTTCACCTAATAGGTTAGTCACTCGTGAGAGGCTAGCTCAAAGTAAAATGACCATAGGCGTGTCGACGAAATGCCAATTTCATATATTCGGAATAGAGTCGAATTTTAGGATGTCACGGCATGTGCAACCACTCAAAATGCTTGTCTCAATGAGCTCCTGCCTTTTATGCAATCAAAATCAATTTTCACTTGACAAAAAATTCAAAAAAAGGCTAAATTCGTACATTTGAGTTCTAAGCTATGAAAAGCTCTAATGCCCCTTATAAGCTGTGAAAATGGCACGCGAGATCTCTATAACTAGAATCAAGAACACCTATAATGGAGTAAAAGAGATTTATGCATGTGATTTGGAATCCATCATTTTTAATGAGGAACAATGATAATCCAAAGCTTAAGTGTTTTTCCTCTATTGCCCTCTATATTACTAGTTCAATGACAATGCCCCTTATCCCCATCCTTCAGTAAATGCTTCTTATGAGAGGATATTCATACATTTGGGTTAAAAGAAAGACTTGAATATTTTTGATAGAGTTTTAAGTCACAGGTCCTATCATCAAAAGCTAGGCTTTAGTTGACCCACACTAACCGACCTTGTGTTATACTAATCAAGAATCTTTATATCTTATCATATTAGACCAATCCTATAAAATGATAAATTATAATATCAATTAATATGGCTTATATCAGAAAAACTCTTACAAAACATACTTATTGGTCCAATTGTGAAGTCAACGCCTTTAATATGCATAATTTGCAAGCTATAATATATCCAATTATATACAAAACACGCAGCGGGAACATAAATTTTGCCCCTATTCAATCCAGGCTCTATCGACACGTTTGCTTATTAGCACAATTGAGTGTTGAGTATTATTGTTTTGGCAATATCAATTTTGGCATTGTTGTTGGCAATAGTATTATCAGTATTGTCATTGTCTGTTCAATTTTTCGCTTGTCAACATCACTTACTTAGGTTATTATTTTTTCGTTGGGATAAACACATTAAAAGTCTTAAAAGTTGTTTATATTGCTTGCTTTAGAGTCAAAAGTTTTATTTGATTCATTTAAGTGCCAAATTGAAGAAAAACCGATCACTTAAGTGCTTCCAATGAAAAATTCCGACAAAAAAATTAAGTCACTTTTATAACTAAGAATTTATTATCACTTGGCATTAAAAAAAAAAAAAGGCAGTCCACGTGTTTTTTTGGCTGCTGTCAAATGAAGAAGAAGAGAAAATATGGGCTTTTTTTTTTTTTTTTTCCCCTTTATCTCTCTCCTCTGCTATCATCTCTGTAAGCTCACCCTCTGCAACAATGGTGTCGGCCCTCTTCCTCACTAGCATGCCTCCGGTCCCTCTTGCTCGAAAAACCCATCTGGTCATGCCCTCTCTCCTAGTTCAACCTCCGCCCCTCCTCCATCGTTGCCACCAGTGGAGTCGCCACCAGATCTGGTCGAGTGACGTGGACGCTCATGCATTGCTCATCAATGGACGAGTGTTGGTGTCACTCGCAAGCTACCCCTACTGTCTACGGCAAGCTTGGGCGAGAGGCCTTCTTTTTCGTGTCTTCAATTTTCGCTTTTTAAGAGCTCGCCTCACCATCTCGAATCTCTATTCACCCACCCCCGAAGCTTCAGACGTGCATCCCACACCTCTTCAATGTGGCCGGGCGAAGCAATGTCCTCTCGAGAAGATTCTAGAAAAGCTGTATGACAGAATCAAATTTGGGGATTGACGGAGTACGATTCATTTTTTTTAGAATACATACACATGTCACGGAGAACTTAGAAGGAGGGAGGGGTACAGTCTCCACAAACACATTTTTCACGTGAAAAAGGAAGTAAAAACTCTTGATGTTATGGAGCTCCCAAGTTGTCATCCACTCTCAATCGTCGGAATATTATCCATGTGGCATGAATTGTCCTAATCTACTCTCTGTTCTATGGTCTGAGTATTTAAAGAACTCGGATCTGGGTCGACACACCATTGCTGGCTTTGATTCTTGGCTTCTTCGTCACTGAGAATCTTCCCTGTTGATCCGACTTTCGTCCACTGCCACCAACAATTGATTCTGGAAGAGTGCGAGTCATACTCTGTTTTACTCTGCTTTGTGGCCAGTTACGAAGTGATGAAGTCTCTCCCAAAATCTATTCGTACGATTTGATTCTGCCAGCAGTTAAAGCCAAACTTTCTGTCGTTGATCTTGTCGCAGATTGCAACTCCATCATCATCCATATACCAGGTAGTGTCCAACTCCCCGTTTTGTTCTGTTCAGACCAAAGCTGAAGCTATGATTGGATCTTCTCTTTTCTCAAGGAGGGGTGGGACCGGCCCTTACGCCAGCGTAGGTCGGGATGAGCTAGTGGAGCAGCTTCCTCGTGGCTTGCCAGAACATGTCGGCTCATGGTGGGTCAAGGTGGAAGGATTCATTCAATGGCCGGTTAAGGTTTGAAATTGGGATTTTCTCTCAATTTGGCATTTTAAAGTTCTTATCTAAGAGAAAGCTACCAAACGACGTCATTTCATGCTTCAAATGCTAACTAGACCCTCCAGCGAGCCATGTCAACTTAAAAATTTAATACAAAAAGGCTATGTCAAATTTCCGATCAAATAGATCGAAGTTGATACTAAAAAAAAATTTCAAAAAATTTAGCACTTAAATGAGTTTTCGAAAACCTTTTACATTAAAATGAACGCCGTACACAATTTTTGATACTTTTATTGTACTTATCCCCTTTTTTGCTATTGTGTAGATTTCTGGATCTCCCATTGACTTCAAAACTGACTGCATCTGTTACAAAGGGTAGTGAGGGGGCATCTACCATGTTCACATTCGGTTGCTTCATGTTTGGAAGAACTCAATCTGCAACTTTGTAAAAAATCCATCAAAACTTTTCTATATCTACTACTAGATAGAATATTACGGCGTGGATATAGCCTTATGCATAATGCAGATTGCTGCGGTTGATTTTCAAGTTACATTATGAGAATGCCTTGATTTTGGCCAAATTCTCACACCACGAAAGCTTTGATGGCATCTGAAAGTTGAAGGCAATAATTTAAGAAACTAGCTACACAAGGTCAGGTTCCCTTAGGATAGGCTTTAATTCCCTCTCTCTTATGCACCATCTTCTGAAGGCGAGCTTTCAACATAAACTTTGTTAAATATTCAACACGCCTCAAGGAATTGTTGCTGATAAGGATCTACAAGCTAAACTCAGTAATGGCGACATTTCTTCAGCAAACCATACTTGGTATAGAGGCTGAATAGCCATATCCCCTTAATATTAGCCATCATTTCATTGTGAAATGTATTGGACAGGGAAAAGGCAATTATTCTGCACCCCAGACTAACACACGGATGATCTGCTGAATCTGATAGAAAGTAACTGATGATTGCACATAATTCAATCAAAACTTAGAGCATTACAGTGGAACTTAGAGCATTACAGTGGCAATGTGCCATTCAAAAAGCAAAGTTATTTGAGAGATAAGAGTGAGCATGCTGTCTGAACTACAGTCAGCATAAGCAACACCACCGCAGTCGTAATGAGGACCACCCATGGGCTACCGCAGTAATCGCGCTTCAAAGATGCCTTCCACTTGTTATAAGGCCTTTGGCAATATGCAACGAGCTCATGCCTGAGGCTGTAGAAGTAGGCATTCCTCGTCCATAAGAAAGTGTCCTTGCAGAAGCTGTTGATTAGATCTGCAGCAGCGTCTTCATTACCAAGCCAGTTCTCGATGATTCCTAGGTCGATCAGCATCTTTGAGTCGGCTGGGGTGTTGACTAGGTGATCCATGAAGACAATGTAGTCGATGAGATAACTATTGCCTTGGTAGTAAATTTGCTCGAAGGCGATAAGGTTCCGGAAATAGGATTCCGTTGTGTGGTAAAGAGAGAGGCGCGGGATTTCAAGCACTCCGTTGTTGAATCCGATGTCAAACAATCTATTGCTTTTACCTGAGAGCATGTTAATAAAAGATAAGGAAATAAATAGAAAACAGAATAATGTATATTCAAATTTAGAAAATCGAATGAAACGATCAACTCTCACCTCTTTTCAGCTTGACTCCGGCCGCCACCAGCTCGGTCACACTTGGGATGAGCTTGACCTCCTCATCGATGTCGTATGGTGCCTTTTTTGCTGACGGCAAGTACGAGAGCCTGATGGCATCGAGGAAGTGCTTCACCTCTGACTCCATCACTGCCTCTGGCACCTCCTCCATCTTTACCCCCGGCATGAAGAACCCATATGTGAGCTCGAGCAGCACCGGCGTGTGCTTCTTGTGTGATCCTAAGGCCATCTCAAACAGCCCTTCAATGGCAAAGAACGGCATCTGGTTCTCCAGCAGCATCATGTCGCGGCGAACGTCATTGAGCATCCACGGCTTGCCAAAGATCCGGTCGCTGTTGGGCGTCCCCTCAAGGTTCCAGTACATCAGGAAGAGCTGGATCGCAAAGATGCCATCAAGGAGCATCATCTCGGTGAACTCATCAGAGCTAAGGTCGATCTGCTTGTCATAGTAACTCCGGGCGCGATCCTCCCAGGACCTGATCCTCTTGATGTAGTCCTTGAGGTGGCAGTTCTGGTTGTGCCCAAGGAAGCTCTGCAAGTACCGCAGCTTGTGATCTTCCATCTGCATGACGTTTTGGCTGTGACGGTGATATGGTCCAATTGCGACAACGCGGGGCATGTAGGCCTCTTCGTGGCTATGCCGGAGCTTCTCAGGTACGCGGAAGATACAGCATTCAGAGGAGAGCGTAGGTAAGGACATGAGCTTCTCTTGGATTGAAAATGCCAGATTTAGATTTTCAATATTGATTGATACGTGGTTGTCTGCAGATCTGTTCCGCTGTGGCCCCGGAGCTGTGGGCCTGCCGCCGTTGTTCTCCATAATAGTGGAGATGGTTCCGCTTCGGGTTTTGCTTTGGATTCGGTGGTAAGGAACCTAAGGTGAGAGCTCTTCTGAATAACACAATGTGGTATAAGATTTATCAACTCAACTCAATCCTTTTATGGCCAAAAGTAAGGGTGAGTATAGTTTGGATTGGGCCAATCAAGCTAGGGGTGAGTGCGGTTCCCGGATAGAACCAAAATTGGAAAATCAGACTGATGGGTCTGGTTTGGTTCTAGGTTCTAAAGTTAAAAGGGACCGGCTCATGGTTCTACATTTCTAGGAACCGGAACAAGAACTGAAAGAACCTAAAAAACGGGTTACAAGTAGAAGGGGCCAACTCAGTTACTCAAGTAGCGTTCTCCGATCCTTAATACTCAAGCTTCCTTCGAATACTACAATTTGAGGACGGAAATTACACAGTGGGAGGTCCAGGTCCTTACAAATTGTATCAGAGTCGACTCCCGACTGCGTGGACGTGCGCAGGGAGGGGGCGCGTCTCCCGTCCTTCGGTTCTCACGGCTTTAAAACACGTTACACAGGTTAGAGAACCTAAGCCTTATAAACTAGCTCAGGTGTGACAGTCTGAATTTTCAGATTTCGTTTTCGATTAAATAAATTGGGCATTTTGTCAACGCGCCGATAGTGCTATTCTCTGAGCTGATCACTCATGAGATAACTGGCCTATCTGGAGAAGCAATTAAGGGATTTTAACGCAATGGACTTGAGAATTTAACCGGGAATCGACTACTCAACCGTGTTGGTCTATAAGGGTTATTACGGCACTATCAGAAATCGATTAGAGACCAGAGATAGGTTGATTCGACTGAGATATGTGATCAGAGTGTTGGTGATTCCATCCGATTGCAAAATACTTGTTGATCGGCACTAGACCGATTTTTCCATCGTTTTGGTACCCAATTCCCGTAATTGAAACCTTGAGATTTTCACGACAACTGAGGGTCGCCAATGTGTCGGAGATGTATATTGTGACTCGAGATAAATCGATCATGGGTCAATTGTACTAAAAATTTATAAAAGTTACCCGGTAGACTAGATCACGCTAAAATTACATCGGATTGAAATTAACCGCGAATTTGAACTTGATTTCAGAAATTGAAAGTTCTGTGGTGTCACAATCTATTTCAGGAACGTCGACTCATCCTCCGAAATTTTTTCAAAGATTCCGAGATTTTTACGGAAAATCGATTTGGACGTCGCGGAAAATTGACGGAAATTCGGATGAGCCAAATTAAAGGAAATTTGACTTAAGCGCTTTAAGTGTCAGGGATTTGTGGAAAATTATACGAGATTTTTCTTCATCAAAATTGGACTTTAATTTGGGAAATTGAGGATGAAATTGATGCAAAATTCAAGAAAATTAGGAATTGGATTTTAGGGCAACAAAATTTGCTTCAATTTAGTTATTTGGTGCGAAATTATTATTGGAAAGTATTATGGGACAAGTGTTTAATGGAGTGGCTAAGATTGGTGGACTTTTGGACATTTCATCATCATCCATCTTTCCCTTAATCTTCTTTTGCACGCTGTCTTCCACCAATCCCCATTTCTGCTTGATTTTCTTCATTTCCCCTTCGAAGAACCGGACTGCAGTCGAAGACCACAGCTCTCCATCTTTGCTCGTTTTTTCCTGCCGCGTGCCAGCACCCCACCACCGAATTCTTCTGCCCATTTTCAACGCTGCCTCTCTACGCACGGTCGACTGTCGGCCTCCCCCTCGCACGAAGCCAGCGTCCCAGGCCCACAGCTCAAGCCACGATCGTTCCTCTCCGCCTCGTGTCCCTGCCTTGCTTTTCATTTTTTCCTCTTCGAAGCCCCACGCTGGTCAACAACACCCGCAGAAAATCCTTTTGTTGACCCATGCACTTGCCATCTTCATTTCTTCGTGCATCCAGTGGAGTCCACCGAAGCTGATTCTCCTCCACGCGTCCGAGACACCATCAGCGAAGCTGCTTCTCCCCTCTGCCCGTGCCAGTCCCACATCGAGCAGTCCTTCCCTGTCTTTTTCTTCGTTGGGCCGTGCGGCTCAACGTGAAGCCCAGAAGCTCCGCGTGTCTCTCTCCAACGGCCCAGCAAGTTTCGGGCTCATTTCACCAAAGACAAGCCCACGTAAATTGCAGCTCAGCCCATAAGAAGTCAGCCCAGTTTAGCAACTCCATTGAAGCCCACGAGCCCAAGTGAATTCAGCCCATCTCAGTCAAAGCCCAGCAACTTTGAAGTCCATCAAAAGCCCAGGTTTCGGCCCAAGCCTAGCGTTTGCAGCAAGCCTGGTCCAACACAATAGCAAATCTCAGTTGGGCTGAGATTTGTCGGGCTTGTTTTAGGCCCGACCCGAGTGTTCGCCGATCGCCAAAAATTCAGATTTCGACGCCGCGTCGGTCGTTGTCATGGTGAACCGGTTTCCGCAAATAACCGGTGAGTTTATTCACTAAACTCTTTTTAGTAGGCTAATGACGTCTAAGGGGCGTTTAGATTTATTTAATTAGGAATTAGGTGGTTAATTAGATTAATTTAGTGATTTAATTATGCAATTATGCATGTTAGGTGATTAGATTAGATTAAGTGAGGCCTAGATAAATTGTGTTATTTATCTAGAAGGGTTTGGGAATTTTCCGGGTCCATATTGGTATTTAATCTAGTGATTTTGGCCTAGGTTGGCATTTTAGTATTTAAATTGATTTATTTAATTAATTTTATAAATTAATTAACTATTAAATATTTTCCGGAAATTAGGCCGGAATAGTCGATGACCGGAATTTTGTGCTGATTGCAATGGTGAGGTTAATTTTCTGCAATCGAGTGTTAAATTACGCAAATTAAGTGTTGATTGGATTTTTGGACATTTATTCCAAAAATTTATAAAATTCGTTATTTATTCAGAAAATTCTAGGTGTCGAGTTTTAAACACTGAAAATGGTTTTATATACTATATAAACCAGTTGGATTTTGAAAAGAATGTTATGAATTTTCCGGGTCCAATCTGACCGTGCATCCACACACGACTATTTTCCGGGATGTTTTTAATACGAAAAAAAAAAGCTAGGATCACTATTTTAATCGAGACATTTGTGTACAATGCACAGTGTCCTGGGCCGAGATTGAGTGGTCGTATGTTGGTTAAAGTGAACTCGTCCTAGCGTTTACGTTGGACATTACTAAATCCCACTTTCGGGTTACCCATGCATTAGGGTAGCGGATCGCAATAGATTCTGGACCTAAGCTCCTTCGGGATAGCCATCAATGTGACATAGCCGTGTTCTATGGGGAAGAGACGATGCCTGGCTATGCTAGTAGATTGCCGAACATGGATGTCAACAGTGCCTTAAGTGGCTTAATTAACAATTGCAACGCATGATTGTCTGAGTTTGATGCGCCTGATTATGAGACAAAACTATGTGGCATGGTATGAGTCGTGTCATAACGGTTTGGTCTTATAATCGGGATTTCTGTGATGGACTGGGCTGAGACCCCTGTTGTTGATTGAGAAAAGTAAGGCATTTCAATTGTCGTATGCATAAATTGCATGCATTTGACATATGAACTGTGCTGACTTGCAGAAAGGAACTGAGACGAGGTAAGTTCCCTATTCTAATTGTGTGGTTGTGTGATTAGAGCGCCCTGAAGCGTATTTCCCTTCTAATCGAGGTTTAGTGGGTGGACTTGCTGAGACATTGTCTCACTGGTTATTGTATAACCATTCTCAGGGTCGTCGAGTGGAGGACTTGGAGCTGAGAGGAGGTGATCAGAAGTGTAGGTTTGTTAGAACCGTTTCTTTTTGGAAAGCCAGTCCTTGTGGTCTTTTGGTCATAGACCCTGTACATGACTCTATGTGATTATAAAAGCATGTTTGTTTGTGAATCTGTTGTCCTACTTTTCTATCTCAAGATGATTACTGTAAGGGGATTTATTATTCATTTCCGCATATGCAATAAAACAAAAAGGGTTGGCGACTTGTCCTGGGAAGTCACAAAATATTATCGACCAGAGAGGGATGGGCACGCGCTCGGGGTTCGGGACGTGACACCAGGATTCCCCCCTAAGCAATGTGGGATGGGAGATGTGTCCCCTTCCTACGCACATCCGGGGACCGAGGCGCGGACGCACCACCATCCCTCCTCCCCGCGCACCGCCGCCTCAGACGTTACAGAAAGACTCATTGATGAGATTTGCCCCGAAATTAGCTTGTAGTGGCCGTAATAGGAAGCAGGGAGGTTCGAGGATCCTTCAAGATCTCACCACTTCCCGCTAGGTTCTTGCTTTCTCAATCTCTCATTCAGGGTAGTTCTTTGATTTCGCTCTTGCTGTTGAATTTTAAATCTGGCAGTCTCCGGCGAGAGTCACTTGGCTCCAAACCAGTAGATCGCTGCTCTGTCTCACCGAGCTCATGTTCCAAATCTGATAATGCAAGTCATTCCCCACTCGATTGTGTCTCGGAAGCTAACCTAGATTGCTTTCTTGAGCACCCGTGCGTGAATTATTTGTTCAAAGTCCCCAAATTGAATTCCTTTATAGGCGCACATGATCGAAAGTCTATCCTTGGTTGCCATATACTCTCTCTATCAGAACCACTTGAATTGAGCAAAGATCCCACTTGTTCTAGATTTGGTGCTCGATTGGGAGCTACGTTTGGCAATAACGATGCTTTTTTATTCGATTTGAAACCCAAAAGCCATACTTCACCATGAGTGGCATCGTAGTGGGGTATGCACTTTCCTTGAGTTTGCATGTGGTGATCTGAACACTACTTATGTTGTTCCTGGGGCTTGTTTCTTTTTTCCTTTTTGATATAACCTTGCTCTCGGGGTCTTCCTGTTTCTTCTTGTGAGCAGAGACTCTTGTTCTTAGCTGTTTGTTATTTAGTGCGCAGCCCAGAGGTCTACAGTGATGAGTGAGAAGCATGTATTGATGAACATTTCTCACACAAATAAGCCGTTGTGTGTTGGACGAGGTCAAGTGCTACGCTAGGATTTGGGTTTGTGATTGTGCACTAGTCTTTTGTATTGTCTTTGGTGAATGACAAGCTTGTTCAAAACTCAATAGACCAATAATGCTTTGGAGGTTCTTTATTTTTTACTATTATCTCTTTGATTGGTAGGGTTGTATATTCAAATGTTGAGTTTCTTCATTTGTTGAGGATGAGAACTATAGTTTTGGATTGCATTTATAGGTGGGGAAAAAAATACAAAGAGCAGATATGTCAAAAGATTTGTGATAGTGTCAATATGCAATTAGGTTGATCCTAATAAAAAAGAATTGGTGCAATAGCTCTTGGTGTTTTTTTTTTACTAAGTTAATGAAAAGATTTCATTTTTATTGTTGCGTTCAATAGGGAAAAAATAAATAAATAACCTGTAAGACTCTAAAACCTATGGTAGGGTAGGTTCTAAGTTTCAAGTTCCAATGGGTAGATTCCAAATTCTAAAAAAGAAGGAACCTGTACTTGAGGGTAAGTTTCAGGTTCCATGTGGGAATTGTAAAGAACTTGGAATTGTTCACCCTAGGTCCAACACCTAACCCAAAGACCAATCCACATGATATTGATCCTCACTTTTTGAGATCGATGATTGGCCATATTGAGCTTGAGACCAAGGACTGGACTAACCCTATGGGTCTGGTATGGTTCTAAGGTCAACCTAAGATTAACAAATAAATTATTTATTATATTTTTTGTATTCCCTGAAAAGAGAAATATACTATTTGAAATTACATATCCATCAATAATGTGGCATTGATCAACCAAACTATAAACACTAGTATATATCCAACATAAATTTTAGATAACGTAACAACATAATTTCATAGAGCCCACCATTGATTCATGAATTTCTATTTGAAAGGAAAGAAAAAGTAAAGTGAAAAACATAAAAGGCCAAAAGCAACATGAGCTTAAACCATGCACCTTCCAATACTTAGCACAATAATTTTATAGTATAGAAAGAATTTCAAAGCAAAACTCTAAAAAATTTGTCGCAGTGGAGCAAGAAAGTTTGAGAAATATAATTATCTACACATTACTTTTTTCTTTCAATTGGAGAAATGAACCCCTACCTGGTATCCTCTAAATCACAAGAAGAAATCTACCATTACTAAGGAAGTACTGCTTCTCAAATATAGAATTCTACACCATATCCACATTACTAACACTCCATGAAAAGATTTGTGGAAATCATACTTAAAACAAAAATAAGCATCCAAGTTCTAGCATTAATGAATGACACCAATGATTTGAAGCATCCATTGAGAAGGGTTCTTTTCAGGCTAACATGGTTTTCAAAGTAATGGGGTAAGCCAAGCAAGGGGTTAGCAATGAGCGAAGTACGAGAGCGGGGTGAGTGACAAGCGAGAGCAGGGCGAGCCGTGAGTGTTGCTCACGAAGAGGGTTTCTAAATTTCTAATTATGACTTTATTCTTTCGGATTTACTTGGCAAATATAAAAAAAGAAAGAAGAGAACAAAACAAAATACTTGAGCAGGAGGACTTGTTAATGCCATTAATGTTAAGTTAGGGTTATAGACTTTATAATAGATAAAAGAATATTATATACAACATATTAAATATATATTATATAATATATAATATTTACAGGAATGGTTTGGATTGGATCAACCCTAAACTCTCAAGACCGAAGACTAACTTGCATAATGTGGGGTCTTGGGGTCCCAGGACCAAAAATTAACCTAGTCCACCTGAGAACTGGACCAGAATTGGCAATGTTGGGTTAGTCTAGGGTTGGTCCGGGGTCAAACCCAGACCAACCCGAGACTAATGCTCACCCCTAGCTGAAAATAGAAAAAGCTCAACTTTACCAATAAGAATAATGTGAAATTTTGATGTCAGCATTGGCTTGGCTTCTAATAAGAGCCTAGAGCTTGGAGCCTGGAGCCCTTTAGACTTTTTGCTAATAAAGCCACTGATTTTACAAATTCAAGGCATCAAGTGTCATGTGATATAGACGGGCTTCTAGTGTTCATTTTCTTGCAATAGTCTGTGGTATTTTTTGATGAATTGCAAAATAATGGTGCTTACACTTAACGCAGACTCTCCTAGATCCTATTGATCACAATTGGTTTTCTCATTAATTATACCAATTGATTTTAAGTAGGAGTCAAAGTGAGGTTAGGGGCCAAGTAAGATATCTATCACGCCCCGAACCCCGGGTACGCGCACATCCCTCGGTGGTCGATTAAAATGCGACGTCCCAGGACACGTCACCGCCCATTCATTTTATCTTTTGATTAAGTACATGTGGAAGCGAATTAAATAAACACCTAGACAACCATCAGAAACAGGGATAGTAAAATAGGACAGCAAATTTTTCGCAAAATACACTTTATAAATGTACCAAGTTATCCTTAGGAGTTCATATTTACAAGTCTATCTCAAAAAGAAACCCCTAAGCAACCTACGCCCTAGATCCCTCCGACTCGGGCTCTGGATCCTCCACAACATCATCCGATATATCAATGTCCATGGGGTGAGCTACCTCCCCATCCTCCGTCCTAGCAGGCGGTCCGTCAAAACCTTGCAAGGGACCCTCCCGAGCCCTATTAGGATAATTGATGAACTATGCTTTGAAGTGATGAGGCACCAACTGAGGTAGGCCCTCATCAACCCAAATTGTGGTCACCACTAACTCACGGGTCTGGGTGGTCCTGAGAATAGGGAAATAGGATGGCTCGTAGTTCATCTCCCACGGAACCCCAAACCGGATTGGACGGTATGCCATACTAAGGACCTGAAAAAGGGTTAATCACGACGGGGTGAGATAAATCTCAGTGAGTCAAAACCCTAAACCTTGGTTAGAATGCAAATTCACCTTGAAGGTCCTAAACAAGCACCATACAGAACTCACCTCGCCTCAGTACGTCCAGGCATATTAGCTCATCACATACGCATTATAAATATCACAAGCGCGATTAATAATTGGAACACATCATTTTCATATCCCAACAATTACATGGGTCCTGATTATAAGGTAAAATCATTATGACATTTTCATGTCCCATACTGTGCTACATAATTTTGCCCCATAATTAGGCACATCTATCACAACCATTTAGGCGTGTTCCAGTTATTATGACCCATTGGCCACAGCCAACTCAATAGTCGGCGGTCATCCGGCATAACCGAGTGTCGTCCCGCTCCATCGGGCATGACAACGTCTACACATAGACGGCATTCCATAAAGGAGCATCGGCCTAGCCTCCATTGCAACCGACATCCGTTGATGTGAGGCATCCGAACTTAATCAGGCATTGCCTCCCTGACTCGTCGGTTAACGGGTTCCGATAGTGACCACACATGCACTCATACTTGGCCAAGAACACCGTGCTTTGCATCCAAATACACTGTCTTTAAATAATGAACTTGGCCACTTTTCTTCGTATTAAAAATCGTCCCAGTAAAATAATCGTGCGTGGTCACACAATTAAATCAAACCATCAAACTTGGTACACTCCCATTTTAAAATCCCACGATTTTAGATAGTATATAAAAATTAGCGTCCAAAAAACCGACACCTGGCATTTTCCATTTAAAAACCCATAAATTGAATTTTCTATTAAAATTCAATAATCACCACCAAGCACTCAATTGCACATCACATCATATAAAAATCATCAAATTCACATATAAATTCAACCATGAGAACGAGCGTAAAATTTCTCTAAATGGCTAATCCGTCATAAATTACGCTATTATGATTAATTAAATAAATTGCGACTAATTAAGTAAATCCAACTTAATTAATCTAACCATGGTTAACTAATCTAACCTAAGTTAACTAATCTAACCTAGGGTAGGCTAACTAAACTAACCGCCTAACCAATCTAGTTACACTAACCAAACTAACCTAACTAAACTAGTTACTCTAACCTAGGATTAACTAACTAATCCTAATTAACACTAATCTAACCCCCTCCGCACAATTAACAATCTAATCAATGATTAGGGAGTTAACTCATTAGATTAGGGTGGTGGCGGGTTCATGGCGACGGTGATGCGAAGGCGGTGAAGACCCGAGACTACTATGTTTTCAACAGAGCTCAAACGGCGAGGGAAAAAAGCCTTATAAGGCTTCAGCCAAGGCTGGTCGGTTTTGTGATTGAGGCGGATGGAGGTGCTGCTCGGTGTTGGTGGTGCGGCTGGGATGGCGGTGCGGTGCTAGCCGCAGGGCTGGTTGGACGGTGGTGCTAGGGCTGAGGCGATGAGGTTGTTCGGAGCTGGGCTGAAGGTGGAGGTGGCCAGGCGGTAAAGTTTTGGTGGGTTAGCTAGTGTTGTGGCTGCTGGTGGTCTGGCGTGGAGACAGTGAGCTGGTCGGCAGGGCTATGGAGAAGCGGAGGTGGTGGTTGCTGTGGCATCCCAAAATTTCATGATAACCCCTGAATATACCATGAACCATGAATAGGTGATGGAAGTGTTATTGATTTATGTTATGGCCTTTAGACCAAAGAATTGTAATAGATTAATGCGAGTATTTTAATGGAGAATTGTTTGGATAGAAATATATCTTATGTTAATGGATGATCAAGGTTGGTGCTATAGGACAATTTGATAAGGAAGATTTTGTTCTTGACTATGCACTTTATAGATTTAATTTTTATGGATTAATGTCACAAAGTCTTTTGGCCATTTTATTTTGCAATTAGGTATTTATTTAAGTGGGGATTAAGATGGATTATTAAAAGTAAACATGGGTCATTTAAGTTTGGACTTTAGGCCCAAGAGTGTTGGGCCTAAAGTGGGCCAAAAGGCCCGGCCCATGAAGCCCATTGGGCTATCGACCGCATGGAAAGGGGGGAGGAGCCGGATGGCCTCCTCCATGTGTCTTCAACAAGAAGACACTTGTCTCCTTCTTAGGGACAAGTGTCCCTCCATGCAAAAAATTTGGAGACAAGTGTCCCTCCATGCAAAAGTGGAAGCATGCAAGGATTTTATTCAACCAAAAGGAAAAAGGGAAGGGGGTGGTCGGAGCTAGGTGCCTAGAGAGAGTGAAAGAGAGAGAGAGGTTGATGCCGAGAGAGGAAGAAGAAGGCTTGCCCCGCCGTGCGTCTGCCTAGCCGCCGCCGTCGAGCCCGCCTCGCCCTGCCGTTGTCTTGCTGTGTTTTCTTTGGATTAGAGGCAAGTAGAGTCCTAAAACCTACCCTTTGCTTGTTGTAGAAGATGGTGAATTTTGGTTGTGGTAGATGTGATGAAAGGTCGAAGCTATGGGGAGAAATTCGTTGGCCTAGCATGCTGTTTTCTGGAAAAATCAGTCTGACCCTTCACGAGTTTGTGAGCTGCATGTGACTTTTTAGTTGGAATCTCACTTCGATCTCTTCATGAAAGTTGTAGAGAACATATTGAGGGATAACATACTAAAATTTGAGACAAAACGGACAATGATTACCTGGTGAAACGATTTTCCGTTGGAGAGATTAGATCTGGAATTTGTTGTGCTGACCTTCAGTGATTTCGTGGACTGTAAAGTAGTTTTCTTGTGGAAATCTCACTTTGATTTCTTAATGAAAGATGTATAGAACTTCTTCAGGTAAAACATATGAAACATTTAGAGGAAATGAACAAAAATAGGTCGGTGAAATCATTGTCCTTTGAAGAAACTGGATCTGGGAAAGTGCTACTTCGACCTAGTATGATTCTGTGATTTTTATAAAATCATCCAGTTAATATTTGATCGTGTGTTCTAAATGAAAGTTGTAATTAATATTCTGAGGAATAACATACCGAAAATTTAGAAGAAACAAACATATGTAGGTCGGTAAAACGAGTTTCCTTTGAAAGAAGATAATCTGGAAAAAATGACACCGAGAACTGGAGGAATTAATCGCCTATATCTATTAATCTAGAACGATTTGGGTTTCTATTTCTTCATGAGACTTACCTTTAGATCTCAGCTATAACATATCAAAATCTCAGAATTTTCGGAGTTCATTTAAGGGCTTAATCGAAATTATTTCCGAAACTGTGCAAAAGTGGTGCTGGAATTTCTTTTGCTGTGATGTATGGATCTATGTGATTGATGTAGAACTTTCTTGACATGGTGTTCTTCAAGAAATATCTTCCTCTAGATCTTGTTTACATCATGTTAAATTCTCAGAATTTATTGAGATTTTTTACTAATTTTCCAAGAATTTTCACTAAAGAAGTGCATTCTGTTTTATCCGAAAATTGGTTCTAGTTTCAAAAACCAATGAACTTTTTTATGAAATTTGATATCATGGATGTTATGCCTACTACATATATGGTGATGTTTGACATATCATGTAAAATCAAAAGATGGTTTAGATCTATGATATTGTTGCATCAAATGCCATGTTGAAAATGAGACATATATGTGAATATACATTGTGATAATGATGATACCGTCGGAGGTGTGAGCCGACAATGCCCCGGGAGTCGGGATGCCCAAAGGTTCGAATGCGTCGATACCCTTTAGATGCCTGGTTGTATTATGAATACATGCCCAGAGGTTTTCCCCATGAGTGACGGGATGCCCGATTGTATTATGATACATGCCCGGAGGGTGAGGAGTTGTATTATGATGCATGCCCGGAGGGTAGGGGTAACCATTTTCATGGCGAGCCCCGGAGATTCCTCGTGATGCCAGGTGGGATGCGAGATGCTCGGAGTGTGTGTGTCGGATGCTCGAAGGTGTGTGCCGGAGGCTCCTCGCGATGCCAGGTTGGGTGTGAGCGATAAATTGTGAAATGCAAACACTAGTCCCTGGAAAGAAAAATGATGAGATCCTTGTGAAAGATAAATACTAAAATTGAATCATGTGCATGGGTGTATACATATGGCATGATGCATGATCTGCTTATGAAAGTAAATTGATACTATTTGATATTGAAAATGCGATCATGAAGGCTTGAATGGATCTCATGGGGATGTATGCTTGATAGCATGGATGATATGAATCATGGTGATATATGCACGATGGCATGGTGAGATATACATGACTGCAGGGTGATATATGCACGATGGCATGGTGAGATATGCATGACTGCATTGTGGTATATGCACGATGGCATGGTGAGATATGCATGATTACATGGTGATATATGCACGTCTGCATGGTGATGTATGCTTGATAGCATGGATGATATGTGCTTTACTCGTGATATCTTGATTGTCTTGCCTTTTGCATTGTGTAGTTTGATGGATCTTTACTGCTGAGTGGTTGTATTCATCCCGTTTGGGGACTAACATTTCAGACTAGACAAGATACATCTGCTACAATTGCCACCAGTAGATGGATCGAGTGTTTGGATATGATCGCGAGGAGGAGGATAGCAAGGGAAGGAACTTTTGGATACCGACATTGATCGATGGACTTTAAGTATACGACTATTGGAGAAGATGTCGGTCATCTTTTGAAGTATAGCCAAGTATAGAAGACTATGGCATTTTGATGTACCGATGAATGATGTCCATCTGGTTGAAGTAAATAAAAGTGTTTGGCTTTTACTTATAAAATGTTTAGTTGGTGTGCATTGTTGCCTGAATATAGGGAAGGGAGTTGATGGATGTGCTTCCGCCATATAAATTACGCAGGGACTGATCTAAAAGATGTAAACCCTTAGGATTGATAGACCTTCAAGTCAAGCAAGAGAATGGTAATCAAATTGTGGCGACCCTAACGGTTCGGGGGCCGTCGAGGGGTGCCACAGTTGCTGTGGTCATTGGACACTAGACGCACAGTGAGGGCTGCAATTATGGGGCTGGCGGGAAGGTGCTGGACGGGTGGTGAGGCTAGCGGACAGCTGGAGTTGGCAGATGTTGGGTGGACGTGCAGTGGTGGAGGATGATAGTGGATGGAGCGGTGATGGGTGATGATGCAGCAGCACCCAAGATGCAAGAGAACAGAACCGATGGGAGGCAAGAGAGATCAGCGGTAGAGAAGAAATGGAGGGAAGATAGAGGCGTGAGTGAGAGTGAAATGGGAAGAAGAGGAAGAAGAAGAAAGAGCAGGGGGTGTTCGGCTAAGGGGAGAAGAGAGGTAAAGAGGGGAGAATGAAGGTCAAAGCAATGGCCAATCACAAGTCTTGCAAAATATCCATGCACTCATTGCTTGGCCTCAAAAGTCTTCAGCCCTTAGGGTCAATTGGCCCTCCAGTGAAAATTTAGCTTCAAATCCCTCCAATTAAACCATTTTGGATGTAGAAACAAAGCTCTTCTTCAGCCATCCGAATTTCCTTTATTTCTTTTTGCTGAAAATCGATTTTTTCCGCAAAATTCTGGGCTCGATGAAAATTTTCCGAAAGATGAGATGCATCCTAAAAATGAATCGTGACACGCTCGAACATCTGGTTCCTGAAACCGAATTCAATTTTGTGGTTAAAATCGACCGAACATGATTTTAGTACGACCTAACCTATCGGGTAGCTTTTAGGGATTTTAGCGCATTCGACCCGTGATCAATAATTTTCAATCCACGTTTGTGCATCTCTGACTCGTAGACAACTCTCAGTTGTCGTAAAAAAAATCACAAAGTTTTAATTACGTGTCTCGAATATAATTTCGATAGAAACTCGGGTTAGCGTTGTTCGACACGAATTTCGCAATCATGCAGAAATCACCCGCAATTCAATTACGTGTTTCCGTTGAATTGACCTATATCCAATCACTAATTGATTATAACGGTGTCGTATTGACCCTTGCCAATTATTATGGTCAAGCAGTCAATTTTCAATCGAATTCTCTAGTCTGCTGCGTTTATATCCCTTAATGGCTTCACCTAATAGATTAGTTAACTCGTGAGGGGTTACCTCAGAATAAAATGACCATAGGTGTGTCGATGAAACAACCATTCCATATATTCGAGACGGGGTCCAATTTTAGGATGTCACAATATCGGTATCCGCTTCTACAAACCAAATATTTGTGGGTCCGGACACTTAGTCTAGATTCATTACCTTTGCCCTTTTTATAAATGGCTTAGCATGCGATCAGTCTTATCTTTTTATCATGCATGTATGTTCAAATAACGAGTGAGCAAACCAAGCAATAATAAAGCAAGTGAGATACGAGGAAAGAAAATGACGTCAGAGTAGGACCCCATGAGCTATACATAACAAGTAAATGTGCAATAAAGTAAGCTAATAAATGTGAATTCTCAAATCTAAGTGATAAAAGATAAATACTAAACTAGATGCGATTGATCTAATTTGAACTAACTAGTTCTTTCTTTAGTTTCTAAATTTTATTCTTTTTTCATTTTATGATATGAACTAATTGCTTATGAAGGAGATTAGAACTAATCGAATGCTCATAAACTATATGCTGGAACAAAACTAGTAAAATATCAAATTTTTGGCAGAAGAAGACATTGGTGCGATGAACCCGAATTGATAAAAAAAGTTGATTTTTTTTTTTAAAATCAAAACAAGAAGAACAAGCAACCATGTTATCTTCCAAGGATGGAGTGATGGAGAATGTTGATATTGTGGTTGGCCAGCGATCGAGGACCCCCACCACAACGGTGATAGTCATCACTTTCCGATCACCATGCGATCGTTGTCGCCTCTGACCATCGCCGATTGTGTTCCAGCGACCGAAGGTGAAAAATAGTCTATAGTCAATCTGGTCCGTGCTTCGTTGCTCTTATTGTTGTTGCTCTCTGCTTTATTTCTATTGAAGTGGACTCTCACCTTCATGACACATAAAACGGGAGCAATCATTAAGCCTTGCAAAATCCCAACAGGGCCAAGCTATAACTCGAGAAGCATAGCGATGCATTAAAAATCTCAAGAATGACCATCACTCACTCTCCCAACAGCTTAAAAAAGGTTCAAATGAGACTTTTATATGAAAACGAAGACGTACCTGAAATTAAGGAGAGGAAGTTTCTCACTTGAAGCCTCATTCACCTGAATTCAGAAGCAAACGGAGAAGATCAGAATCAGAAAAGGCGCTGAATTAATGCAAAATGTGTGTGAGCATTGGACCTGTTTAGGAGGGTAATTAGAAACGCCAGGTCCTGATGGGTGACAATGAATCTCGTAGAGCACTTGTCCTTCGTTTTCGCCCATTCTTGCACATTTCCTTGTATCTCAAATTGTTGAATGAAGACAAAGACGATACATTTGAGCAAAGAGAATAGTAACCGTGATCAGGGAGGAGAAATGCAAGGCCCTGCTTATACATCAAGGAGCACTTGTTTGTTGATATTGGAAAGTTGAAAGAAAAATAACTCACAGAAAGTGGCAAGACAATTGATGGAAAGAAAAAAATGGATGTCAAGAAGGAGAACATGATTGATGTTGTGATGAAGGGGATGAAAGTGAAGATGCTATCCAATCGCAAACTCAAGGGAAACCTGTGATAGCAAATTGTGTCATCCTTTTTCATGCCTTTGGAGGATTGATGCCGGTAAGATCGGATAGATTGACATGTAGTTTTTCAATTGAGAAGACGGAGAGGAGAAGGAGAAGGAGGAGGAGGAAAACTTTGAGATCGAATCATTTCGGATCAGGCAAGTCTTCTTTCCAGCGGCTATTCAAATAGCCATATGATATCCAAAGTTAGTAGTTAATTTGCTGATTCGGCTGGTATTTATGGATGGATAGGGATTCTTAATCGCGGTGAAGGTCGGAGATCTTCAGAAGACTAATCTCGGTAACTTTACAGACTGTTTGATTTTTTTTATGAAGATTAGCGCAGTAGTTGCTTTTTGGGCGAAGATGTTTTATTCTCCTCATTAAGGCTACCCTAGTAATACATTGACTACCAAGTTGGCCAAATATGCTTGATGTGGCTGATACCTTTCTTTACATTTTTCTATCAGAAGTATAAAATCTTCATTTTGAGCATGATTGGTTTACCCATTATACTGTCAACTGATGAATGGCGTATTTCATTACTTTCATAAATGTTTATTCTTGTCCTTGCCTTGTACAGATTGCGCCATTGCCTTGTGCACTTAATGTATGTATTTGCACGTAGGAGAAGGCCGATGAAGATCGAGTGTTTTTGTCACCTAGTGTGGATATATACATGCATGTGATTTCGTCACCTAGGTACCTATCACACGAGATACATCTTTTTGTCCCCTCGCTTTGTCATGCCTATTAGGGCTAACAATATGGGGGTGAATAAGTTGTTTGAGAACTATGAAAAACATTTGTGGATGATAACAAGTCCAACTTCAAACATTGGCAGAAACAGATTGTATAAATTAGGTACGTGTGCTCCTGTTTAACAGAATGTGATAATAAAAATCAAGTAATGCAAATAGTGAAGAGATAGAAGATTCACAAGCAGATATATAGTGGTTTGGCTTTATCTCTAAGCCTATGTTCACTCCCAACACTAACAGCCATATCAAGGCTGGAATCCACCAATAATCTTCAAGACAATTTACAATCAACAAGTATCCCCTTTCCAGTAGATTACACTGCCAATATTCACATACTGCTATCATTTTTGTACATTTGCTCTTATCACTGATTACAAATAGTAGCATCGCCCAAACATCGATATTAGGACTATACAATAACTAACAACAAAAACAGAGCAAAGAAGAAGACACAAAGCACATGACTCATCATGTTCGGTTTCTCCCAACCCAACTACTTCTCTTGGACATAATATATAGCCATTCATCCTCAAATGACCATTGCCCATTGAAATCCTCAAGTAGCTGTTGTTCTAGCCGTTGCTAGCAACGGGCCATTTACTAAAGATTGTCAAAATGGCTCTGTAATAGTGATGTTCCCAAACAGTGTCACTGTACTTTTGTCAAACTTGATCATTAATGCCAAAATTGCTCCTGATCAACTTTGGTGATCTTTTTGCGAATCCCAAGCTTTTGTAATAGGTATTTTTTTTCTTTTCAATGTTCAAGGTAGGTAGTCAAGTGACCAGCACCTTCTAGGACTAAATATCCTCATGATCCCTTACCCATAATTAGGATGACATGCAATTCTTTACTAGTTTGTTGATGTTGTTCACTAACGAACCATGTAGGCGATTTGTGATCAATCATCCAATGATCCTCTTGGCTTCTTCAGCATACAAAGACTTCCAAAGACATCATCATCCTCAATGATTTCTCATATTCACTGACTAACCATATTAGTTTCCAAAGATCTCTAAGGACATTAGCATCCTTGTCGATTCCTCATCTAAACTGATTTGATTGAGTCAGCTTCAAAAGATCTTCAAGGATACCACGTACACACGATGGTCCCTCATTTTCACAAAACTCATAAGGATGATCAATATTGTTATAGTCTTCCACAAATTTGATATCGATAGCTACTCCTATGCCAACAAATTATTGCGTTTGATCTTTTTGGTCCTTTCAAGCATATGGGAAATTTTGACTCTATTAAGCTATTCATCTTCATGGTCTTTTTAAGCTTTACCGAGCATCGCCGTTCTAGGCTTGTTCACCTTACTAGGTTCATCCAATTGTTCACTTGATCTTTTGTATCTCCAACCCATCACGAACATTCCCATTCTTCTCAACTTGTTCACCCTCAATCAAGTTCCTTCTCAATGTTCACCTTATCTTAAGATCCTTCCAGCTTGTAGACATCTTCAATCACTTAATACCTTGTTCACCTCATATATTGACAGAGCACTCAAGACAGTGGTAGAGCATTCTTCATATCATAATCTTCCAGTGATATTTATGACAACATTTGCATTTCAATCTGTGCATATATTACCTGGTACTACTCAACCAATACACACATTAGTAGCCTTTGATTGTCTTTGTCATCTTTAAAACAACATAGGGATTTTCCCAAGAATGCCCACATGAGAAATTCATAAGTGATCAAATATGGGCCCAAAGATTTTTAGTTTTTAAATTTTTTTTTCATTTTATTATGCGAACTAATTGCTTATGAATGAGCCAAAAACTTTTGATGTTACAAAATGGTGCGTCTTAATTGCACCCCATCATGGACATACTAATAAAGTATAACATCTCCCACTCATACAAGATGGGTTTGATAGTACTTTATTAAGAATATAAGGTATTCAACATTCATCAACTTTGGAAACAATTCATACTGGCAAGAAAGCCTTGCGACTAGTGAATACATTTGTACTTGAGAGCTCAAATTATGCACCTGTTAGGGATGACACAATGGCCACAACCCTAAAAAGAGATAAATAATTGATGTCTCATGGTGCCTCAAACATATTTGGTTATATCAATCCAAGTATACATATCCCTTAAAGGCTATACCTGACTATTCTCATAGCACCAGGTATTTACGATTATATCCAAAACCACAAAAAGCTATATAATTGGTCAACATGTGATAAATATAAAACAACAATAGTCTTCATTCGTACTCATGCCTCTCTCTATTTCAAAATAATTGCTTTCCTAGACACCTCCCATAAAGCCATATCTATTCATGACCGTCGGTAATATGCTAAAGTAGCAATATTGATATTTTACTTTGAGAACATAGGCAAAAGTAACATAAGGCACAAAATGAGGTAAGTCATAAATTACCTTAAAGGTTCACACGATGAGTAAATATGGATAATTTCGCTCACCTTCCCTTGTCGGTTGAACAATGCGTGTGTAGTATGAATTATATGTTATAATGAATTTCTCTTTCTATAAGAGCATATGTCATTTATTAAATATATATACTATACGGATCTTAGTATAAACATAGTCACATGTTTCTCACGTACTCAAGTTTAGCTTGTGTGCTATATTAGCTCACTTTTTACGATGCCAATTAAGTACTTGCATTCGGCATTTTTCAGGCATACATAATTGTGGGACTATCATATTCGGTCTAATTATATGCAAATCACGGACCTCTTCTTGACTCCAATCAATGAGACATATTATATCATGTACTAAACATGCTCTTTAGCATTTATTTATACATAATGTCTCATCTCAAAATGCTTACTATAGCATTTGAGGTGATTGCTTGTGTAAGTAAGCCAATCATTGTCTACTGACATATTTTTCAACAATATGTGTGTGTTTGCGCTAGTCTCATAATAGATTTATACTTATTGATAAAACATCAAGTCATTAAATAAAACAAATAAGTACAATATATATGTTCACATATACATAAACCAATGAACCTCTATAATATTACATATCACATTTTATGTAACCCTAGAGATATCCTGTAAGTCAAGAATATGTCTATAGGAATAGTCTTCATAAATAGATTAGCAACCATTCTATTAGTTGAAATATATTAAAGGTTCATTTCTTTTTGTGCTATTATATATATGATGAAGTTGTTCATTATGTTGATGTGCTTCATCCTTTCATGATACTTGCGATCTTTCACATAAGCAATGCCCTGCTTGATTATCACAATAGATTATCATTGGTCTAGGAACCTTAGTAACAATGACTAAACTTTCCAAGAAATGTTTTAACCATACTACTTCTTACACTACGGCAGAGCATGCAGTAAATCTGCCTCCATCGTAGACAAGGTCGTGCATATATATTTTTTGCTATTCCAAGAAATTGCACATTCATTGAGCAAGAACTTATATCCAAAAATTGATTTACGCTCATTTAGGTGTTCTCCTTAATCATCATCTGAATAGCCTACTAGATGTATATCATTCCTTGGTAACAAAGTAATATTCCATGGTGCTTTTTAAGTATCTTAGGGTCCTCTTCACTGCTTTCTAATATGCTTGACTAGGATTTGATTGATATCGGCTCACCAACCTAATGGCATAACGTGACGCCCCGAACCTCGAGTGCCCGCACATCCCTCGGTAATCGATAAAATTGCTATATTCCAAGGATGCATCGCCAACCTAATCGATTATGTACATGCGGAAGCGAATTAAATAATCCCCTGACAACAATAAACATGGGATAGAAAAGTAGGACAACCAAATCAAGACAAACATATCTTATAAACCAACTAGGTTAGCCTGCAAAGTTATACACAAAAGTCAAGGCCCTAAAAAGGACTACCTAGCTAATCCTACCCCGGACCCTATCTACTTGGGATTCGGGTCTATCACGACACCATTAGGGATGTCGATGTCAAGCGGATCAGCTACCTCCTTTACTGCAGGCTCCTCCACCTCGGGCCCCTGGTTCGCCGCATTATCAGCTATGATATCGACATCCACGATAGGGTTGAGTACCACCTCACTCACCCTCAATGACAGGTCTGTCAAAACCATCCACGGGACCTTCCCGTTTCCCATTAGGCCCGTGATGAAACCACTCCTTGAATTGATAAGGTACCAACTATGGTAGGCCCTCATCGACCAAGATCGTGGTCACGACGAGCTCACGGGTCTAGGGACTCCCGGGGACAAGGAAGATGGTACTCTTCTCGCTATACCCTTGCAGTTGCCTTAAATGAATAGGACGAACTTACATCTAGGGACCTGTAAAAATTGAACCCACAACGGGGTGAGATAATGTCTCAGCAAGTCTATTCCCTAAACCCTGATTAGGAAAATAATACGCCTAAAGGCAGCCTAAGTACACATCGAAGAATACTTACCTCGCCTCAGCACCCTCCTGTATGTTAGCACAGCTCATATAACGGATGCATACAATAAATGCACTCGATAATTGAAATGCTTCACTTTCATATCTCAATCAATTACAGGGGTCTCGATTATAAGACCAAATCGTTATGATACATCTTATTCTGTATCACACAATTTTGTCTCATAATCAGGCGTAGTCAAATCACTCATTCAGGCGTTCCAATTAGTTATGACCCAACGGCCATGGTTGACTCAACAGTCAACAGTCTTCTGGCATAGCCAGGTGTCGTCTCACACCATCGAGCACGGTAATGTCTACATCTAGACGGCATTCTCGAAGGAGTATCGGCTTAGCCTCCATTGCGACTGGCATCCGTTAACATGGGGCGTTCCCAAAGGAGTATCGTCCGGTATAAAAGCTCGTGACGGGTTCCAATAATGATTCCATGCATATCAAATCCCAACCAAGGAGATCGTGCTTTGCACTCAAATGCCTCAATTTAAATAATGTACTTGGCCTATTTTTTTCATATTAAAAACATCTGGTAAAATAGGTGTGCGTGGACACATGGTCAAATCTGGCCATAAAGCGTGACATCCCTTCATTTTAGATCCCATGATTTTATATAATACTAAAAATCTTTTCCACGTCAAAAACCAACACCCAGTATTTTTCTAATCAAATACCATAATCCCATATTTTTTAAATAATAATTCAAAAATCAACACTTAGCATCAAATTTCACAAATTAACGATCAATTGCACAAAATAACTACACTACGATAATCAGCACAAAATTCTAGCAAATGGCTATCCATATATAATTTTTGGAAAATAATAAATAATTAAATAAATTACAAAATAATTAAATAAATGCAAATTAATTAAATAAATGACAAATTAAGCTATATACACTAATCTAACCACTTAATTGGACTTAAATAAATAATGTACTAAACTAACTAAATCATATAATCTAATTAACATATAATTAAACTAATCTAATTAACATATAATTAAACTAATCTAACCACTTAATTAATCTAATTAACTAACTAAATCCCTAATTACACTAACTAATCCTCATAACCCAATCTTAGCCTAAACTAATTCTCCTCTAAGCATAATTAAACCTCCTAAGTAAGGTTTAATAAGTAAACTCACTAGTTTAACTAGCTGATAAGTTCACGGTGATGGCGATATGGAGGCGAGCGAGACTCGAGCCTATGGCGACACCCGAAGAGGTCCAAAAGGGCTTGAAATAGCTTAGCAAACCTCATGGTTTGTTGCTGGCTTCAACTCTGTCCGAGGCTAAGGCGAGCTGGCTTGGGGCACAGCGCGAGGAGAAGGAGGGTGGCGCACGACCAGGCGGAGCTAGGCGAAGACGAGGACCAGCTGGAGCAGCAGACGGCGGCCTAGTTGACGGCTTGGACGGCAGATGTGAGCAAGCACGGCTCGGGAGGGGGTCGAGAGGGCTGGAGTTGCGCGGGCTGGCAGACGGCGACACCAGCGCTCGGGCAACCCCTGGGCAATGCAAACTGTGGTGAGGGGCTGCTACTGGCTTCGGTGGGAGGTAGCTGGCCTTAGCTGGTTTCTCTAGTCTTAAATCAACAACGATAGAGGCTAAGAGAGGCAAGGAAGAAGAAGAAGAGGTTCCACTGGTTGAAGGGGAACAAAAGCCTCACAAGTCAACAATAAATATCTATAATACTCAAGCGGCTGCCCCCACCAGCTTCAGCTTCATCCACAGCCAATTTTCCCTCCTCAAATCTTCCTAAGCAAGCCAAGATGATGCTGAAATGTTGCAGCCCCTGATGGCCTATGAATTTCAAGCATTTCACATTCAATTCAATTCAATTTCACTCCAATTGACTTCAATTAAATGGCCAAAAATGTAAGGTACGAGCCCACACCAAATCCTTGCATTTCCATCACCATTTGAACTTACTTGAAGGCAAAAAATGCACACAAAAATAGCCATTTGAATTTCCTGTTCCAATTTCGCCAAATCTCTATTTTTCGCCGAAAATCTGGGCTTGCCGAAAATTCTAAATCGACGTTCCTAAAATAAGTCATGACACGCCATAACTTTCGATTTCTGAAACTGAGTTCAATTTTGCAGTTAATTTTAACCGGACGTGATTTTAACGTGATTTAACCTACCGAGTAGCTTTTAGGATTTTTTAGTGCGTTTGACCCGTGGTCGATTATTTTTTATCCACATTGAGCATTTTCAATACATTTGCGATTCTCGTTCGTCGTAAAAATATTGAGGTTTCAAATACGGGCATAGGGTACAAAAACGATAGAAAAATCGGTTTAGTGCCGTTTGACAAGAATTTTGCAATCAAGTGGAATCACCCACTATTTAATCGATTTTAATGGTGCCATAATGACCCTTGCAGATTAGCACGGTCAAGCAGTCGGTTTCTGGTCAAATTCCCAAGTCGGTCACGTTTAGATTTCTTAATGGCTTTACCTGATAGATTAGTTATCTCGTGAGTGATTAGCTCAGAGAAAAAGACTATAGGCACGTCAATGAAAGGCCCAATTCATATTATCGGGACAAGGTCGAAAATCAGGATGTCACACATAACATATGCCAGGTTGAGTACACATCATAGCATACATCAAACTTCCGACCGCACTAGCATAAGGAACAATTTCCATTTCTTTTTTTTTTTTTTTTTTAGTCTTAGAACACATCTTTGTACCTAGGCCTTCATCTTGCATGACAGGGGTATTAATGCGATTACAATGCTGCATATTGAAAACGTTCAAAAATCTTTATTATATAAGACTCTTATGATAAAGCAATGAGTTTTCTTGGTTGATATCTTTCAATCTTAACTCCTAATATATAAACAGCTTCTCCCATGTCTTTCATTTCAAAATTGGTAGACAATCATTCTTTTATGGTGATAATCACAACTTTGTCATTTCCAGCCAACAGAATATCATCCACATAAAATAATAAAATCACAAATTTATCTTCGGACCGTTTGACATATACATAGTAATTTTCTTCAATCATCATAAATCCAAAAGATGTTATGGCTCAATGAAAACGAAGATACCATTGTTTAAATGACTGCTTAAGACCATATATTGAGCGATGAAGCTTGCAAACTTTATGCTCTTGACCTTCAGCTATGAAACCTATTGGCTATTTCATCTAGATTTCTTCATCTAGTTCTCCATTGAGAAATGTCGTCTTTACATCCATTTGATATAATTCCATGTCCAAATGTGCAACGATGGCTAGGATAAAGCGTATTGAGGCAAACCTTATAACTAGCGAATATGTTTTTTCATAATTTATACCCTCTTATTGAGTATAACCTTTTGCCACAAGACGAGCCTTACATTTTTCAATAGATCCATCTGTCCTTCGCTTAATCTTAAAAACTCATTTATTTCCAATAGCCTTACGATTGGGTGATAGATCAACCAAGTCCCAGATGTGATTTGCCCTCATTGACTCCATCTCATTTTCTAAAACTTTTCTCTATTGTTCCTTATCAGAGGATGAGAGAGCCTCTTGAACAGTCTTAGACTTGGCATCGTCTTATGAAAAAATCATATATGCTTCCCCTTCAACCTCAAAAAGACGACGGGGAGTACTTTTATGATTACTTTTACATAATTGAATTTCTCTTGAATTCAGTTTGCCAAGTGATGCAACACTCCCACTAGGTCTTGTATGTTGAGGTAAATCTTCATTTCCTTTACAATATTATGACACATTTGGTAACGATTCTGTTTCCTAGAAACAATTTCGAATAGAAATGATTATATTTTATTCTCGTTCCTAGGAATAATTTAGAAAAAACGCGTTTGGTAATCGTACAAAATTTTTGATTTTAGAATAGAAAAAGAACATAAATGCATTTGGTAACTACATAAAATTTCTATTCTAATTCTAAAATTTTATCAAATTATAGAAATTCTATTGATTAATTATATTTATACTAAGTAATAAACATATTAACTAATCAATTTTTTATTAAATAGTAAATAATAAACTATAGTATAAACTATAAATATAAATACTAAATAATAAATTAAAGTAAAAAATTAAATATGTATTTTATAAATAGCAAATTTCAATTCATACTTCAAATCATTTTTTTAAAAATAATTTTATTAATTTGTTTCTTGTTTTTTCTTCTTGTTTTTTCGTTTTTTCTTTCTTCCTCCTCTCCTCCTTCTTCTTCAAACCTGGCTAGTCGTCGGCCTTGGGATGACCGACGACCGGCCAAACGAGGGCTAGCGACCTCCACCGGAGCATTGCTAGCCCTAGGCGAGGCCGGCCCTCGTCGGCCGAGCCTTGCCGATGGCTAGGCGGCCTCGCTGTGGCTAGGCAAGGCTTGCCTGGGCATCGGTGGGGCGAGGCAAGCCTCGCCGTGGCTGGGTGAGGCCCGCCTAGCCATAGGCAAAGCTCACCCAGCCCCGCCTGGCCATCGGTGAGGCTTGCCTAGCCTCTCCGGTGGGGCTAGGCGGACTTCGCTGGGGCTGGTGAGGCCCACCTGGCCACTGGCGGGGCTGGGCGAGGCTCGCCTGGCCACCGGCAAGGCTCGGCCTCACCGGGGGCCGGGCTTGCCTCCTACAAGCTCACCAAACCGATTGCGGCAACCAGCGGTGGCAAATGGCGGACGGCGAACGGTGGCGGACGGCAACCACGGCGGCAGCGGTAGATGAAGAAGAAGAAAAGGGAAGAAGAATAAGAGAAAAGGAAGAAGAAAAGAAAAAATGGGCTTGATTCTTGGATTTGTTCCTAGGAACAAGAATCAACTTTTTTTTCTTTTTATTCTTGATTTTGTTCCAAATCTATTTCTAGGAACAAAAAAATAGAATTTAGTTCCCGAGAACAAAAATTTTACCGAACACGTTTCTATTCCAAAACTACTCTCGAGAACAAAAAATCAGAATCAGTCACTATTTGGATGGTTAACAAACAGGCCCTTAATGGGTGTGTTATCAGGTTTCATCTCATATAATTAGAAATCTTTATCAATATTACCTCTACTAGGAAAATCATTCTCAAAGAACATGACATCTCGTGACTTCATTTCGGTCACACTTTCATCAGCTTGTTCACTTATGAACACGTATCATTTGGATTATTTAGAATATCTTATAAAGATACTTTTCTTCCCTCTATAGGCTAATTTGCCATATTAATGGGAAGAATTATGAACATAAGCTGCACACCCCCATGGACGTAGATGACTTAAGTTCAGTTTCCTATCAGTCCACAATTCATAAGGGGTGAAAGTGATTGATTTTGAGGGTACACGGTTAAGTACACAAATAGTAGTCAATAACACATCTCCCCAATGCGAGATAGGTAAATTTGCTTGTGCTATCATAAACCAAACCATTTCTAATAGGGTTCTATCCATTCTTTCAGCAAGCCCATTTTGTTATGGAGTACCAAGATAGTCAATTGTCGTATAATTCTCTTTTCATCATAAAGAGCCTTGAATTGCTCAGATAGATACTCACATCTGCGATCGGTTCTCAATGTTTTTATTGTTTTGTTCAACTAATTATCTACCAACACAATATATCGTCTAAAATAGTCTAATGCTTTCAAAGGGTGTCTCTCCATCATAATATATCAAGACGAAATGGTGCGTCTTAATTGCACTCCATCATGGACGTACTAATAAAGTACAACAGTTACTGAAGATACGAGGTGTTCTTGTGCATTTTTTTAGATACCTATGTTATAATAGTCCAGCTTCATGATATAAAAAGATCTCAAAATCAGATCAACTGAGTTCGTACTTAATGATTCGTATGTTTTATTGTCTTCTTTTTTTATTAACCTTTTCCTCAGGTTACCTACTTATGCATATTGCCAAAACAAGGAAGTTGTAGAGATCATTAAAAGCCATCAATTGGAGATTATAACTCTTGCTACTTTATCTTCATAACCTTGTGGATTCTTATTTTTTCATTTAGTCAAAAAGTTCATATACTTATTGATTACAAGTGCTTAATGTTTCAAAACAAATTAGGAGGATTACATAGTTGTCTTGCATATTAATGTAAAAATTTGGAGTCGTATAGGATATCGGGCGATTGTAAAATAGGTTCTAGTGAAAATAGGGTTGATCTTGAAATCAGACCAGAAAAATATGATGGTTTGAGTACAGGGTCCAGTGCAAATAGGGTTTGGCATATGGTCAAAAAAAGGGGAACTAGTCATAATAGAGTCGAGTACAGAGTCCTGATCTGAAACCTACCTATCTTAAACCAATCACCCTTGTCACCGGCGACAGTCTTTACCATCACTCGATGCCAACGAGGGCCAGATCTAGCGAAGGTTGCCCTCGCTTAAGTCTGGTGACCTCCGCCATGGCCAATAGAGGGAAGAAGAGAAAAGAAAAAGAAAAAGAAAAAGGAAAGAAAACAAATAAAAAACTTAAAATAAAATCATAAATTTTTTTGACTAAAATACCCCTCATCCGATGGCCGAAATAATCATTGACCAGCCAAAAGTCCTTGTTTGAGAAGATTTGGCCATTTCAAGCCCTTATTTGACATAATTTGGCTACTTCAGGCCCTTATTTCAAGTAATATCCACTTCAAGCCCTTATTTGATAAAATATAGACATTTCAAGCCCTTATTTGAATTTTTTCCATAAGTTTATAACTTTTCTTGAACAATTTTTTCCCGCATCAGGATTATTGGAGTTCAAGGTTGAACTCAATAGCATAAACAGTGGGTGAAGGGAAGATGCGCCTGGAAAAGATTCCAAAAGCCATAACACGTGGGAACTTAAATAACTCATTAATTTAATGGACAGAAGCTTAGCATCTAACTGAAGAAAATTTGCTCTAATCTAGGCATCAAAATTAATTGCCCCCATGTGAAAGGGCGGTTTTCACTTATGACAAGAGAGATAAGGAAGGTGACATCACGTAGAGAGAAAGATCCAAATGCACGTGCTTTGGACCTGCAAAGATTAGGAAACAGAAGCATGCCAAGATATAGCGAGATTCGAGGGCTCTATAGTCACATTACACATGGGGCTATTCAATTAATTAATCAACTAGTTTCACCCCTTTCCTGCTTCTCAATTAATCAATCATGCTCTCTCTTCATGGAGTTTGCGTTAACATCTGATGGAAAATATACATACATACATACATACATACATACATACATACATATATATATATATATATATATATATATATATGTATGTATATAATTGAAAGGGAGTTGACTAGTATATATGACATAAAATATGATTGCGTCACTAACAGCCAAGCTGTGATGGTTTATGAGCTTCAAGGACCCTTTTGATTTTAAGAGTTGATTGGATCACTCTTCACTTTTTCTAATGATCAAGTCCGATTACAACTCCACATTTTTCTATATGATCGAGCAAAGAGAAAATTTCCGTTTCTATATGGAAACCGAGATTTGACTATGTGGGCGATGGAATCAATAGGGATTCTGATTGATTGACCATAATGGTTATCTCATCTTCTCAACAAATGTCCAACGGCTAGACTGGACATCGATTCTCTCAAAGATTGTCTAATGGGAAGCTTGGATGAGAGGATTATAAAAGAAGACCAAGACATCGAAGATTGAGAGAGATCAATGATTAAAAATTTCATATTTCGAGAGAGCTTTATATCTTTTTGAATTGTCTTTTGAGAGCTTAATATTGTAATCTTTTGAGAAGTGTTGACAAAACCATAGTTTTGTCCTTAGATGTAAGATAGTAAAATCTATCTGCTTGAATATTTGTAGAACAAGCTTTGAGGAAAAGTGCTGAAGTATAAACAGTTACAACTGCTATAACTTCTCTATGATTATTGAGTGGAATGCTGCCGGTAAGCCATTAGTCTAGGAGAGTGGACATAGACTTATATTATGTCAAACCACTATAATCTCTTGCGCATTGTTGTCTATCTTTGTATTGTTTTTTGCCATTTGATAAAAGCATTGCATCATACCGTTAAATATAATCGGAACTTGCTTATATTAACACTATTTTTCTTGGCATAATTAATTCCACAATATCTTGTCAAGTTTATCACCTATTCACAACACCCCTCTAGGTGATACTAACCAATTTCACCTCTTAAGTCAGCATCATGCGGGCCAATAGATTATATATGCAACTAAAATTTGCATGTTTAGAACCGAGGCCTTGGTGGACCGTTTTGTGAACACGGGATAGCCTTTCATTGAGTTTACTATCTAATAGACCTTAAGCATGTTGGATTGAACCAATGACATCGATTGAAGTTTCAAATTATTTAACTAAAATTGAAAGGGCTAGTAAAACCACCTAGAGGGGGCTGAATAAGTGTAAAAGCAAATTTATCTAAAGATTTAGTTTAAAAAAAAAAAAAACCTTTTAAACTGATTCTGTTAGACAATAGACTTCTGATAAAGATTCAAACTCAAATAAGATAATTTGAAGTATAGACAAACGACAAACTCAGAAAAATATCATAGCAAATAAATTAAAGGAGTTCAGGGAAGAGAAATTGAACACACGATTTATAGTGGTTTGGCTTTGATTAAACCCACGTCCACTCTCCCACGCTGACAGCCTTCTGGCTAGATTTCACTATGAATCGAAAGAGAATTACAACAGTATGATGTGGATAACTCAGTAAGGAGTTTCTATCTCTCTCACTAAGTCACTTCTTTGTGTTTTTCTCTCTCTCGAATACACGTATGAGCACTATCAATGAAGAACAAGTGATTTTGGAAGCTTTAGACTTTGGAATTCTAGTTTTCACGTTTTCTTTCAAATGACCCGAAAAACAACCTTAAATACTCCTCCATGCCTTTATGACCGTTGGCACCATCCAGAGCAATTCTTCCAATCAACCCGTCGGACTAAATCAATCAAAGAGATCTTGAGCCGTTTGAAGATTAAAATGAAAGTCCGATGATCTTGGTCGTCCATACAATCAGAAGCTTGATTTTAATAAGTAGATTCTTTCCAAAACGAACTTGTCTTCAAATTGCTTTTATCAATTCGTGTTTGATATTATCAATATTATAAAGAAGGTAAGTGAGATATTCAACCAGAAATGCCAGATATATCTTGCTTGTACTGAATCCTTGTTGAAGAATAATAATCTTGAGTCTGATTATTTCTTCATTCTTCACTTGAATTTAGTCTGGGTCTTCGTCAAAGTGGGGTAGACTTATAATGTAAGATAAACTTTGATAGAATCTCACAGAAGTCTAATATTCCTCAAAATAGAAGTAGAAAAGTTTTGTCAACTTAAAAAATTAATAGGAGTTTTCTCAATAAAAACGACTAGCCATTGTCTACTGACCATTCATCGCATTTATCATTTAGTAGACCTAACATGTGTTGGATTATGCTGGTGACACCAATTGAAGTTTCAAATGATGAACAACTCCCTATGCAAAAAGAAGCAAACGCGTGTTTATCTTTTAAATTGACTATATAGAGATTGCGGGTAGTGGGATTAATCAGGGTATTCATTTATAAGAGCTAAATGAGGAAAATAACTGATGGATTCATTTAGAATTAAATTATTATTGTGAACTTAATTTTGCGGCAATTTAGATTGATAATATCAAAAAAGAAACCTCTTCCTTCAAAGAATAGTATAGATATACACGCATATAATTTTGTCCCCTATCTATGTGTTCACAAGACATGACAGCCTTCTGTCTTCTTTGCTCTCTCCTTTTTGTCATTTATACAATTTCAAGTGTTTCTGATATGTGAGCCCAAAGCCCTTCATATTGGTAGGATATACGGACCCGCATTATCTAATGCACTAAGCTCACGCCCTTTTGTACCCAAGCTTGTCTCTCGCAAGAGGCCTCTTCTACCTGCGAAAAGAAAGGAAAATCAATTGTTTTGTCTTCTTATCGTACACATTTACTCTTTTTATTTATTTACTTTTCGTTTGTCTCTTGCTCCAACAGCATTTATCTGTTTTTTCTCTTCTTCTGCTTTGAGAAGAATCCGTACTCTCTCTCTCTCTCTCTCTCTCTCTCTCTCTTTATTTTCTGGCGTTATTAACCCTTTATAATCTAATATTTGGGTGTCAAGTCGTAAAATATCAGGTCTTTACTCAAGGAACCATGCATAAGGAAAGTAGAGAATGATAGAATCTAAGGGCAAAAATAGAGGCTAGAAATTAAGAATTTGAAAGTGTTGACACTCAAAATTACCCCTGTTGTCACGTGTTGACTACGAGATAAATGATAAGGGTAATACACTCCATTTTGCTTGTGAAAATGTCTTTTTCCATTGTTCATGAAGGGAATTTGAGCTAAGTGTCGACAAAATTCTAGACACAAATACCAAAGTTGACGGCAAGGTAATTAATTGCCACGTGTTAGGCTATTGGAACAATGCATCAAACTTGGAGTTTAAGTGTGATTAGCATTAGAACTAATGCAAGATTAACTACTATGCAAATTTCGATAGAAAATCGGGTTAGTGCCATTCGATGCGAATTTCGCTATCCGGCAAAATCACTCGCAATTCAATTACGTGTTTCCGTTGAATCGACTTATACCCGATCGCAATTCAATTATAACGGTGTTGTATTGACCCTTGCCGATTATTACGGTCGAGCGATCGATTTCCGATCGAATTCTTCTCCCAATGGTGCTTATATTGACGGCCGTATCACCCTATACTTGGAATTCAGTTTCTTGTTTCCCTCCCTCTCTCCTGGTCCGCATTCCTCTCCTGCTTCTTGTTTCTGGTACTATCACACTATGTTCACACCCTCCAGCCTCTTTGCCCTAACAATTTTTTTCCAGTTTGATCAGCGCCCAAAGGGACGTCTATCCAACCGCCAGCCTTAACACCACATGGATTGTCACAAGTTCTGGCGATTGTATTGGGTGTTATTCAGATGACACTGGCCCGATCCCCATTCTTCTTCGGAGCCGTAATGGCTCGGCATTTGCCTGTGGCTTCTTTACCCAAGGCTTTGATGGAAGTTACATTTTCGTGGTTTCCATCGTTCATACTGACCCGCATCCTATTATCACCAGCAGCGTGGCTTCAGCGGTGGCGTGTTCTGCTAATCGAGACCATCCTGTTGAAAGTCAGGCCACCGTAGAGATCACGAAAGGAGGAGATTTAGTATTGAAAGATGCCGACGGCCCGTCGTGTGGTCAACCCAAACTTATGGTAAGTCCCTTTTTGGCATTGTTGAGACAGAAATTATTGCTTATTTCCATTAAGCGTATTTATATACCCAAGAATACATTCTAGAAAATCCACTTGCAAGAAAAGAAATACATGCTAAAGATAAGAATATAAAACTTCAAAATTTGATAACGCTATATTTGATTGATAATTTCTAAAGATAAGATTCTAAATCTTTCAAATCTAATAGCTCTATATTTGGTTGATGGGCAGTTAAGCATCAACTTTACAGACACCGAAGACCTTGTGCTGTTCGATGAGAACAAAAATGCAGTGTGACAGTCGTCTGATCATCCTACGGACACGCTACTCCCAGGATAAAATTGAGGGTGGGGCAGAAATTGACCCTCAGTGATTCCGCGACAAATATGAGCAAATATGGTTTACTTTCGATTGCCTTGACTGCTCACGGTTTATTCGCTCAAATGGAAAGCTCTCCGCAGGTCTATTACCATTTGAGCATAAGTTTTCCAAACACAAGCAACGACTCTAATTATGTCGAATTCACCCAAGGACATTTTGCATTGTTTGTGAATTTTGCAAGAAACGGTTCTTTGTTTTCCGATTTTAACTCGTCTGCTATGAAACTTTGAATCTGATGGACATCTGAGGGTGTATCAGCAGCGTCAAAGTGAGTGGATCGTGGAACGTGATATTCTAACAGACTTCACTGGGGATTGCCGTTATCCCGTGGTTTGTGGGAATTACAGAATTTGTATAGGACATGGGAGGTGCAGTTGTCTGGATCCATACTTCAAGCCAAGTGTTGATATCGATCCTAGAGCTGGGTGCTCCAAAATTGTTCATTTTTCTTGTGAAGCTTCACAATCTCAAAGCTTTTCAGAGCTCGAAGGGATTGCTTACTTCACCAGCAGGGCAGACGCCCCGGATCTCCGAAATACAGATCAGGAGAATTTGCATAAAGGCTTGTGCCAACTACTGTTCCAGCGGCTGTTTACTATGACTATTCAGGTTCTTGCTACTTAGCATCTCAGGTATTTTCGATTACAAACTTGGTAGATTCGCCATTGATAATTGCCCTTAAAGTGCAGAATCCCCCGAAAGAAATTCAGATTCCTCATTCTAAGCGAACCTCCTGTTTCTTCCAATATAAATGGACCTCCTGTCCCTCCCAATATAAGTGAGCCTCCTGATTATCCAAACGGGAAAATGGCAAATACCGTTCTGACGGCAATAATCACTTCTAGCCTCGGATCTCACCTAGCCTTCATCTTTCTTGTCGTGGTCGTAACATACCGATTTAGAAAAAAAGGCGCTGATGGGACCAAGGAGGACTATCTTGATCACTGGAGCACCAAAGAGATTCACCTATAATGATTTGAAAGCAATTACCAAAGATTTCAATAAGAGATTTGGTGAGGGTGGATTTAGCGTTGTTTATCAAGGCACTCTAGCTAACTGCACAAAAGCGGCCGTCAAGCACCTCAATGGTTTGTGCCATTCTAGGAGATCTTTGTTAGATTAAATACAAACTAAAATCTGACAATCCCGATTTATCAATCACGGATAAATTCGTATGAAATTCGGGATCGATTTGTGGAAATGTAAAGATCAACATACCTCCAGCCATTGATGAAAATTTGCAAAAGTAGAAAACCTCAAAACCTTGGATGGATCCACGTAGCACGATTGATCTACAATATGGGGAACACCATATTTGTACGTCATGTTCTATTAGCCAATACTCCTCAAACTTGATGGTGTGTTTTTTTATAGTGATAAGGTTTGAATTATACGACCTGATGTTTTATTTAGTTTCTTACATTACTGACATCTTCCATCAAGACCGTTATGGTAATATATTAACGGGCAAATATCATGTAATGGATGTGGGTGATAAATTGGGCAATAATCGGAATTAATTTGGAATACAATATTGGGATCATATTTAGAATAATAATAAATATATTACAACATATTACAACATTCTCTCACTTGATTTTAATATTCCATTGAATGAAATATTAACCCAAACTCACATAAACTTCATATTGAAATAAAACACATGAATCACGGCGATAAGTCATCTTAGAGCGAGTATTATCTTCCGTGTATCACAATGTGTTTTATTAGCCCATATGTGATCAAATAATTTAATGAATAAACCTTATGTTTACTCTAGGTCAAACGTAATTGTTTTTCTCAAAATAACTTAATTTATACAACTGTATTGAGAAAAACATTATAAATGAATGAAAGTATCACAAATTCTTCCATATAAAGAAAAGTTTACATGATTTGACCAATGCCCATTCTGAATACATGATCCTTATAACTCATTGGTGGCATGTTTTTAGTTAAAGAATCAGCTACCATCAATTCAGTACATATGTGTTCTATGACCACTTTCTTCTCTTTAACACGTTCTCTGATGGCTAAATACTTAATGTTGATGTGATTGCTTCAACTACCACTTTTGTGGTTCTTAGTCATGAAAACTGCAGCTAAATTGTCCCAAAATATTCTTAGTGGCCTAGCAATGGAATCCACAACTTTAAACCCTCGATATGAAACTTTTCAACCACACACCATGTAAGGTGGTCTCAAAATAGGAAACGAACTCTACCTCCATAATGAAAGTGGCAACCAAGGTCTATTTTGCACTTCTCTAGGATACAGCTCCGCCAGCTATTAAACATAAAAATATATCCCGATGTTGATTTACAGGAATCAATGTAGTCAGCAAAGTCTGAGTTTGAGTAACCAACTACCTCTAGCTATCCATCCGTCTATACATAAGCATGTTCCCTTTGTTCCTTGAAGGTATCTCATCACATTCTTTGCAGCTCTCCAATGGTCCATACCTAGATTACTTTGGTATCTACCCAACATTCTCACAGTAAAAGCAATGTCAAGTCGAGTGCAAACCTGAGCATACATCAAACTTCCGACATATGGGATGTTTTCATTTGTTCCCTTTCAAAATCATTCTTTGGACATTGCTTTAAATCAAACCTATCACCTTCACAATGGATGTTATACTTGGTGAACAATCTTTCATCCGAAACCTCTCTAAGATCTTATTAATATAGGCTTCTTGAGATAGTCTTAATATACCTCGAGATCTATCTCTATGGATCTTAATGCCAATGACATAAAACATTTTATCTATATCCTTCACATCAAAACTCTTAGAGAGAAATTGTTTCACTTCATTTAACAACCCCTTGTCATTAGTTGCAAGTAAAATGTCATCTACATATAGTACAATGAAACAAATTTTGCTTCCACTAACCTTCTAGTATATACATTGATCCATAACATTCTCTATAAAACCGAATGAAGAGAAACTCATGGAATCTTAAGTACAATTGGCGGGATGCTTGTTTCAAGCTATATAGAGACCTTTTAAGCTTGCATACCAAATGCTCACTAGCACTAGAGAAGAATCCTTCTGGTTGTTTTATGTAAACCACTTATTCTAATTTTCCATTGAGAAATGCCGTTTTCACATCCATTTGATGTAACTCAATATCAAAATGAGCAACCAATACCAAAATAATACAAAGAGAATCTTTCTTGGATATAGAAGAAAATGTCTCCTTGTAATTGATTCCCTCCTTTTGAGTGAATCTCTTGGCAACAAGTCTAGCTTTGTATATCTCAATATTGCCTAATGAATCATTCTTAGTTTTGAAAACCCATTTACAACCAATAGATTTCGTACCATAAGGTAACTCAACCAAATCTCAGACTTCGTTTGATGCCATATAATTGATCTCTTCCTTCATGGAATTGTACCATAAATTGGATTTATCACAACTTATGGCTTGTGAAAACGTTTCGAGATTACTTTTAGCTCCAACATTATAGTCAGATTCTTGAAGATACACAATGTAGTCATTCGGAATTGCTGATTTATTTATTCTAGCAAACCTTCTTAATGTTGCATCAACATCCTCCTGAGGAGTTTGTTGGTCAACTAGAAACTCAACAGTATCTGGTAATTGCTATACAATTAGGTCTACTGGATCAATATCAACAGGTTGTGGATCTTCAATGATTGGTTGCTCAACGACCGGTTGAACTGAAGGGGTGTTGTAAACATCAACCAATCCAGCACTTGAGATGGAAGGTTGAATATTTGAATGATCTTCTTCGAGAACAAAGTCCCTAATTTGATTGCTCCAACTAATCAGGCCATTCTCAAGAAATTTAGCATTTCTTGATTCCAGAAATCTAATGGTGTGAGATGGACAATAAAACCCGTATCCTTTGGACTTTTCGGCATATCCAATGAAATACGCACTTATAGCTTTGGATCTAACTTCTTTTCCTGTGGATTGTAGACTCTTACTTTAGATGGACATCCCAAAATACGTAAATGTCGCAAACTCGGTTTCTAACCTTTAAATAACTCAAAAGACATCTTTGGAACAGCCTTGGTTGGAACTCGTCTTAATATGTACATAGCCATTTTAAGAGCCCTAGTCCACAAAAACATGGGAAGTTTGGAGCTACTAAGCATACTCTGCACCATGTCCAATAACATTCGGTTTCTTCTTTCTACGACACCATTTTGGTCTAATGAACCAGGCATAGTATATTAGGCAATAATCCCATGCTCTTCAAGAAACTTCACAAATGGACCAAGTGCTTGTCCATTTTCAGTGTATTCTCCACCTCTATCTAATCTCACGATCTTAATTTGCTTGCTGCATTGTTTCTCTACTTCGGTTTTAAATACCTTAAAGGCATCTAGCACTTCGTGCTTATTACGAAGCAAGTAGAAATACATGAGTTGTGAATAATTGTCTATGAAAGAAATGAAGTATCTTTGACCATTTGAGTCCATATCTAAATTACAAATATCTTTATGTATGATTTATAATATTTATGTACTCTTTTTAGCACATTTCTTTGATTTGTTGGTCTGTTTTCTCTTTATATAGTCAACACAAGTGTCATAATCAGTAAAATCTAGAGTATTTAATACTCTATCATTTATTAGTCGCTTAATTATATCCATGGAAATATGTCTCAACCTCCGGTGCCACAACATAGAGGAATCCTCATTCACAATACATCGTTTTATACCAGCATTATCGTGAATGTGCATCGCATTATTAATGACATTATCTTGTAAATTAATTCAAAAGAGACCATTAGACAAAATACAACTCCCAACAATTTCAGATTTATACGATAAATTGAATGTTAAATTTTAAAATTTAAAGGAGTATCTCAAAGGTACAAGTCTTGAAATTGAAATTAAATTCTTAGAAAAACTAGGAATATAAAAGTTCTTTTTTAAAATTAAAACAAAACCACTACTGAGAACTAATCTGCATGTCTCAATAGCTTCCACATGCAAGCACATCTCATTTCTTGAATAGATGTTTTATTCATTTCCCACTGGTTTCCGCTGGTTCTAAAAACCCTATAAGGAATTTGAAATGTGAATTGTAGAACCATAATCAATTTGCTAGATGTTGTGATCCACATCAACCATATTAGATTCATAACAAACACATGAAAGTTGGTTATCTTTCTTTTTTAGCCAACCCTTAAATTTGGCACAATCCTTCTTCACGTGCCCCTTCTTTTCACAGAAGAAGCACTTAGATTCCTTCTTAATGCTAGCTTGGGGAGGTAGAGGCATCTTACATTTTCCCTTCAGCTTGCTTTGCCCTTTATACATATCATGTGTTGCTATATGAGCACTTTCTTCTTTCTTCATTAGTAGCCTCTCTTCCTCTTGAGCACACATGGTCATGAGTTCATTGATTGACCATTTAGTTTTATGTGTGTTGTAAGAGATCTTGAAAGAGACATACTTTTGTGGGAGAGTGTTCAGGATATAGTATAGAAGAAATGAATATGATATCCCAACTTCAAGATTCTTCAGCTGAGATGCAATGTCCCTCATCTTCATGATATGCTCACGTACACCTCTTAAACTGGTAAGTTTCAAGGATGAGAACTTCATTATTAGGGTCATGGCATGTGCATTCTCTAAAGACTCAAATTGTGCATCAATAGCTTTCAGCAATTTTTTGGCATTGTTATGTTGAATGACTGAATCACAAATGCTAGTAGAAAGTTTATCTTTATGTACATTACACTGAAACGGTTGGACTACTCCCATTGTGCATAACAAGTATGTTCAGCTTGAGTGCTATTCTTAGTAGGTTCCGGTGATTTGTCTGACCTTAGAGCATAATCAAGATCCATGCACCCCAATTGAAGAAGAACCTATTCCTTCCATTCCTTATAGTTATTTCCATTAAACTCGGGAATAATTATACCAGAACTAATTGTTGGTGGTAAGACTGCATCATAATTAAAGAAAACTTATGTATTATATATTTGAGGCAAATAAAATTAAATCATATTTTACTAATGTAAAACATGTTATAAAAGATGAATCACATAATATCAAAAAATGCCTGTGGGCTAAGTTTCTAATTTAAATTGATTCATAATTACTTCATGATGAAACTATCAAATTATATTCCCTTCCTTAATTCCTATGGGTGAATTAAGAAAGATAAAATAATATTTCATCCTAATTAATCACATTAATATGTTGAAAATTTCTATGGGATAAAATTCATAATATTAATGTGACTAATCACAATTATTGTCTGTGACTATATGTGATTTAAAGGCTCTTAATGTATATAATTTAATATAATTAAAGATGTTGTGGCTAATCTTTAATTAATTAAATACATACGGATCACTAGACATTTAATTTTATGAAAAAATATCCATAAAATTGCACGTAAGGGTAAAACTGTAAAATCATGTGCAAAGGGGTAAAATTGGAATTTTGCACACAAGGCCATAATTGGAATTTTACTTTTAAGGGGTAAAACAGGAATTTTATGCCCAAAAAAGGCAAAATTGTAAATTTTCACATTGGGGGGGGGGGGAACCAAAATTTTATGCATCCAGAGCAGAACCGCAATTTTCCTAAATACGAAGGGGTAGAATTGAGAAATCATGCACCTGCGCTTTTCCCCTTCGCACGCACCCGAGGCTTCTCTTCGAGCTTTTTCTTCCATCATTCTTCAGCCACAACAAGCTTTGTTCCACCACCTGGGTCTCCTCCCACGGCCCATGTCCGACCAAATTGATTGATAGGTTTCGAAGAGAATGTCAGGACGAACGAATAATTTCAAGATTCGGCAAAAATGACCATTACATTGATCAGAATTAAGCTTAAAACAATTTTCCCTAAAACCCTAACTACCAAAATTTCACCACTTGATTAACCTCCGTCAAACAGTAATATGCTGAAAATTTAAGAGTTTTTCTTCATAATCGTGTGGTGAGTTGCCTGAATTTGGTCGGAATTTTAAATTCCGTTCCAAGTCATAAAAATCTGAATTTACCCATACATAATTCAATGAAAATAAATAAAAATTCCAAAATTTTCATCAAGGCAGAGATTGTAAACATGCTCTATACCAACTGTTAGATTAAATATAAACTAAAACTTGACGATCCCGATTTATCAATCATGGATAAATTCGTACAAAATTCGGGATTGATTTGCAGAAACGTAAATATCAACATACCTCCAACCATTGATGAAAATTTGCAAAAGTGGGAAACCTCAAAACCTTGGATGGATCCACATAGCATGATCGATCTGCAATATGGGGAACATTAGATCTGTATGTCATGTTCTACTAGCCAATACCCTCAAACTTGATGGTGTGTTTTCTGTAGTGATAGGGTTTGAACTAGACGACCTAACATTTTATTATGTTTCTTACATTATCGACATCTTCCATCAAGATTGTTATGATAACATATTAACGGCAAATATCACATAATAAATGTGGATGATAAATTGGGCAATAAATCGGAATTAAGTGTGAATACAATATTGGGATCATATTTAGAATAATAATGAATATATTACAAAATATTACAACAATCTTTTCTTGCCAAGGTTGAGAGCATTGGCAATGTCCATCATGTCAACTTGGTACAACTCATTAGATTTCGTGCCGAGGACTTTCATAGGTTGCTTGTTTATGAATACATGTCCAAGGGGTTGTTAGATAAATGGATCTTTCATACACTAGACGAGTCATTCATGCTTGATTGGCAACTAAGGAGGAAGATTGCTTGTGACATGACCAGGGACCTATGTTATCTCCATGAAGAATGTAGATGCAACATAGTCCACATAGATATTAAGCCCCAAAATATTCTCTTGGACAAAAATTGTAATGCTAAGGTTGTAGATTTTGGTTTGTCTAAGCTAGTTGATAGGGATCAAAGCCAACTTGTGACCATAATGAGGGGAACTCTCCGGTATTTGGCCTGAGAATGGTTACATGCAGCAAATACTAAGAAAGTGGACGTTTATAGTTTTGGTGTGGTAATTCTAGAGATAGTTTGTAGAAGGAAAGTTTTCGATGAATCTCAAAATTAAGAAGACATGCACTTGTTAGGAGCTTTTAAGAGAAAGAGGAAAGGATGGCTATTGGATATGATCGATAAGAATAGTGAGGATGTGCAAAGGATGTGCAACTAAATGGACCTCACGTGATAAACATGATGAGGCTTGCCGAGTAGTGCTTGCAAATTAATTCCAAAAAAAGGCCTTCCATTTGGATGGTCATCAAAGTCTTGGAAAGAGTGATCGAAGCCCCATATGACTTGGATTATAATTTCTCATATTCCACCTTGACAAATGCAATTGTAAGAATTGAACAAGAGGATGTTGAATTTGGCGCTAGTACTTCTGTGATGTCCTCTTTTTTTGTCTAGTCCACGGTGATCCATTTCTCCCCTATCACATACTTTTTCTCTACTAGAAAGCTGGTGCGGAGGGAATTGAGTTTTTATATATCGTGATTTTGTCCATACGCCTAATTGTCAATGAACTGCATCATATGATTACCGTTTCCTACTATAAATTTTCTATCTCCTTTGTTATTGCTCTAAGAATTGAAAATGCATATGTATACGTTAATGAACTTTATGCCAGCTGAATAGCACGTCCAAGACAATCAACATTTTTAACTTGAATCTTGTAATAATGACTATTGAGGACACATTGTTGACACCTAAATTTTGGCTACCCGTTTAGTAATTTATTGCATTAAAAATTAAGGGTTAATTTTATTTCTGAAAAAATATTAATTGCATAGTATATAGATTTAAGTGCATTTATTTTTATTTTGTGTTTTTTGTATTTATTTATTGGAGTGGTGACGGGTGAATTCGAATTAGTGGTTCTAAACTTTAACTTGGCAAGCCTAACTAAGCCCACGAAGCAAGCAAATTGGCCCAAAAATCAATGATAAAAATTATTTTGTGAAAAATAGGAATTTGAATTTTTTCTAGGATATGATGAATTTTTTGAATAGGACAGATGTGAAAAGCAAATATTGCATTCGACAAAACAAATATTGCGTTTGGAAAAAGAATTTTTGTCAATATTGATTTGGAAAAATTGAAACCTTAATCGATGGCCTATAAATAGGTTGTTCGCATAAGATTTTGAGGGCCACACATTGAATATACGGCCGCACAATGGGGTTTTTCTTTCTGTGGGTTCTCTAGGTCGAAAAATTGAAGTCAAAAGAGAAAAAATATTTTCTTCGTTTTTTAGGGTTTTTTGGGGGCTTTTTGTCGAGTTTTGAAGGGAAGAAATTGAAGTTCAAAAGGAAAAAAATTTCCTTCGTTGGGGAGGTCAAAGGCAGCAAAGGCTTTGCCTTTTTTACTGAAGAAAGTAAAAGAGAAGGAATGGGGACGTAAAGGGGTGTGCAGAAGGCAGAAAAAGTCAAACAAAGCAGCAAAGTACAGAGGAGAGAGAGAGACAAGTGAGGGACACTCGGCAGGGTGCAGCAGGAAAAAAGAAAAAAAAAAAGGAAAAAGGAACTCCTGTTCATCGTCTTCTTCGAGCTTGCCCTCACCGGTCCGCCTGCCGGTCTTCGATCCCCCGGTCACCACCGTGCCAGCGACAGCCGCACCTCCACAGCTCGCCTCCACTGTCGCTCCGCGCCCCCGCGTCCACCATCGCCGCTGCAGCGTCGGAGCCGGTCCTCACCCGCGCCGCGCTCTTACCGACGCAGCCCGGAGCCGAAGCCCACTACAATTTCGCCCTGCTGCTTCGCCGTTCCGCCCCTCGCCGTCGCGACCCGCCTTCGTCTGCCCGTGCCCCAGCAGGTTTTGAGTCCGGCTCCTCCCTGCTCTGTTCGTGAGTCACCCGAGACGCCTGCAGCCCTTTGTTCCCCCGACGACCGCTGCTGCTGCTCCCGCGCTGCTGCTGCTCCCGCGCCGCTGTCCGCTCAGCCGCACCGCTCTGCTGCCAGTCACGACGCCGCCGCTGCTGCCTCTCAGCCCAGCACAGCACTTGATCCCTTGTCCCCCTGTGCCGAGCGACGCCCACAGCAACACTCCGCCGGTTTTGCCGCGACCTGCTGCTGCCCCCTCGCTGCTGCCCGAGCCTGCTTTCGCCGGAGCTCCGACCACCGGGACCTCCGACCGACGGTGACCAGCGACACCACAAGCCACTGCCCTTGCACCGTCCTTAGCCGCGCTGAGCCTCCTTCGTGGTCCAATCTACTGGATATTGGGAAAAAATTCAAATCTAGGTAGAGATTTATTTTATTTTATTTTATTTTATTTTATTTTATTTTATTTTATTTTATTAGGTAGGTTTATTTTACTAGGTTGATTTATTTTACTAGGTAGGGTTATTTAGTAGATTTATTTTATCTTATTTTAGTTTTGATATTTTATTTCTTTGTTTGAAATATTTCCCAATGCACGATTGAAATTTCGATGTATAGCTTCGATTCACAATCGCACATGAATTTTTATTTCATCTATAAGGCTTTAGATGGAATAATTGATCGCGTAGGAGTAAAATTGATATCTTGATTTCATAACTGCGCATGCGTATTTCATATAGAATTAGGTTTATGAAATGCATATCATTTAGTAATTGTGGCTAGGTCCATTTAATTAGAAATTACCCATCATTAGAATTAGGTCATTTGATCAGATTGCATTGCACATAGATTATATTTTATTAAACAAGTGAAAATCCTTAAAAAAAGATTGAGTGATTGCGTGTTAATTAGAAATCAGTTAATATGAATTTCAAGCTAATGCTGCAGATACTTTCGTTGCTACGAGGTAAGTACTGCAACTTATTTATTGTTTTTCTTTGCTGTTAAATAGATGGTTTGCTCATCCATATGATCACCTCACATGTTAGGGAAATAAATTTAAAATCAATTCAAGCTGCATGTGAAACACTTTTTTAAAAATAAAAGAGGAAAGTATCGAAAGAGCGTTAGAGAAATCTAGCAGTCCCCGAATTTATAAATCTATGATTCGTAGGAGTAAAGTAAACTTCTCATTACTTTACTTATGTGTTTAATCGACCTACCATAAACTGATTAGTGGTGATTCCTAACTAAAATTTAAGGATGATATTACATATTTGGTCAAATTCAAGAACTATTTGTGTAATTATTCCAAATATACATTACCACATACATAATATATATATATATTTATCTATAATATGAAAGCCATGAGTGGAGGGGTCTAACTATTCAAAAGCTCGTAAAACATTCTACAAGTGTTATAAGGAAATTAAATCCAAAACTTTAGGCAATATAGGTGATTTTAACACAAAGTAGTTTGCATAAAATTGATAAATCCCCAATGTTGCATTGCACCTAGAAAAACTATATATTTTATGCTTTAGTATTATTATTTTAGGCTTGCTTTTGCTATGTGTTATTATTATTCTTTAAGATATTATAACAAGAGCCAACAAAATCTCTCTCTCTCTCTCTCTCTCTCTCTCTAAGAAAATCTAAACCCCTCAAACACATATTTTAAGCTTAAATTAATCACCAATAGGGATGATCAATAAGCCAATTCAACTCAAGAATCAAATCGAGCTGGTCTTACCAAATTGTTTTTGGAAAGGATGGGTCTAGTTCTCAATTAAACTTTGGAATTGACCTTTATACTAATGTCTAGATCAGGTACCGAAAACTCCCACATATACTTTCAAATGCCGTTACTGCATTTCAGCCTATGCAATGTTGTTTTTTTGGTTGCTGGAGGAACCGCTTTGGTTGACAGCCGCCACATAAACCCCCAGGTGTCGCTAGCGGGGAAACCACCACCCCGACGCCACACTTTACTCACCACACAGCGCTTCAGCCTCCCTGCTTCGCAGGGGCTATGCAATGTTCTTAAAGGTATTGCTCTCCATTCTCAGAAAAGTACCAATGCCTTAGTTGTTGCTTCAATTCACCACATGTGTTGACCTGTCTGCGACCTCGTCGAACCTCATTGACCACCATTGGATTTTATCCCCTGGGAATTACATGGAAGCCATTCCTACTTTGGTTAGCTTCGAGTGCGGATGCAAGGTCACCAGATCTTGCTCCATGTTTTGGACGCTAGAATGAACCCTATGTTTTGGCAAATTCCCATGACCCATCTCAAAGTTGGGTGCATCACTCGTGGCTCTCGTCAATAGTCACTAGCAATGTCAGTTGGGCTAGCTCGTCACATACTACGCACATAATCCTTCTTCAATCTTTGGTCATTGGAGTGGTGACCATGATTTCGAGATCTTCGCTGTAACTCATGCTTTGATATAAGATATCATAGTCTAGGCCATTGGCTTAGTGCAAAAGAATGGTGTGGCATTACTATCCTCGATCACGATTAATAAACTAGCATTCTCAACCGTGCAACGCCTGGATGCTAGGCCATAGTACAGTTTGCCTGACAGTTTGTAAGAAAGCAAGGACATGGATAGGTCAGGAGAAAATGCGCTACTCAATTGTATTAAACAAGGGTACAAGCAATGTGTACAAGGGATACTCGAGATAGGAGAATTTGAGATAGTTTAATCCCCCTTAAGGGCTTTACAGTTATTCTTTAATCTATTTTAGCACAAGTAGACATTACACGTGCTTGAGATGACACCATTTAAAAATTGCAAAAAAGTAAGGGATAAAAAAAGTCCTATGCTAGCGGTGTGAGAGAGGTCGAGTGGTAGTTCACTGTTTCTCTCAAGCCAAGTGACTCGGCTATTGTTCATTGATATTGGTTCTGCTTCTCTCGGTGGCTGTAGCCGATCTTCTCGACTGAATTTTGGTAGTGAGGGTCGTCTGAACCCCCTCCAACTTCTCATCGAGGGGATTTGGTAGGTATTTCTTATAGTGTGAGTTATGGTGATCCCTAGGGCGACGTTGCTGCTCTTTGTCTGCTCCCTGTTCGAGCTAGTTCACGAGTTCGCCGGGGCTCATGGGCTGAAGAGGCAACCCTTGGTTTTTCTCACATTCACTCCATTGAAGATCTTTCCCTGATCCTCCGGATTTCTTCCCCAAGTCAAGTCTCTGGTGCCTTCTCGGCCCTGTTCCGCTCAACTTGATGCTATAGGTACGACTTGTTGGAGTTGCTCAAGCTAGCCCGGAGCTAAACTTGGGCTTTGAGGAGGTTGTAGTGGTCCCATACGTCCCTCATCTTTGTAGCTTGGCCTGGTATAGATCTCCTTATTTTAGCTGAACTGTAGTGAGTCGTTGGGGCCATTTGTGGTTTCTATTGGGTTCGATGGCATTTTCTTCGACTGAGCCCTAGCTAGGTGTTGGTAAGGGGAAGGAGCCGAGCTCCCCTCCTCACAAATTTGGAGACTGGCAAGCCGGTATTTTGGGCCAACAATCCTGTCCCGTAGGAGGGTCTTCTTTGGCAGGGGATAGAGCTAGTCGTGGGCCGATCTCTCGGCCTCTTTGGGAAGGCCGTTCTAGGGCATAGAGTCGAGTACTGGCTCCTAGTAAGCGGGTCCCAAGCAAGCCAGCAAGCTCTTCCAGGCCTCCCCAAGCCTAGTCATGGGCCAACGTGGCGCGGTTGGCCGCAAAGAGCTACGAGCTATCTTATGTTTCTCCTGCTGTTGTGGGAGAGAAAGCGGTAGTTAATCTGATGGGAGAGGTACTGCAGGTCTCGGATCCCAAATGGAATGAATTCTTGATGGGGTTTTTTGTTGGGAAAATGCTTCCATTTCAGATGACCGAATAGGCTTTGAAGAATACTTGGGGCACAAAGCTAGTTGATATACTGGCCGATGATCAAGGGTTCTTCTATTTTCATGTCTCGGATCTGGTGTTCCGGAGGAAGATCCTAAAGGAGGGACCGCTCACTATTACTTGCGTTCCCCTTATTTTGCAGCAATGGAAACCCCTTTTCGAGTTGAAGAAGGCTAAGCAATCCTCTGTTTCGGTGTGGATAAGACTCAAGAACCTTCCCCTCGACTTGTGGTTCGCATCAGCGGTAAGTGCAATAGCTAGTTCCATTGGAAAACCCCTTCATGTGGATCAACAAACCAAGAGCACGAGGATGATTTCCTTTGCCAGAGTGCTCGTGGAGATCCAAGCTAATCAACCAAGAGTTTCGACGGTTGAAGTGATTGTTGATGCGGTCTCTAGGTCCATTGCTGTGGACTATCAATGGAGGCCCATTGAATGCTCAAAGTGTGGAGTCTTTGGTCATAAATGTGGTGCTGCCCCTACCCTTGCTCGGCCTCTTGTGTCCCCAACAGAAGGCCATTCCGCTCTTGCTCCTTCGGACAATGCTCGACCCCTCGGCCAGGCTTCGGAGGCTCCCACTCCTCCTCCTTCGGACATTGCTCGACCCCTCGGCCAGGCTTTGAAGACCCCCGTAGCTCTAAAGCATGGTTGAAAGCAGGTCAAGAGTAAGAAGAAAAAGGCCCACCCACCTTTAGAGGTGATCTCGTCTAGTTCAATCAGCCCGAGCGATGAAAGGAGGTCTTTGAAGCTCAAGACTGCAGCGGTGGAGAAGAGGCTGCCTGGTACCTATTCACGCAGACCCTCTAGGGGGCCTCTGATCGTTTTGGAGTAGGTTGAAGTTGTTCCAACTACTTTGGATGAAGTTGTCACCCCATTGGAGCTGTTAGACACCGCGGTGCCCTGCCCGAACAAGATTGCAGGGGGCTCGGACATCTCATTTTCGGATGATGACCTCCTCTCCCCTTGCTCTTCAACGAAGGCATCCATAATGGATAAAAGGCCTGTTGTGGCGTCGTATCCTCCTCCTTTGACGATGCAGGACAAGCTGCTTGCTCTTGCTCTAGATCTTCCTCCTTTGACGACCCGGATAGCTTTGCCTTCTACTTGGCAAAACTCCTCTAAAAAGAGGTAATGCTCTTTCATTCTCCTTTTGTATATTTATGTACATAAGTTGTTGGAACATTAGGGGGCTTGTTGCCCCTCTTAAACAAGCGAAGTGAGGAATTTTGCCTTGACGAACCGGTTGTCTTTGATCGGGGTAGTAAAGACTAAAATTCCAACAATCTTTTCAATGCCATTTCTAGGAATTTGTTATTGAATTGGTGCCGGAGGGCTAATTCTGAGTATTCCAATCGGAGTAGGATTTGGGTTGGTTGGGATCTTACTACGGTTTCCTTTGAATTTTTATCGGTCTCGGACTAGGTTATTCATGGGAAGCTTCGCTAGTTGGAGACCGGAGTGGCCTTTTGTGTCTCTTTCATTTATGCCGAGCATTCCTTCTCTACGCGTCGACCATTATGGGAGGATCTGGTATTGGGAAAATATGGTTTCGAATTGGGTAGAACAATAAAGGCGGATATTCAGAGTACTCAAGTCGGACTTTGAGGCATGATATCACATTCTTTAAGGATTTATTTACCCCACAAAGTTGTTAATGGTCACCGGCAAAAATCCTCCAAAATACAACAAAGTCTCAAATGAAAATACTAAATAGCAATTATAATATTATTCCAGGGTCTCTCTAGGAAATAATTGAAAAATTGGCTGTAGTTTTTCTGAAAGAACATTCAGAAAAATGATCATATTGCTTCTTTTGAAAATGACAAGTATATATATAAAACAGTCTTAAAACACATGCAACTCTTCATAAAAAATTTCCAAAAAAAAGAAAAAATGAACAAACACATCCTTTTGAAAATTGATCGGATTAACAAATGTGTCCCTTCAGAAGAAGTTGAAGATCAAATAATCGCAACCCTTCGGAAAAGTTGCAAATCGATTAAGTAATTTTTCCAAAAGTTGTCTTGAAAAGACACAAACAAAATTCGGGATAATAATTTTTTTTAATAAATAAGATTTCAAATTTTCATTTTTATATTTTATTTCCAAAAATTCTCATAAACAAAAGGCAACCTTTGAATTGATTAAAAATTAATAACATAACCAAAAAATAAAATAAAATAACAAAAGAGGTTAGTGCTACTTAAATCGCGGGTGTGTCAAGTGCTAAGTGCGCCAAATAATCGAGCATCCGAACGCGGGTATAATGGGGTCTAGCCCCACCCAATCATTCCTTGGGGTATACAAGGAAACCTCACACTTATAAATTTGCTCACTTCCTCCCACTTTTCTTATGTGCGACAAGGAAAATGCACTTAGCTTGTTTTGACAAACAAACCTCAAACAATCCCCCACTTTTTTTTTTTTTTTTTTGGTGACCCAGGAAACCCCGAAAGCCGACAGCTGGCGGGAAGAACTTAGGGCTGACGCAAGCTGGCCACCACACTCACGCCAGCAGTTAAGTCACCCTATGACGCACTGGGGATTCGAACCCCTCCCTTTCGTGAGGGGGAGAGGGCCCAAAGCCAGCAACGCCACCTAGGTGGGTGGTTTCCCCCACTTTGTTTGTAAAACAAAGATTTCAAAATTAAAATTTTAAAAAACCGTACCGTCAAAATTTCAGTAAAATTAATATACATACATAAAGGTCTCTTTCGAGTTAAACCTTTATTTAGTGCAAATATATCAAAGCTCTATCAAAGTGACAAGTAACTTAGCTTTATACTTATACTTTTATGTAATAGAACCGGACATACCGCACATATACTAATCTCTTGTTTCAGTGAGAAGTTCTATATTACTCTGCACTATTATGGCCTTGTGCTTGATCCTGTTTCATGAGTTCTCTAGAAAACAACCCTAACTTTCATAAGAAGCGGCACCACTTCTAAGCTCATATAGGTTAAGTATCTACCATGTGTTTCTGTTACTATCAACACATTACAAATTTGTGTCATACTTCATTAAGAATTCAATTCAACCTACAAAACATAACATACGATACTAACTTCTCATATCAGGGCTATGTCAGTATCAAACAATCACATTCAATAACTTGTTATTACCCATTAAACCTTGTAACTATTGATGTTCTAGAAAAAGATAGGGTTACTATTATTGGTGATTTCAATAAAAGGGTTTCAACCCCATTTCTTGTGAGGTCGTTGTTACCATATGTCTTGGTAAAGCCTTCATCAAAGGATCGGCAAGATTATTACTTGACCTCATATAGACAATTGTTATGGTACCATCTTTAATTAATTGTCTCACATATTCATGTCTTAAACTAATATGTTTAGACTTACCATTATAGGTGCTACTATAGGCTCTTACTAAAGTGGCCTGACTATCACAGTGGATAGAAATAAGAGGTATAGGATTAGGCCATAATTTGATATCCAACAACAAATTCTCAATCCATTTAGCCTCTTTCCCAGCTGCCGCCAAAATAATAAATTCAAATTCTATTGTTGAGTGAGTTATACATGTCTATTTCTTGCTTGTCCAAGATACAACACCTCCAGCTAATGTGAAGATCCATCCCAAAGTGGAACGCTTATCTCCCACACTTGTAATCTAACTAGCATAAATGTATCTTTCTAATACAGACAGATAATTATTGTAGAACAATATTAAATTTTTAGTTCTCTTAAGATAACCAAAAATTCTAGTAATAGCTCTCCAATGTCTGTACTTGGATTACTAATATACCTACTCAACTTGCATACAAAATAAGCAATATCAGGTCTAGTACAATGCATCGCATACATTAAAGACTCTATAGCACTTGCATATTTTAGTTATGCAATCGCTCTACTAGTATTATAATTTAATTTAATACTATAATCAAATGGAATACTTACTTCTTTAAAACCAAGATGTTGAAATTTATTTAATAATTTTTTAACATAACTACATTGGCATAAAGAATAACTCCCACTATGTTTCTTAACTTTAATACCTAAGATAGTATCTATTTCACCCAAATCCTTCATTTTAAACATGAAAGTTAGATACTTCTTAATATCATTAATTCCAGTCATATTCGTTCCAAAGATAAGCATATCATCAACATATAAGCACACTAAGACACCATAGTCTTTAGTGAATTTAGAGTATATACATCTATTGGCACTACTATTGATGAAACCATTTGACAATATGACTGAATTAAACTTTTCATGCCACTGCTTAGAAGCTTGCTTGAGTCCATAAAGAGACTTAATCAATTTACATACATTTCTTTCATTTCTTGGAAGAACAAAACCCTCCGGTTGTTCCATGTAAATCTCCTCATTTAAGTCTTCATTTAAGAAAGCAGTCTTAACATCCATTTGATGAACACAAGGATCATAAATGGAAGTTAGAGCAAAAAGAACTCAAATAGAAGTTATACGTGTAACAGGAGTATATGTATCAAAATAATATATTTATTATTTTTGTCTATATCCCTTGGTTACAAGCCTAGCTTTAAAAGCTTAAATAGAACCATCATAATGATTTTTTTTTTCTAAAAACCCATTTGCACCAAATAGGTTTTGATCATTTCGGTAAATCTACTAATACCCAAGTATTATTGGACATAATTAAGTCCATTTCATCATTCACAGCTTATTTCCAAAAAGAAGCATCTCTAGAAGACATGGCATCATCAAAGCTTCTAGGATCATCTTCTAAATTTAATACTAAAGGGTATTTATTTATCACGTTATTATCTCCATCTCCTTCAACAAGAAAAACATGAGTAATAAAATCAGGACTTAAGTCTTTTATTTTCCTAGCTCTAGTACTTCTCCTTGGTTTAATCATGTCTTTAGAATTGTTCGTTTCTTTCTCTTGAGAATCACTTTGAGTTTCCATAGATCTTGAATTACTTTCAATAATCTCAGAACTTGTAAAACATTTATTCTCAAAAAATTCAACATCTCTTGATTCTACAATGACATTGGATTCTAAATCAAGAAGCTTATAAGCTTTACTATTTTCGGCATACCCAACGAAAACACTTTTGATAGCTCAGGACCGAGCTTTGTTCTCTTAGGATCTGGAGCTCGGTAATATGCCAAACACCTCCACACTTTAAAATATGGAAAATTTGGCTTTCTACCTTTCCATATTTTATAAGGGATTATGTCATTTTTCTTGGAAGGTATTCTATTATGAATATAGCATACCATAAGTAATGCTTCTCTTGAAAGATTAATTAGTAGCTTTGAATTTGAAATCGTACAATTAACCATTTCTCCAAGAAATCGATTTTTCCTTTTAGCTAAACCATTTTACTGTGAAGTATATGATGCCGAAACTTGATGAATAATACCATGTTCTTCACAAAATGAAGAGAATTCATTTAAGAAATATTCTCCACCTCTATCTGATCGCAAAACTTTAATTTTCTTTTCTAATCGATTTTCTACTTCAGCCTTATATTTCTTAAACATGGTAAATGCTTCATCCTTCGATCTTATGAGATAAACATATAAGAACCTACTACAATCATCCACAAAGGTAATAAAATACATTTTACATCCACGTGTTAGCATATCATTGAATTCATATATATCACTATGAACCAGATCCAATAAATTTGAATTTCTTTTAACACTAGAAAATAGTTTCTTAGTAAGTTTTGACTTAGTACATGTTTCACATTTATCAAATTCGCTATTGAAATTTATCAAGTCTAATTTTCTCATATTCTTCAAATAATGAATATTTATATGTGCCAACCTATTATGCCATAAAATTGAAGACTTGACAATATAAGCAGAATTAGAGATATTATTATTGATACTTAGTTGATATATGTCATCATTGGCATAATCCTTCTCAACAAACAGCTCATTTTTCGACAGGATAACTTTATCGAATTCAAACAAAACCCGAAACCCCATCTTACAAAGTAAATCAATAGAAACTAGGTTAATAACACATTAAGAAGAGTTATCTTCTTTCCAAAAGTGAAATCTATTTCCATTGTGCCTTTTCCAGCAACTTTTGCAAGAACATTATTCGCCATCAGGACCTCTTGAACATTTGAGTTAACAATCTCTTCAAATTGCTTGAACATGTACTTGTCCTTGCACACATGGACTATTGCTCCAGAATCTAACCACCAACCTATTGGACATTGGTAGAATTGATTTCAGAAACTAAAGTCATCGCATCATTGATTTCAGAAATTTTCATGTTCGAAAACATGTTGGAAATCGTGGCTACATACTTTTCTTCGACCAGATTTGCATCTGCCTTCACCGTCAGAATGTTCTTGTCCTTTGAAATGCTTTTGCGGTGAATGCAATTCTTGGTGTAGTGTCCCTATTTGCCACAAACAAAACAACAACCCTTTTTCTTCTTTAGTGTTCTCTTAAATTTATGCCAGCTTTTTACTTTGAAGTTCTGGTCGATTTTCCGGTTTTTATCCACAGCATTCACCTTGAAATTGTACAAAACAGAATTATCACATAAACATTACTCTTCCTCAATGCAAAGATATTTCTGTATTTGCTCTAAAGTAAAGTCCTCCAATTTGTGAATCTGCCTTTTTTCATAGTCTTTCCAACTTGGAGGCAATTTCGCAAAAATTGCTCCAACTTGAAAAGCTTCTGGAATATCAATCTTGAGGGCACGAATTTTATTCATAATCACTTGCAATTCATGGACTTGTTCCAATAAGGGTTTAGTATCAATAAACTTGAAATCAAAATACTTTGCGATCAAATATTTGTTGGTACCTTGCTCCTTCACTTTGTACCTGAATTTCGATGCATTTCAAATTTCTCTAGCTGACTTCATTTCAGTGAATAAGTCGTACAGACGATCAGAGAGTGTATTCAGAATGTGTCATCAACAAAGTAATTCATCCTCCACACATTTCTTCTTCTCCTTATTAACGCTATCAATGGCTTCCGCACTTGGATGTCCTCCATTGGAAGCAGGCTTAGGATCTTCTATAGGCACCAAGTTAGGATCCAATATGTTGGAAATCTTTAGAGCAGTGAGTAAGAACATCATCTTGTCCCTCCAGCGAACAAAGTTGTTCCCATCGAATCAGTCCAGTTTGACCATATCTTGATTCATAACTTTGATTGTCTCTGACTCCATTGTAGCAAAATAAATCCTTAAAATTATTGGGAAAATATAGCTACGAATTGGGTAGAACAATGGAGACGGATATTCAGAGTACTCAAGTCGGACTTTGAGGCGTGATATCACTTTCTTTAAGGATTTATTTGCCCCACAAAGTTGCTAATGGTCACCGGCAAAAATCATCCAAAATACAACAAAGTCTCAAATGAAAATACTATATAGTAATTCTAGTATTACTCCAAAATCTCTCTAGGAAACAATCGAAAAATTGGCTGCAGTTTTTCTGAAAGAAAGGTTTGGAAAAATGATCACATTGTTTCTTTCGAAAACAACAAGTATATATATATATAAAACAGTCTTAAAACACAAGCAACTCTCGTAAAAAATTTCCCAAAAAAAAAAAAAATGAATAAACATGTCCTTTCGAAAATTGTTCAGATTAACAAATGCGTCCTTTCGGAAGAAGTCGAAAGCCGAACAATTGCAACCTTTCGGGAAAAGTTGCAAACGATTAAGTAATTTTTCCAAAGGTTGTCCTGAAAAGACACAAACAAAATTCGGAATAATAATAATTTTTTTAATAAATAAAATTTCGAATTTTCATTTTTATATTTTATTTCGAAATTTCTCATAAATAAAAGGCAACCTTTGAATTGATTAAAAATTAATAACATAACCAAAAAATAAAATAAAATAACAAAATGAGTTAGTGCTAAGTGCTAACTCATTTCTCATAATTAAACCATGAGCGCGCAAAGTGCTAAGTGCGCCAAATAATCATGCACTCACACGCAGGTATGGTGGAGTCTAGCCCTACCCAATCATTTCTTGAGGTACACAAGGAAACTCTACACTTATAAATTGGCTCACTTCCTCCCACTTTTCCTATGTGGGTCAAGGAAAACACACTTAACTTGTTTTGACAAACAAACCTCCAACATCTAGTGTCTAGAAGTTCTTTGCAGGATGTGCCTTGGCTTGTTTTGAGAGACTTTAATACTATAAAGGATCTCTCGGACAAACTGGGTGGTTCGAACCTTTGGTTACTGTGCTTCGACAAATTTGGATAGTGTCTAGATCAGGCGAAGCTGGAGGACCTCTATTATGTGGGATTTCAATACGCTTGGTCGACTTTTTCAGGTCCCTCTCGAAAGGTGAGAAAGATTGATAGAGTCCTAGTAAACCCTTATTGCAGCAAGGTTTTTTTTCCTTCTTTGAAGCGACCTTCCTTGCGCCTGGGATTTTTGACCACTCACTTATGGTGGTTAAGGTGGGGAACCCGATCCTTTGAAAAAGACCGTTTAAGTTCTTCGACTTCTAGATGCAACACCCGGACTTCAACTCAATTATGAAGCAAGTTTGGGAGAATCCGGGTTCAGGGGTGCCTATGTTTAGGCTGGTATGCAAAGTAAAAGCCTTAAAAGGTCGGCTCAAGCAGTTGAATAGAGATTCCTTCGCCAACATTTCCATAAGGACTTCTGAAGCGAGGGAAGCTTTAAAGAAAACTCAAGTTGGCCTACTTAATGATCCCACCAACGTGGTCCTCGCGGACCTGTTGAGGGTCCAATGGCGTGCCTTAGTGGAGCTCCGATCTCAAGAGGAGTTGTTCTTTAGGAAGAAAGCTAGAATAAGATGGCTCAAGGAAGGTAATCATAACACAAAGTTCTTCACCATTACATTAGCAAGAGACAAATGAGAGATAAAATTCTCTCGGTGGTGGATTCCTCAGGCAACCAAATCACTGAGCCTCAGTTGGTCCAGCAGCATTTTGTGGAGCATTTTCATGATCTCCTTTTGCCACAGATGAAGCTGGATACCCCTCAAGTATCGGAGATTCGGGAGGTTATCCCCTCTCAATTGAACGATGACTAGATCACCTTTCTTGCTCGTCTTGTGGTTGATATTGAGATTTGAGATACTCTTTTTTTCCTCGCTAGGGGAAAAGCACCAGGGCCGGATGGATTCACGGTTGAGTCTTTTAAGGAGAATTGAGATATGGTGGGTCAGCTGGTCACGGAAGCAGTGAAGGACTTTTTCACCTCGGGGAGGCTCTTCAAGGAAATTAATAACACCATTTTGGTCATGGTTCCGAAGGTTCCCACTGCGACTACTGTTGACTACTACAGGCCTATTGCCTATTGTAATACGGTGTACAAGATTATTATCAAAGTGTTGGCGAATAGGGTTGCCACTGTGCTATAAGACCTTGTGGGTTCTCAAAGTGCCTTTGTTAAGGGGTGACGAATCAGGGATAATATTCTCTTGGCGCAAGAACTTTTCTCTAGGTTTCATGTCGAACCCTATTCTCCCAAGTGTGCTATCAAGGTCGACTTCAGAAAGATGTATGATACCGTCAACTGGCAGTTCCTTGACAATGTTTTACTTGCCTTTCAGTTTCCTATTCGGCTGGTTCACCTCATCATGACTTGTGTGAGGACTCCTCGGTTTTCCATTACATTGAATGGGGAGCTACACGGTTTCTTCCCTAGTGGGCGTGGCTTGCAACAGGGAGATCCCATCTCTCACTACTTATTCATGTTAGTTATGGAGGTGCTCTCTGGGATTCTTGGGAGGTGCTCCCTACAACCGAATTTCAGATTCTACTAGAGATGCAGGTCTACTTGCCTCTTGCACTTGTTTTTTGCGGATGATGTTTTGTTATTTTGCGAAGGCCACCTACCATCTATGAAACTTCTCAAGGAAGGTCTCCATCTATTTTCTTCTTGGAGTGAACTTCTTCCAAACCCAAGAAAAAGCGAGGTGTTCCTCTCATGAGGTTTGCCGGCCTTAAGGAAGCAAATCCTCCTAGAGCTTGGTTTTGTTGAGGGCAACCTTCCAGTCCATTATCTCAAGGTTCCAATCATCACGTCGAGACTCCGGAAAGTGGACTGTGTTGATCTTGTGAGATGCATCACCTCCAGGGTACAGTCATGGACTCTTCATTTTCTTTCTTATGCTGGTTGTCTTCAGCTAATTAGGTCTGTCCTCCATGCCATTCAGGCCTACTGGGCAAGTGTCTTTATCATTCCTGTAGTTGTGCTGACCAAATAAAGCGTATTCTCAGACAATTCCTTTGGAAGGGACCTGAGTTGGGCAGAGGGGGTGCAAAAGTCTCTTGGGAAGATGTTTGCATTCCTAAAGTGGAGGGAGGTCTAGGTATCCAGAGATTGTGTGAGCGCAATAAGGCGGCTATGCTCAAACATATATGGAATTTATTTTTAGATAATGAGTCGTTATGGTGCAAGTGGGTCCACTCGGCCTTCTTAAAAACCATGAACTTTTGGGTAGTAAAAAAGCCAACCTGTTGCTCTTGGGCTTGGAAAAAAATTCTACAATTCAGGACAGAAGTCCGGCTTCGCTTCCACTGGAGGATAGGCGATGGCTTATCAGTGTCGCTTTGGTTTGATAATTGGCATCTCAAGGGTCCTTTGAATTTATTTTTCACGGATTACCTAATCTAGAGCTTTGGTCTCTCTATGCAAGCTTTGGTTGCTAATCTCTTCTTTGAGGATGGATAGGCTATCAGATCAAAGATTGAGTCTTGGGGTTCGCTGCTTCCCTCTTTGTCTGGAATTCAAGATTGGTTCTGTTGGAGGGAGGACTCAACGGGCTTGCTCTCGGTGGCCTCGGCTTGGGAATCCATAAGGCAGAAGAAGGCTAGAGTCAATTGGCATTGTTTTATTTGGGGTAATGACATCCTGCCTCAATACAAATTGAACCTGTAGCTCATCACAAAGTGGAGGTTGCCAATACAGTCTCTTCTCATGTTTTATGGTAGGATTGATGCTACTTCCTGCCCTTTTTGCAACAAGGTGCTTGATTTTATCGATCATTTCTTTTTTGGATGCTGCATTACTTCGAGTATTGCCTTCTTTTGGGCTACTAGATGCAATCTTCCCTAGACCAACGGGACTTGGGAGGAGACTCTTAGTTGGCCCATTACCTTGCTCTCCGGCAAGGAGTTTTACAAATGTGTTGCCCGTTTTTCCTTTGGGGCGCTTTGTCACATCATATGGAAGAACAGGAACAATTTTCTTTTCAAGAGGGAGCCGTTGTCTATTTCGACCATGAAGAAGCATCTTCTCAAGGTCGTTAAAGATAAGGCTTTTACCTTCAAGAATGTTGAGGACTCTGCCAGGAACAGGAGGATGAAACGCTCGTGGGATGTGGACTCCATTATCTTCTCTTCCACTGATCGTAGTCCGACTGGGTAGGCATCTCGTTGGTAGCTAGGTTGCTTTTGCCAGGCATTGTTTGCCGTTGGCCTTCTGTTGGTCATTTTTTTGTTGCCGCTTGGCTTTTTCTGCGACTTCCTTCCACTCATAATGAGTATGTTTATCTTGAGTGCAAGTTTTTAGAGCCGTGTTGCTTTTATAGCTTGACCTCCCCATTATGTTACTTACTTTTACCAAAAAAAAAAAAAAAAAAAGAAGAAGAAGAAGTCCTACGCTATGTTGACGCTTGCTTGAACCTAGTTGCGCTCTCGACAAGCCAGGATCAAAGGATTCATTAGAATCTTGTGACAAGTGGTCGCTCTTCTTATGCTAAGGAGAGGGATTTCCACCTCCAGGTGATCATTAGATCTCACGCAAAAAATATTGAATTTTCTTGTACCAATTTTATATGATTTCCCCTTTATTTTATCAAGCTAATCTAAAAAGAAATATAATTGACACCCAATCACTCTCTCTCTCTCTCTCTCTCTCTCTCTCTCTCATACTAGCTTTCTGCTAAGAAGCGTGCACGTAATTCTGCATTTTCATGTTGATACTCTTCCTAGTTAAGCTGTCAAAAGAATTATATCGACCTTACCATAGTAGAGTCCATCAAATTGGGTTGCGTTTACTATGTTGCTAAATCTCTAGTTAATTCTTATCTTCGGTCCCTATAATATGTTCATGCGCACAGAATGTCTATGCAATTGCAGTCCATCCGTCATTACTATGATGAATGTCTTGGGTCAAATAACACTGAAACTTACTAAGCCCACGTCGTTTACTTTTTCCTTTAATTTCAATTTTATTATAAGAAGTACGCTTCGGTGCTACTTTAGGATATTAGACCCAAAGATCAAATTCACGGGAGAATTGTCCAAAAAGTCCTAAACCTATCGCGCTTTTGCCAATTCAGTCATAAACCTTTTAATTTTGCCAATTGAGTCCTAAACATTTTCATTTCTTGCCAATTCAGTCCATCTGGCCAATTTTGGCCGGAAAATGTTGACGTGGATGCCGGTAGTGCCACGTAGGACCGCCGGTGCTGACGTGGACAATTTTTAATAATATTTTAATAATATTTTAATTTTTTTTTTTTTGAATTATTATTATTTTTTTTTTTTTCTTTTTTTTTCTTTTTTTCTTTCTTTTCTTTTTGGCTTTTTCTTTTGCCTTTTCGGTGGCCGGCCACCGTCACGCCACGGCCGGCCGGGCGCCTCGCCCGCCACGGGCGAGGGCCGGCCGGCGAGGAGGAGCTCCGGCGGGGCGGCCCTCGCCCAAGCGAGACCTCGGCAAGGGTCGCCGGGCAAGGCCGACCCTTGCCCGGGCAGCCTCGCGAGCGTCGGCCGGCGGCGGCCGGGCGAGGGCCGGCCTCGCCGGATCGGCGAGGCTCGCCCTCACCCTAGCCAGCCGACGCCACCCACCTCACCTCTCTCTCCTCCGGCGTCGGCGCGCGCCGCCGTGGTCTTCGTCTTCTCCACCGAGGAAGATGCGCCTCTCGCCTTACCTCTTCGCCCGCGTCGTTCATCGTCTTCGGCCAACAACTCCAAGCCGCCCGAGCTTGGGGCGGGCGGCCTCGCTAGAGGGCGAGGCCCGCCGGATCGGGTGAGGCCGGCCCTCGCCTAGGCCGGGCGGCCTCGCCGGAGTCGCCGTCGCCGTCGCCGGCCGACGCCTCGCGAGGCCGCCCGGCTCGGGCGAGGGTCGGCCTCGCGCGGTGACCCTTGCCGGATCGCGCCGGGCGAGGGCCGCCCTCGCCGGAGCTCCTCCTCGCCTAGCCGGGCCTCACCCGTGGCGGGCGAGGCCACCCGGCTGGCTGTGGCCGATGGCCGGCCGTCGCCGGTGGCTAGTGGCCGGCCACCGGATAAGGCAAAAGAAAAAGCCAAAAAGAAAAGAAAGAAAAAAAAGAAAAAAAGGAAAAAAAACAGAAAAATTAAAAAAATTCAAAAAAAAAATTAAAACATTAAAATATTATTAAAAACTGTCCACATTAGCACCATTGGTCCTATGTGGCATCGCCGGCGTCCACGTCAGCATTTTTCGGCCAAAATTAGCCGGATGGACTGAATTTGCAAGAAGTGAAAATGTTTAGGACTCAATTGACAAAATGAAAAGGTTTAGGACTGAATTGGCAAAAGTACAATAGGTTTAGGACTTTTTGGACAATTTTCCCTCAAATTCACCCACTTCTTGAATTTAAATGGCATCTTAACACGTCCAAAGCAAAAAAAAAAGAGAAAGATATTGCTTTTAATCTTTAGGTGAAACCATTTCTGTTTGGGCCCAAAAAGAGCGAAATTATTTCTCAAACAGTACTAAGGATGTTGCGCTATTGATTGGAGTCGAAGTCTACTGGCCCATCGAAATGAATCCAAGCAACAAAACAAGAGCAAAGGTTAAAATATGCATGTCGGGATCTCCAACACAATGACATGTCGGGATCTCCAACACAATGACGAAGACCAAATGGCAAAAGCCACGTCTCTTCCCACTTTTGCTGATTGCTGTCATCGAAGAGTAATATAAGGAGAAACCTTACGCCACTTAAAAAGAAAAAAAAAGAATTAAAGTCATCGAGAAAATGTCCTGATTCCCTCTCCTCGACTTCGTGGGGACGAAGGCAGTTGCGGGTATTGTGGGAAAACATCAACAGGACAAGCGAAATGACAGGCAATAGCGTTTGAAGAATGTACTTATCAGTGACAAGGAAAATCGATTTTTTCTAAGACTGTCTGGCAGGCAATGCCGTGGGAAATTGTGAAGGGAGTTTGAGCTGAATACGAAACCCCATTCCATCGGTGAGTATAAATCAGTTTGTTAAAGAATCAATTATGAGAGAAATCTCGACGAATCACTTTCCTATTAGGATTAGACTTCATATCTTGAATTTCAAATATATACTAGTTACATTGAGATTTTTTATGGGTCTTATACCAGGTTTGACCAGAAGGGCTCTTATTTATATAAAATACACAAAAGGAAAACTATGGTGGGATGCTTATTGGATTAGTCGCATAGTGCTTCAGCATCACAAAATAAAAGGCAAATACTACAAAAAATAAAATTCCAATTATGCCCACCCTGATATAATTACCTCAATTTTTTTTTGTACAAAAAACCCCTAAACTTGTCTACTATGACACATATATCCTTAATTTTTTTGTGTCACAAAATTAATTTATACACGTGTGATACATATATCCTCTATTTCAGTTCTATCTAAATTATATTTATCACACTGATATAAGTTCAGATTTTTTTTTTATGATAAAACAACAATTTTAGATATTTGTGTCACAATGGACAAGTTTAAGGTTTGGTGACACAAAATGAATTTTGGGATATTTATTCATAATGGACATAGTTTGAGACTCTCTTTTTTTATTAACATCAAAATAAAATGGAATTTTTTACTCTTTAGTTTTGATTCCCGAAGAGAAACCACACTTTTTGGCCCCACGCATAGCTTGGGCTGGAGTGAATTTGTGGGGTGAGTCTTGCATTCAATTGACTTGTTTTCTTTGTAAACAGTATAAATTTGAGTGTAAACTAGGCTTAGGAGACACCTGAGCATGTGAGTAATTTTATCTTTGTAATTATCTAATTGATTAGTGAATTATTTACGGTTCGCTCTCCTTGTAGATAAGGTACAAACACTTTAATTTAACCACATAAATCTTGTGCTCTTTATTGTTCTTCAATTTGTTTGTCTAGTGAGTTAAGTCTCTAGCGCTAATACAATCGCAAGATCCATTAACTTTCACATTATTTTACAACAATCGATATCATAGTTAGGGATAAGAATTTGTCAATTTGAGTTGAGGCTTTTTTTTTTTTTTTTTTTGTTGACGTTATTTGGATAATTTATTATTTGCAATTATGTTTCGAGCAAAAGTAGAAATTGAAATGTTTCATAGGAGGAATGATTTGGGGTTGTGGAGCGTTAAGATGCGAGCATTATTAGCAACTCACGATTAGGCCAAGGGGGGCAAGTTGCTGGAAACAATGAAAAATGATGATAATGATGAGTTAATGAAGAGGGCAAAAGTACAATCATATTGAACCCAAATAGAAGTAGCCATGGAGAAGGATGCTTTATTATTCAAATGTTGTGTATGATCATGCATGTAATGGTAAGCTTAACATGAGAGTGAAGAAGTACATATTTTTGGATTATGCAAGTGAGGTGATAGGTTACTGGTTATTATGCATTGATTTCATATCATCCGCTTTTCTAATCAGTAGAGACGTGATGTTCAGGCCTATAGCATGCTTACGTGCATATAAAATTTATGCTGTCCATCCATCTACTGTCACTATGGTGAATGTCTTGGGCCAAGCAACTCAGAAACATACTAAGTCACGTTGTTTACTTTTTCCTTCATTTGATTGGGCACAGCCAATAAAGAGATTGTTTAATTATATTTGCCTTTCCCTTCAAAGATAAAAATAATATTTTTAATTATATTAAAATTACAAAAAATTTAGTTTTTCTTTTTTGGGTCAAGGAAAGATTTAGCATACTTGAGTGACTTTTAATGAATATAGTGTTTATGTCTTTAAAGGTTTGGTGTGTCTAGTACTGAATAAGTATAAAATACTCCACATACTTTAAGATAGGTTTCTGCATCTCTTTAAAGATTTGGTGTGTCTAGTACTGAATAAATATAAAATACTCCACATACTTTAAGATAGGTTTCTGCATCTCCCGAACACTTCTTGAGGTTTTGTGCATCCTTTTCTATCATTTTTATTATAATAAGAAAAGTTGGTGCTATTTTTAGGATATTAAACCCAAAAACAAAAACTTATTGATTTGAAGTGATGGCATCTTGATCCGTCCAGAGCACAAAAAGGTTGCTTTCACACTTCAAGTCAAATAATTTCTGTATGGCCCAGAAAAATTACATCTAGAACAGTACTGAGTATGTCTTTTTTGGGTAGGAGTCAAAGTCAAGTGGCCCCCTCGAGATGCATCCAAGCAACAAAACAAGGGCAAAGGTTAAAATGCGCTTACCGAATGACACAGACAAAAAAGACTACGTCTCCTCTCACTTTTGTTGATTGTCGTTGGGAAAATGATACAAAATCCATAAATTTTAATTAGATGTGCAATATAATTCTTAATTTTTTAAATATATTTAATATGTTCCATGAATTTTTTTGTATATGTTGAATCTAGTCTCTAAACTAGAATAATTTAGGAACTAAGATGAAAAGTTGATGGATCATATTATTCATAAACGATATTATATATTAGATTAAAACTTATGAATCATATCAAATAAATTAAACGTTTCGGATATATTAGATCAAAAATTATTAATTATTTGCGTAATTATCTCAAAATAAACAAAAGAGAGAAAGACAAGCACCGAAATAATGTCAAGATTCGCCCCCACGGAAACTTCCTGGAAACCAAGGCGATTGCGTGTATCGTGGGAAAACGTCAAAGTGAATGGACAAGCGAAACGACAGACGGCCGGGCAAAGACTCGCAGGTCCAAAGTGGGACATAAAGTTGGAGAAGAATCATCTGATAAAGCCAAACATTCTGTTCATCCAGCGACGAGAAAGATGGATTTCCTTCTCTCTCTCTCCAGGACTATTTGGCAATGTGGAAATGTGAAAAGGGCACTTTACACTGAATGGAAGCAAGAAACTTCAATGGCAACGTGACACCACAAGTAACTTTTACTAGATCACCAAAAAGCATGGATAGAAAGCAGAGCAAGATGCCAGTGGCTTTAAAGAAAACTTGGTTCAGTGTTCACATTAAATGACCGCAAACTAATAACATAAAACAATGATAGGGATATTCTACATCGTGAGAATATACTAAATTGAATTTTGAAAAATCAAAATACTTCTTATTAAAGGTGTGTTGAGGAGAGAATCCCAAATTTATTGCATGAAGAACCTTGAGTTAAAGTATTTTTGTGAAATGCAAAACACTATTTTCATCTAGGTTGAAGGGTTTTCCCAAAATGCAAATAATATTTAAAACAGTATATGATAAATACAATTTGTGTAAGGGAATTTTCTTTATATATATATTGCAAACCCTCATCACTCGGGCAAAAGACACCTGTGGTGACCCTAAACTTCAACGACAACCATCCTTGAGGCTGTGCAACCCCAGCAATGCTTGGTTTGTAGGACCTCAGATGAGCCAAAATCTAAACTAGAGGCAAAGTAGATGAGGTAGCAACGATTGCCGTTGTGAGATCATACTACTTCAAGTGACCGTTGCAATAGCAATCGCCGTTGCAAGGTCGTACTACCTCAGGCGACCATTGCAACTTTTGATGACCATCATTGGAGCCATGAGAATAGCTAGTCAGCCATTGCAAGGAAAGAACAATAAGCAATGAAATATTTTGGCATAAAAGAGGAATACAAAAAATTAATGAGAGCAAATATTGGAATAAAATATTTCATTAATTCTAATCTCCGCCGTCTTGAAAATGCTGGAATGTCAATGCCGGTCCACACTGACCTTGATAGAAAGGTTTTTGAAAATCATTGCATTTGCTATATGAGCTTTTAAATTGCTCTACCAAACGTATTTATAGAAATTTTTTGAAATTTAATTTTTAATGGCTCAAACTCTTTTGTCAAAAACTATGCCAAAAGCCCTCAGGAATCCATCAAGGATATCCGGATACGAAATATAATCTACCAAATTTGACCGACATTCATTAAATATTTGAACAAACCCACCATCTCGCGAATGGTCGACCCACTTCCGTAAAACAAACCGTTTAAAAGACATCAGGTCTAAGGACAAGGAGATAACCATTGACTTTTGGTCATGAGTTTGACAGACATAGCAGTCCAAATAATATAGTGAAAAGCCATGCGTGCAAAAAAGCATGTTCTCATTTCTTGTTTGACTTTTTCTTTTCCAGCTAAGCAGGAGAAAATCAATAATCGTATGGATCACGCGCACTAAAATGTCGTGGGTGGGATGATGTGACTATTGAAGAATACAAGTCAACCGACTCCCCATTAAGTGTCTTCAAATTTGGACTTTAGTCAATTTGTTGACCAACAGTTGAATTTACATGAAGTTGCCCTGCCTTCAGTCAACGAATGCAAAAATATAATTTGGTGACAGACAGCCAATGCACTGATCTGTCATTGGGACAAGATTAACATTTACCCAGCTACCAAATAACAATCCCAAACTCTTTCGTTTCGAGGAGCACATGTAATGCATCATGCTTCGAAAAAGGGCTAAGAAATTACCAAATATTTACATTATATATTACTTCCTCATCATAAGCTCATAAAAATAAAACCACAACGACTATCTTTGCCACTTCCTTCATTGAGTACATAATTTCTTAAGCTTATATCAAAGTAGAGACCTAATTAGTTAAGTTTAACCGAAGCTCTGTTCTAATTTTTCTACACACCATCTCGACGGCTCGACTCAGGTTCATCTTCTCCCTTGTTCTCGCCGGACATTTCCTCGAGCGAGCGACCCTTGGACTCGGGCACCAGCAGCGTGAACACCATGCCGAAAAAGTTGATCACCCCAAGTATGATCAGTGTCTTCCTCACGCCGATCCCGTCAGCCGCGTACAAGAACCCAAAAGCCCCCACCATCGCCCCGGCCTTCCCAGCCGCCGCCGATATCCCGTGGCACGTCGACCGGAGCCTCGCCGGGAATATCTCAGCAGGCACCACGAACGTGGTGGCGTTCGGCCCGAAGTTGGCGAAGAAGAAGGTGAGCGAGTAAATGACCACGAAGCCGATCCGGTGGTCGGGCAGCGTCCAGTGGTGGTACGGGATCGCCAGGGCGAACATGAACACCGTCATGAAGAAGAAGCCCATCAGCTGGATCGCGAACCGACCCATGTGGTCGATCAGCGCCACGGTGAACCAGTACCCAGGGACCGTGCTGCACAGGGCTATCAAGGTCTGCGCCCGGCCGATCCGGAATACCTCCTCAATCGCGTTCATGGTCTTTGCCTTGGGGATCCACCCGATGGCACTGAAGACGTCCTTTTGGAATAGGTTTTGGCTGTAGAAGGCGATGTCGAGCAAGAACCACGTGCTCATCGTCCCAAGCAAGTGGAGGCCGTGGCGGTGGAGGAACTGCCTTGAGAAGAGGCCGAAGTCGTTCCTCTGCTCCCGGGACAGGCGCTCCACCTTCTCTTGCTCCACCTCGAGGTCGACAAGGAGGACTTTCGACATGTCGGCAGCGGCCTTCTTGGCGTTCTTGGCGACCAGGGCTGTGTAGCGGGCTGTCTCGGGCATCTTCATGCGCCAATAGTAAGTGAGCAGAGCAGGGAGGGCACCGAACATCAGGATGATCCGCCACACGTAGTCAGCCTCAGGCACGGTGGAGCGTGCCTTGTCAACTTCGTACGCCGGAGCAGGGTATTTCGAATCGAAAGCCGAGGAGACTATGATGGCGACCATTCCGCCCGCCAGAATCCCGAAACCCTGCATCGCGAAGACCGCGGCGATGAAGGCACCCCGGGTCTTCTTGTTGGCATACTCGGACATGATCGTGGCCGAGAGAGGGTAGTCCCCTCCGATGCCGAACCCGAGCCAGAACCTGAAGAAGCACAGAGTGGCCATGACCCCTGTCGGGTTGTGGCCGAAGGAGAGCCCCGAGGCGATGGAGCATAGGACCATGAGCATGAGGGTCATGCCATAGGCTCGCTTCCGGCCCATCTTGTCACCGAGCCAGCCAAAGAAGAGCTGGCCGGTGAGGGTGCCGCAGAAGGCGACGCCGTTGACCGCGGCCGACACGTTCGAGGGGAGGCTTCCTGGGGTGTCGGAGCCCGGCGTCGTGTAGTAGATGCGGCCGAGCAGTTTGGTGACGAGGGAGATGCAGAAGAGGTCGTACGCGTCGGTGAAGAATCCCATGCCGGCGATCACGATCGCCGTGAAATGGTACCATTGCGTCTTGGCCACATCGAGAGCGTTCAGGACTTGCAATTGTTCCCCTGCCATGGAGCAATTTCTCTGCAACTTTTTCGCAATGACCAAAAACGAAAGTGAATAATGCTAGTACCGCAATTCACGTTAGGCTAGGAAACAGATCACATGTGAAGATATAGTGAACAAGAGGACATAATTTGTGGGAACACAGGCATGTGAACTGTACATTTTTGGGGGGTCCTAGCGTTGAATGAAGGAGCCAAAAGAGGCGACAAGCGAAAGCGAAGTGAGAAATTGACGCTGAAGCAGCATCCTAGAAAATCGTAGGACAACAAGGCGAGACCACAATAATTATTTCGAATGATCAATTCTTTTTTATTTATCTTTCGAACGGTCACGGGGCCATACGTCATCCTGATCTCATCAGCCGTTTGGCTTGACCTTAGTGTGTGAACGCAAAAACCGAAGCTACCTTTAAAATAATCACATGAAAACCACGAAAAGGTGAGGCCGTAATTATTATAATAAAAGATCTTTATGGTGAGCTGAAGGCACTACGACCGAGCCAAACTCGAGAACACTCGAGCGAAGATGCTAACGACAAAGGAGGAAAAAGAAAACGGTGAAATCCTCAAAAATCATACGCCCGAATCGGGAAGTCACTTCTCACGACAAAGATATCTCACGATGCTTCAGAATCAAGAACCGAAACTCTGATGTTAATCACACGAAGGTTGAATAAAAAAAAAACGCGTGGCCGTATATTCTCTCTAGCTGTAACTCCCGATGATTTTTTTTTTTTTTTTCACTTTTTTGAGAAGCTTCTCAAGACTCGAACGGGTACGCAAGTTCGTCGAATCGAATATTAGGAAACCCATCAAGAGGAACGTAGATTAAAGACCCCAAAAAAAGAGAAGAGAAAGAACGGCAGTCCTAAAGAACAGTCTGCGAACAGGGCAACGAACCTGAACAGCCTCGGAGGGTTAAGTACCGGCGAAAATGGTTGCCTCCTCTGCTTCTTGCTTCTCTCCAGAAGGGAGCTTCAGAAAGACGATTCGACTTCTGTTCTGTAACTTTCTTCGTTTGAAGGTGGAGGAAATGAGTAGGGGCAGTTCAAGGAGTCAAGATTCATAAATGCATGCAGTTCGAAAAGGGGGAGGGGAGGTGTCTTTCGTCCGTTGCATTCATGAATAAGAGAGAGAGAGAGATTGATGGGGGCGTACCTTGCTCGGGAAGGAGGCCTCCGTATATAAAGGCAACGGACCCTCTCTCTCTCTTTCTCTCTCTATCTCTCTGGCGATCCTAAACGAATCTTTTTCAATTTATTAGAGGAATATTCGACAATATTTTTGTTTTCGTTCTACAGCTTCTATTTCCTCCTTTTGCATGCGTCCATGGGCTTTCATCCTGGGGATTATTCCCGAATCTACTAAACCTAGGTTTAGGTTGGCGTGTCTGCGTGGAAGTTTCTGCATAAAGACTTTACTTGTACAAATATAAATCCATACACGACATTTTGAATAAATAAATATGTAAATGACTATATACGATACTCGATATAATAGATATATACTTTTTTTTTAAAGTCATGATATGTTTACTTCTTATATTATATGTCCAAAATATTCTTTTCTATATGGATTGAAAAGGGTTATTGCTTAAATCAAAATAAGTTACAAATAGAATGATGAAATGGGGCATGGGGTTGTGAAGATATTCAATGAGACCATGAACATGACAAAAGAAGAGATAGACTCTCTAAAGTTGCCAGTTATGCAAAATGACAAAGGAGATTCAACTTTAATCATCATGTCTTTTTTTCTTTTATGAGATTGAAAAAAAGTCTTATCTTTGATCAATGAGCCACTTTTTTTTTTTTTTTTCGAGATAATCACATCAATCAAAGTATCATCAACCTTCTAATGCTTCGTGAATTAGGAGCCTTCCCGGATTTTGGATCCATAGGAATTTACAAGAATCAATTTTCTAAGATTCAGAAGCAGATGAGTTTCCCAAATCGGTTCAATGGATGTGGCGCGGGACTTGCTCGGTTCATCTTGGACCTGTCGAGTAATTCCTTTTTTATGAAGTATATTTAGCAACCCTAGGAGTTATTCATAAATACCGTATGTTCTCTGTAACTCTGTGATCGGACATTCCACATGGAGAGATCCGAGAGGAAAATCAAACCCATGCACAGCCGCATCACTTTCTGTGGTTCACGTCGTCGTCTTCCTCCGTTCTCCATTCGCACTCGATCTTCGTCCACTTGTTAGCAATTTAGCAGCGTTCTCGTGCGTCTCTCTGTCTCTGTCTCTCTCTCTGTCTCTCTGTCTCTCTCTGTCTTTTCTAGCCGCTTCACCATCGCCATCATCCCTCTCTTGACAAAATGATATTTCTCTGTCTTTTCCCCATTTCATCGCACTTCACTTATCTGCTCTGCTCCACCTCCGCACGCGACCGTCCACGTTCTTCACGTTATATTTTTGCATCGCGGGGATTATCATGATAGACAAATTAGAATATTCATGAACAAGTGTTTACATGCCTCACTTCGGATGTCATATAGAAAAATTCTTTTTCATATGAGTAGCTTTAGATCGCATTCAGAGTATCTTTAACATTGCATTGGCATACGGGATATATAAACGAATTTTTTTTTATTGTTTGGATAGTTGTTTTTTTTTTTAAAATATTTAGATGAATAAATTATAGTGGATAGTGGATAATGTAAAAATTTTCATTGAATAATTTCAATTGATACAAGCGTAATAACAAGGCGGTGTTTACTTACTACCCAAGGCGGCTCGAAATGATTTCCATTTTTTGGGGGGCGGGGAAGGGGGGAGGGATGGCTCGGGAAGAATTTATTTATTTATTTGTTGCTTCATTATAATTAACAATGATTTTTTTTAATCCACTATTTGCGCACTTATGCATGACCATTCAGACTTACATGATAGAGAATAAAATCAACCAAGATTGCATGAAAAACCTTTTCCATAAAAAGAAAGAAAAACCAATGGTTGGGCACTAACTTAATATAGCGTGACAAATCACTATACTCAGTATTTTTAATTCGCAAGGGTAAAGTAATCTCCTCTACTTTGCTTTATCGAGCTCATAATCAACACAGTAAATAGGTTAGTGGCGATTTTAAGACAATACCAAATTAATGACATAAACCAGTTGTGATCGTTAGGATCTAAGAGAGTCCATGTGAAGTGCAAGCACCACTTCACGAGAGGATTATGGTGCCTGTCTAGTAATCCATTAGCCCTCTTGGGGTCCACTTCAAGAGTGTTGTCACAAATTCGAGTACCTTCTTCTTTATTACTAATTTGATGCAATAACAATATATATAGTATTGTGACCATGCATAACTTTGAAAGTTTCACCAAAAAAAAAAAAAATATATATATATATATATATATGTATATATATATGTGTGTATATATATTTATGTATGTATGTGTGTATGTATGTATATTTATGTGTGTGTATATATATATATATACACATACGTATATATAGAGGCATTACAACTGTCTAAATTATATAATTTTTTGCTAAAGAGAGTGACTAGGATTAGTGACTAACAACCGCCCCTAAGGACAAGAGAGAGATGGAGAGCTCACCATCAATCAAATGATAAGGTCACTTGTGGAGAGTGAGATTAATGATATTTCAAGTCGTTGACACCTGAATCTTTGCCAATGATTCAAATATGCAATTTTTTTGATAGAGAGTTAATAAAGCAACCAAGAAAATCAACAAGAAAATGAATGAAAGGCTTCAGCCCTGAAAAGGAAAATTGGCCTCGACTCTCCCTTGCCAACCACTTTTTTTGCTTGCCAGAGACCAACAACGGGCGGTTGACTTAGCACACCCGCAAAAAAAAGTAGGTAGGTGAAGCTAATTCAAAGAGAAAGTATCTAGGGCACGAATGATAATCATCTACCATAAAATTAATTTATAGAAGAAATATATATTTTTATTTCTATTTCTAAATGAGTTTTAAAAAAATACTGTTTGATAACGATATAAAATTTCTATACTAAAAATATAAATTCGTTTGATAATAACATAACTTTTCCCTTTCGAACAGTGGCGGATCAGTGTCGTCACCAGGGAGTGACGGTGGTGGCTGGCGATAGGTGGACGGTGGTTTGCAGCGGACGGATGGAGGACCGATTTATAACAAAAACGAATGATAAGAAGAATTTTTTTATTTCTAATTTCCGCTTTGTAAATAAAACTAAAAAATTTTATTTCGATTTTTATTTCAAACCTATTTCTAGAAAAAAAAATACATTTCAGAAATTATAAAATAAAATAATTTTATCCAACGGATTTTTATCTCAAAAATAAATTTGAAATAGAAAATTATTTTTGTTCCATAACAGGAGTGTAGTGGTTGCATACCATCACATCATAGGTTGACGCGACACATATTTGTGTATTCAAAATCAATAAAAAATCGGTACATGTTAATAATGATGTGACAAGTAAATAAAAAAAATCAAAACTTAGTTTTTATTTTTCTCTCTCCTCTTCCTCCATCTACGGCCGTCTCCTTCTTTCAGTCACCAACGACTCATTGGCGCAGCGATGAAGCCGACCACTACTGCTCTGCTCATCAAATGAGCCGTTGTCGCTGGTGGCCTTCTATCCGTAGAGCACCGCCGCGTACATAAATGTCCCCCGTTTTTTTTTTTTTGGTTTGGTTCGAAATGAAGGTTCAGTGGGCATTAAACTTTTGGGTTTTCTCGACAAGCCAAGGCCATAGATTTGGAGTTCATCCTGGAGATGGACCATCGACCTTCCTTTGTTTTTCTTTACTCAAAATGAAGCTTCCTTAGTGGGTACGATGAAACTTTTGGGTTTTCTCGATGAGCCCATAGCATCAGATTTGGAGTTTGTCCTAGATATGGATCATCGGCGACTTCCTCCATATCTGGAGATGGAGCTCTTCGTTGGGAAGATTGAGGCTAGCGACGAATTCCACGAGGCCAGATCAAGCAACGCCATGGACAAGAAAGAAGACGGAGCTATGGACGGGGGTGTTGCTTCGTGGATGACAGCTCGTTCCACGAGCAGTAGTGGTCGGCTTCGATGTAGCACTGGTGAGTCGCCAGTGACCGTACGAAAGAGACTGCCTTAGATGGAGGAAGAGGAGAGAGAAAAAAAAAATTAAGTTTTTGATTTTTTTTCATTTACTTGCCACGTCATGAACATATGTTGAATTTTTATTGACTTTCAATACAAAAATATATGCCATGTTAGCCTATGATGTGGTGGTGTCTAACCCCGTGACAATTTCTGCTAATTTTGGGAAGCAAGGTACCGTTCACAAAAGTGCATATTCACAGCAACTGATAAAATAAAATGGCGCATGCACTTTGATCGTGCTTCCGGAGTGTAATTTTTTTTTTTTTTTTGATAGAGTTACATGCTACGTTTCAATCCATGTAAAGATATTGGCGAAATTTTTAGTCAAATTCAGTTTTTGGGTGCAAATGTGATCTTGATGTGATGCATGCTGAAACAAGGATAGAAGCTTTTGGTATATATTGCTGGTGCCTAGGTAGTAGAATCGGTCATATCATAGTATGGAAGATACATGTGTTATGGGCCAAGAGTTTCTTGGACATGGAATAGCCCAAACCACCTTAGGAATTTCTTTTCAATTTAGTGTCATGACCCACCCTTCGCAGGCCTTGTTGGGGAGGGGCGGCAATTAGGGATATTTGCTCGCGAGTTCGCACTTGAGGTCATGTCTACCAAAGAAGTCATCCTCGTCTTCAATTTCGAACATTGAGTTTGAGGTCTACACGAATGCCCAGTTCTTCCAAATCCATATCCCGTGCGATGGCGGAAAGGTGTTATGATTTGCTTCCAAATGCATGGTACACCTCAAAGAAGGAGATCGGGTGTGAAAGACAAATTTAGGGGTATTTTTACCATGATAGCTATTTCAATAGAACTTTTGCCCAAAAAGATGACATCACTTCATTCTTTTAGATTATTGCCACATCAAGTCTATTGAACCATGGTGAGTCTCCACAAGACCCATACCTTACACAATGGGTTCATTTTATTATAGTTGTATTAGACAACCTAAAATATAATTTTAGAAGTCTCCACTAGCCTCATTTTAAGGGGTTGGCTAGAAAATCCAATCAAGGATCAGGAGTGATCGCTTGATATCCGTGTAACCAGAGGTTCTAAAATTCACAGACTTTGATTATGTTAATATTTTTATTAATGTCATTTTGGTACTCAACAATTGTTGTGTTTCCTAAAATGTCCATATGTGTTTTTTTATTTTATTTATATTATATATTTTCATGCAATGTGAAGTTAACAAGGTGGTCATGCGTGGATGGTCGATTTCATGTCATTTTACTTCTACTTCAAGGAACAAAATATGAAACTCTAAGTTGGACTTGTTGCTCCTCCGCCATGGAGTTTCCCCTTTACCGCTTGTGTAATCCCCCTCTACCAGCTGGGTAGTTCCTATTGCATTTCGCTTCTCTGATCTCGGAGCCTTTGCTTGCTTTGATTCTTCATCTCTTTTCCTTGTTGCTCTTTTTGTGTCGTGACGTCTAACCCTAAATCCCCTCATTTGAATGCTCGGAAACCTTAATTTCTGCCCCTTTCCTTCACAGCAAGGCACCGCTCCATCTTCACTCATCTGAGCTCCCTTCAACCCTTAAATCCACAATTCACCCAAAACCCCATTCCCCTACAAACAAACTATGGCAGATCAAAACAACGAAGATAGAAGACTTGCGGCTCTCTGTAAAAGCATGGGAAAACTCTGGAATGCAGTCGACGTCGTCGATATCCCAGGTGCTATTTCTCCTGAAAAATTACTTGAGTGTCGCAAAACCCTATTTGGCCGATTCTACACAAACCCAGCTTTGAACTAGAATGCTTTTTTAAACCTTATGAGGAAAGCTTGGAAGATGGAGAACTTTACCTGTGCGACGCTGGAACCTGGTTTTTTCTCCTTCTCCTTCCACTCGGAAGCTGAGACACAGAGAGTACTCCAATCTGGGCCTTAGTCCTTCTCCAGCCATCTTCTCATTCTTAGGCAGTGTGAACCTGACACACCTGAGTTCTGTTATGATTTCAATCACTGTGATTTCTGGGTAAAGTTCATTGGCTTACCCTATGGGAGAGTTACCTATGAAGTGATCGAGGAAATTGTTTCCAAACTAGGAGCAGTTGTTGAAGTGAAACTGGAGGAAAATGGAAATAACACCTATAAAGTGGGTAAAGCCAGAGTGACACTGCCATTAGCAAACCCTCTGAAGACTGGTGTGATTGTGAATCTAGATAACAAAAAGCTTTGGGTTGAATTTAAATATGAACGACTGCCCTACTACTGTTATTCCTATGGCAGAATTGGCCATTATGCAACGGAGTGTGCTGAAATACCTGATAAGGAATCGGGGTTGGAACAGAACTTACCGGCCAGATGTGGTGATTGGCTGCGAGCTGAGGTGAGGGAACTAAGCCCTTATGGCAAAATATTTTATGGAGAGCAGGAGCTCCCTCCTGAAGAAGTGGATATAGTGCTTGAAACCCCATTATCTCTTGTACCTGTAACAGAGCAGAATAGTTCACCATCATCCTAGCAAACATAGGTTTGTAATACTCAGCTAAGGGGACAGGAAATTTACCAACCTTCCTCATCTCGGGAACTAATTTTGGTTGAAGCGAAAAGCCCCTAGAAGAGGGGAAATTGCTGCATTGATGAGGAATCAATATTAATACTCCACGAGGAACAGATGACGGAAGCTAAAGTTGGGCTGGAGATGACCCCCTGCAAAGTCGAAAGGGAAATGTGTGAAGTCGACTAATTCTAAAAAAGTAAAAAGATTCTGTCCATATGGAGCACAACCATCATCTCAACATTCAGAGGACAGTACTCAGCTAGTGGAAACACCTATTAGGGTGGCAGAAAATTCAAATCAATGGGCTTTGGTGGCTAGCCCTAATAAGCCACCAAATTACCCATGAAACTCTTAAGCTGGAATTGTCAGGGGTTGGGCAATCCCCTGACAATCCAAGCCTTGCGAGTCACTGTGACTCAAGAACGGTCCAACTTTGTTTTCATTATGGAAACAGAAAACCCAGAACAGAAAGTGCTCAAAATAAAAAGGAGACTCAAGTTTCAGAACAGTTATATAGTTAATCCAGAAGGTACAGCAGGGGGCTTAGCTTTATTCTGGGATGATCAATTGCATTTATCCATTGACTCCTCAGCCACAACAATCTTTACCCAATGTCATCTGAAATACAGTAATCAGAGAATGAACATTATTTTTCTTCATGCTCCAAATGTTTTCAGAGATATAATACAGTTATGGGAACATATTTATTCAGTTAGTGTGCATTACCGACTACCATGGTTTTGCTTAGGTGATTTCAATGAAATACTAAATCACTGGGAGAAAGTGGGTAAGTACAGAGCTGAAACTTATAGGTTAACAGCTTTCAGAGATTTTGTTAATTAGTGCTCCTTGATGGACCTGGAATGTAAGGGGTGCTCCTTCACCTGGTCAAATAAACGTGAGGGAGAAAATCTGGTGAAAAAGAGACTTGACAGGGCTTTCTGCTTGCTTCAGTGGAGAATTACTTACCCAGAGGCTGAATGCATCGCACTCCCGACGATAGGTTCGGATCACACTCCTCTCCTGATATCCCTGGCTCAACCAAAGAGTAGAAAACGAAAGCAGTTTAAGTATGAAGCATACTGGACTGACGATGCAGAAAGTAAAAACATAGTCATAGATACCTGGAATGACCCTGCTGCACATGATCTCAACCTGGTGGAGAAATTGCAGCAAGTACAGTAGAAGTCAATACAGTGGAGTAAAAGCAAATTCGGCCATGCAAAGAAGAGGATCACTTGGCTGAAAGGTGAACTCCAGAACTTGATGAACAACAAGCAAATTAATGGAGAATCAGCTCAAGAGAAAGAGATAACTAAAGAAATTGACCAACTATGGCGACAAGAGGAGATGTATTGGGGTATGAGGTCGAGGATAAGCTGGATAAAGTGGGGTGATAAAACACTCGATTTTTTTCATGCGACGACAATTCAGAAGAGATGTCGAAACTAGATAACAATGCTGAAAAATGAGAGTGGAGCATGGGTTCGAGGGGATTGACAACTATAGGGGATGACAGAACAATATTACAAAAGTCTATACACATCAGTGGGCTCCCGCAACTGGCAACCCATCTTACAACTCATCCCTACTTTAGTGGATGACCAGATGAATCATACCTTGATGGCTCCACTCACAGAGGAGGAAATCACCAGAGCTATACAGCAACTAGGAGCCTTCAAGGCACCTAGTCCTGATGGGTTTCATGGCATCTTCTATAAAGAGCACTGACCAGCAATCTCCAAGGATATCTATCAAGCAATGCAGCTCTTTTTCACCTCTGGTCATCTAGATCCTGCACTAAACAAAACACTCATCACACTGATACCCAAAATCCCACAGCCTGAAAAACTGGAGCAGTATCGCCCTATCAGTCTCTACAATTTTCTATACAAAATAACCTCCAAAGTACTAACAAACAGGCTCAAACCAATTCTACCACACATCATTGCAGAGGAACAGAGTGCATTTGTGGGAGGCAGGTAGATTCAGGATAATATATTGATGGTTTAGGAGGTGCTACATAGACTATGAACCAGCAACCGGAAAAAGAAATTTCAAGCAGTTTTAAAACTAGACATGCAAAAGGCGTACGATCGCATTGAGTGGGACTTTCTTAAGGCCTGTCTAACAAAATTAAGCTTATGTGACCTATGGGTACAATGGATCATGCAATGTGTGACCACGATAACTTTCAGCATAAACTTTAATGGAGAGCCCTTACCTTTCTTCAAACCCACCCGCGGCTTACGCCAAGGAGACCCACTCTCACCTTATCTCTTGATCATTGTGGCCAATGTGCTGTCCATTCTGATGAAGAAAGCTGTTCAGGAGGGTTTGCTTACAGGAATCAAATTGAACAACCACTGCCCTACTCTGTCCCATCTACTTTTTACTAATGATTCGATCTTCTTCCTGCATGGAACAATTGTAGAATGTCAAAACTTGGTGGATATCTTAAATCAATATTGCTTTGCTTCAGGTCAGGCAATCAATCTCAACAAATCAGGCATCTACTTTAGCAAAGAATGTCCTACAGCTCTAAAGAGAAATATGGCATCAACTCTTAGAGTTCCAGAAATCACAAAGACAGGGAAATATTTAGGCATACCTTCAGATTGGGGGCAATCCAAGAAGGACATGTTTGCATGGATCTTAGCTTGGGTCAACTCCAAACTGGACAGCTGGAAGGAAAAATTGTTATCAAAAGTAGGAAAGGAAATCCTCCTGAAAGCAGTAATACAAGCTATCCCTCAATATGCTATGTCAATATTCAAAATACCTATATCGATTTGCAAAGTAATTGAGAGAAAGGTTGCATTTTTTTGGTGGAAAAGCAATGAGAAAAAGGCTGGAATTCATTGGAAGAAGTGGGACTTGTTGAAAACCAGGAAGAGTGAAGGGGGTTTGGGTTTCAAAGATTTACAAACTTTCAACATAGCAATGCTAGCTAAGCAGATGTGGCGCATAATTAAAAATCCAGACTCCCTGTTAACCAAAGTACTGAAAGGGTTGTATTACTCACATGGTGACTTCTGGAATGCTGGCAGAGGTTCGTGTCCCTCGTGGGGATGGCAGAGTATCATCAAGGCAAGGGATTCGGTTGCTCCTCAGGTCATGCACATGATAGGCAATGGAAAGAACACATCAATTAGAACAGATAGATGGCTAAAAAGTGGCCACATAGGAGGCCCAGCAACAAACTAAGAGCTAGAAAAAGTTTCAGATCACATGAATCCAGGTACAGGCACATGGAATGAATTTCTACTGCATTCTATGTTTGATGAAAGAAGGATTCAAGAAATTTTAGCCACACCCATTGGCTTAGCTGATGAAGAAGATAAATTGGTATGGATGCACACAAAATCAGGAGATTATTTAGTAAAGAGCGGCTATTTTATATTCAAGGATGTCTCAGTTATATCACAGGATACACAAGCAACCTTGTCTTATCAAGCCAACCCAAACCTCTGGAAATATATTTGGCAGTCCACAACCCCACCTTAATTAAAATTTTCCTCCGGAATGCATGCAATAATGCCCTAGCTACAATGGAAAATTTACACCACCGAAAGATCGTACCTTCTCCTTTATGCCCCCTCTGCAAGCAGGAAGCAGAAACGCTTGAGCACACACTTCTTCTCTGCCCATGGACTGCCAAGGTCTGTAACTTAGCCCCCTGCATCTATAGATCTCCAGATTCGGCCTTATCCGGTTTGAAGACTAGATCTGCAGCATACAACATAATCCAATTATCTCCGGCAAATTTAATCACATAGCGGTGGTGTTATGGAGCATTTGGAAGGAGCGAAATCGGTTTATTTTTAGTCATCAAAACCCAAGGCCACAATCAACAATAGCTAGAGCAGAGGCGTTCACAGAAAGTTACAGAGCATTAAACGGTAAACTGAATAGCAAGAAGGACACCGAACACTTATATGAAACCTGGCTTCCACCTCCTCTAGGTACGCTTCGAATCAATATAGATGCATCTTTTGCTCCCGATCTGGCTAACGACGTAGCACCCACCGACGTGAGAGAACCTCCTCGACACAGAGCTGCCATCGCTTGTGTCTGTCGAGATCACCGAGGCTTCCTGGTGGACGGCTTTGCGAAGGATCGATCTTTGCCCTGGCTTCTCGTGCGGGCGATTGCAATGGAAGAAACCCTAAATTTCATCGAGAGCCGAAGCTTTCTCTCTCCATAAGTACACTCTGACTGTTTATCTCTCGTGCATGCGTTAAAGACTTCGACTAAACTTAGTTGGGAACTGCAACAGATTGTGAGCCGGGCCCAAGCTAAACTCACTCATCTCCCGGGCCTCTCCCTGGCCCACTGCAACCGAAACACAAATTGCCCTGCGGACTGGATAGCGAAGGCATGTCAAAACAACTCCTTACCCCCGAACTAGATATCCAACCCCCCTGCTTTATTTGATCTTTTATGCACCGATGTTCAGAGTGTTATTTTCCCTCATATGAAATAGTAAATCAAGTGATGATGTTTGCTGATAAAAAATAAAAATAAAAAAATAAAGGAAGAAAGTAAACAATTGAAATTTAAAGGACAATGCGGAAGTAAACACCCAAGACAATTTAAAGAATAAAAGTAGCCATTTTTAGCTTTAATAAGGGGTTCAAGTTGATTCTTAATGACTTGAGTGTTTACACCTCTATTCCAATCATTTTCTCAAATTGAATCCGAATCCACGATCAATTTTGGCAAATTCACTTGTGAATTCTCCAACTTGATGGATCTAGATCACTTAAATTTTATGAAATTAAGTTAAAGAACTTCAATTAGTGCAATTCAAATTGACCTATTCTAGACTAAGGTTTAATTTGATGGGTTAAGGTTCAATTTCATCATTGACCCTTAATCTAATTTTGAAATAAAGTCCATATCGTCATTTTGGTGTCAATTTGGATGCATTAAGCCATTATTAACATGGGTGATCAAACAAATTGATATCTTGTCATATCAATTAAGTTCAATTTTGGTTAATTTGGCAGTTAAAGGTGGGAATTGCACAAATCGCGCTAATTGAGTGGAAATTTCAATTTCATGCACCCATTAAGTTTGAACATAAATCATGGCCATTTATTAAAAGTTCATCTTAGCCATTCAAATTGGCATGTGCATATAAATGACCAATTATAAACAAGCTTAATGCATAAGTAAGTTAGCTAGGCGAGGAAGATTAAATCCTAGCCCTTGGATTGATTGAAGGGCTAGGATATGATCTTGCAAGGATGTATAATCCATTTTCCCTCCAAAATTGGAAGGGGGCACGCAAATCTCAAATCCACTTTCTCTCATACTTTTCTCTCTCTCTCCCTACCCAAACTCCCTTCCTCGGCAGCCTGTTTTCACTATCATCCACCGCCTCGCTCTTTCCACCTCACGGCTGGTGCTTGCCCCTTGGTCGATCACCGGACAGCCACCTATCCGGTCATGGCCGTCGATTGTCCACATCATCATTGGATTGCCCTGTCCGGCGGCCTTTTGCTTGCGGTGTTGATCATCGGTTTCTGAATCGATGAAGTTTGTCGTAGTTGCTCCGGCCTGTTCAACAGTCCAATGATCATCCTTAGCTGCTCGACCGCCGCTATGGTGATCCTAAGCGTGTTGCTAAGCTTGCGGTTGTCTTGTTTTTTTCGGATCATCACTGGAACTCCTCAAGTTGGTGATTCCCTCCTCAAAGTCCAATCCTTGTCTAGCGTCCGATCCTTTCCTGGCGGTTTCGTGGCGATTCCGATGATCGGTGACCATTTGCTTACTGTCTGATTGATACTGAGGTGTCTCTTGAGGAGTTTGTGAGTTCTTGGTGGTTGTTGATCGTCAAATGCTTTGATGATCAAGCTCGAAGTCGAAGAAACCAAGGTATAGAGTGCTCTTGAACTTGAGCTCGATGAAGTGAGACTGCCTTACACAATTGAGACTAGAGCTCAACCCTAAGATGATCTATCATGCTTATGTGGATGATGTATATGGTGTAGACTGATTTTATGTTGATTATGATTTTGTGGCTCGATTGATCATGATTGCTTGTTCTGTAAAAATCGTAGGTTGATTGGACTGACCTGATAAACATATTCCTTTGAGCTAGATAATATATTTTTTAGACTTTGAGTTCTTCATGAGATTCGTAGATGACTTCGCAAGATTTTCAACGATATATTTCTGGCTCAATTTCGACTTCGTTTGCTATGTCAAAACCTGTTTGAAAGTTGGTGATCTGTTTTGAAATTTGCTCTTCTTTGCGGATGTTGTTGAGGCTAACCGATCTATTCAGTTTGTTAACTTTGTATATTTTTCGTACTTCGATTTTGGACTGAGTGTCTTCACAAATTTTTATCTTGACATTTAGTTCTAAATCATATAAAAATTTCATAGGATTTGGAAATCATTTGGTCCGATTAAAGTCATGACATTCATACATAAATATGTAAACTATTTTAAATTTGTCCAATTTGATAGCTATCTTTGTTTGAGCTAGAAATGATCTCGATTGCATTTGAAGCCTTCTAAAGATTCTTAGAAGAGATCTTAAAGCTTTCTTTTGATGTATTATTTGCATGATTTGAAGATCTTTTGCTAGGTTTACCATTTTTCAAAAGTCTGAACCAGAATCTGGAAATTTTTCGTGTTTTGTTGTCATGTCTTGTTGCAGTGACCTTTGCTGTTTGTCATTTTCATAAGATTTTTTGTGCATCAAATTTTGAGTTAGTGTCTTCTTAAAGTTTGTTCATAACATGTGCGTCTACAACATATAAAAATTTGAAAATGTTTGGATATCATTTGGTAAGGTCGATGGACCATGTACAGACCGTATTTCTACTGCCCTGTTCAGTTCCTGACTGACATGTTTGTGTTCTTAGATTTTTAGAAATTCACGTGTCAGGAATCTTGAGATGCTTTCTCATGAAATCTTGTAGCTGTTTGAAGATTGAGGTGAAAATTCGATGATCCTGGTCGTTCATACAATCATAATCTAGGTTTCCATAACTAAATGCTTCCCAAAAAGGAACTTGTCTTCGAAATTAATTTCATTAATCCGTGATTGATTTCATCAATATATTTAGAAAAGGTAAGTGAGATTCTCTGCCAAAAAGCCAAATATGTCTTGATCATATTGAATCATAGTTGGAAAATCAATAAGCCTGAGTCTGATTATGTCTTCATTCTAGACTTGGGTTCAATCTGTATCTTCGTCGTGGGAAAGACTTTTGATGTAAAAAGACTTTGATAAGTACAATATTCCTTAGAATAAAAATAAGAGAAGGAAAGTTGTCAACTTTAAGACCAAATAGGAGTTTTTTCAACAATCTTCCCATTTTTTATGGTGACAAAACTTTCATGTAGATTTAATCATAGTATGAAATTCTATCTTGCAAAACAACACTTTAGCAGCACATTATAAAGAATAGACCATAAAGATAATGAATAACATAGTAGTTTGCATCCACAAAACACATAAGTCTTATCAGTTTTGCAAAACACATACCAATACCAATTAAAGTTCAAACATAGTTCAAACATAAGAACATGAGTTCAAGCACTACAAGTTTAAGTTCAAAACACACTCACAAAACCAACACCACCAAAAAAAAAATAAAAAAATCAATATGCCAAAAGTCTTTAAATCTGCATAAACTCTTCCTCTTTTTGTCAATAGCAAAAAGATAAAGTCAGTGATTTGTAAAAAAAGGTTAAGTTGAAAAAGATTAAGGATGTTTGGGAACACGAACAAGTCGGAAATCCTCCAAAGACTGCACGGTCTCCTTAAGCTTATCTTGGCACTGATGATAAATAGCCTCCACTTTTACCACAGTCTATGAAGCCTGCTGATTCAAAGTTTGAACCTGAGTGTCAAGAGATTGTACCTTGTCTACAAGGAGCTTAGACTTTTGTGTCAAAATCTGTTTTATATCAGAAATCTATCCACTTTGACAAATTCCAAATTGAACGCAAGTAAAGAATGAAGACTTATCCAGATGCGAGATTATCTTTATTTCTTCAAGGGTTCGGTTCATGTGGATTATAGATGGTCTTCTGGTTGGAAATATCAACTACAAGATTGGCTATCATTATTGGAATCAATTTAGATACATCTAATCTTTTGGAAGGCAAGTAAATTTGGAAGGTATCTACTTATGGAAACTAAGATCTTGATTGTATGGACAAATAGGATTGACAGGCTTTCATCACAATTTTCAAATGGCTCGAGATCTCCTTGATTGATTATGTCCAACGAGTTTATTGGATTAATTCCTTTGGAAAGTGCCCATGTCCGAGAAAGAATGAAGGAGTATTTAAGGAGACATCTCCAGTCATTCGATAGTGTGCGTGAAAGAGAAATTCCAAAGTCTAAAACTTCCAATTCTCTTGATATTTCTTACACTAAGCTCAAAGTTGTAATCAAAAGAGAGGACTTATAGTGTGACTTCGTGAGAGAGTAGTAGAGACTCTTCACTGTGAAGTTGAGATCACAAGGCTGTAAAATCTCTTTTGTTTTTTAGTAGAATCTAGCCAAAAGGCTATCGGCGTGGGAGAGTGGACGTAGACTTGATCTAACCGAACCACTATAATTTCTATGTTCTTATTCTCTTCCCTAAACTCCTTTATTTTGTTCGTAGTTCTATTTAACAATCAAAGCCTAAACTCACTCAAAGTCTGTTGTTCTCTAGACTCTGTTTCAAAAGTAAAATATTTCTACTACTCTTTGCAAAAATTTTTTCACACCTATTCACCCCCTCTAGGTGTTCTTACTAGCCCTTTCAATTGGTATCAGAGCTCATGTGCTTATTTTATTGAAGTGGTTTTACTTCTAAGCTAAAGATCTATGGCTAGTATTTTGGCTCCAGGTTTGGTTGAAGGTCAAAGCAACACCAGACCTCCTTACTTTGATGGAAATTAGTACAATGTGTGGAAGAATAAGATGAAGGCTTTTCTCAAATCCAAAGATCCTCTGGAGTGGGATGTTGTAGAAAAAGGGATCAACCTTAAAGCAACATCAACTTCAGACCAAGGAAAGAAGTTATTGATGCTAACGAAACAACACGAGCTAAAATTACCAAGAGACATGCTCTTCACACGAAAGCAATCTACTCTTTATATTGTGCCTTATCTCCCACTGAGTATAACTGAATTTCTTCTTGTGAAACAGCGAAAGAAGTTTGGGACAGATTATATGTTACCTATGAAGGGACTGAACGAGTAAAGGAAACAAAAATAAACATTCTACTGGGACAGTATGAAGCCTGGAGAATCCATTACTGATATGTTTAGTCGTTTTACTGAGATTGTGAATGGCTTGGCATATCAAGGATAGCTTATTTCTAGACCAATGAAAGTCAACAAACTGTTGCATGAGCTTTTGAAAGAATGGAATCATGTGAAGACTTCAATTAGAGAAACTTAGAGGATCATGCCACTATCAGTTGACAAACTAGTAGGCATGCTTCAATCATATGAAATGGAGCAAATCAATGAGGAAGAAGATCCAAAAGGTAAGAAGTCAATTGCTTAAAAATCTAACATTGATTCGATGATACTAATTCAGATGATGATATGGACGATGAGGAGCTAGCCCTTATGATTAAGAAATTCAAAAAGCTTAATATAAAGAGAAGAAGATTCAACTAGAAGAAGAAGAGCACGCAAAATTTCCGAAAGAGACCAATGGAAAACAATGAAACCAGCAAGGAAGTAATATGCTTCAAGTGCAAGAAAAATGGGCATATCAAACCAAACTGTCCTCTGTTGAAGAAGAAGAAAGGAAAATCAGAGAAGTACAAAAAGACTCTCAAAGAGAAACTTGGAGCGACAATGAGTGTGAAGAAAGTAAAGAAGAATATGCCAACATATGTCTAATGGCCCATTCAGAATCAAACTTAGATTTTGAAACAGACTCTGATTCAGGCTTAGATAAAGAAGTTAAGGTTAGTAATTTAAAAATTCCTGTTAAAGTCTCGAGGTACATAGAAGAACTTTGTTTCAGTCTTAAAACATCTCTTAAAAGGATTTCTTTGCTAAAAAGGGAAAATTCTAAGCCTAAGCAACATGAAGTTTCTTGGAAAGAAAAGTCTGAAAGTTTGAATAAAAGTTTTGTTGATTTAAAAGAAAATTTTGATTCTCTTTCAAAGGAAAATGCTATTTTGAAAAAGACATTTTAAATATTTCAAAAAGATTTTTCAAAAGGATCTGAAAAGTTGAAGAAAATTCTTTCAATGCAAAGACCTTATTTTAACAAATTTGGTTTGGGTATGACTTTACAAACTATTCCATTGATTGATTTTCCCAAAGTAAAAGAGAGACTTAAACAAAGACCTGCAAAGGCATTTTACAAGAATCACTTTCAAAAAGTTTTTGTAAAACCTGTTGGCCGAAATGCTCTCAAATGTTCAAAGTGTAACAGCTTAGAACATTTTGAGAAAGAATGTCCCAAGGTTTGGAGACTAGTTAAGAAGGACTAGGCAGAAGGACTAGGTAAAGACTATTTTTAATACTAACTCTCCTGGACCCAAGAAAATCTAGGTACCAAAGAAAGCTTGAATTTTTCTTTTGATTACAAGTCACTATCAAAAGAAAGATCAAATGGTATTTAGATAGTGGCTATTCAAGGCATGTGACAGAAGACTCTAGTTGCTTCATAAACTTTGTCCAAATGAATGGTGAAAAGTTTCTTTTGGTAGAAACAGCAAAGGAAGAATTGTAGGATGTGAAACTGTGAAAACTGGAAGCCTAACTATCAACAATGTTTTCTTGGTGGTAGGTTTGAACTACAATCTACTCAGCATAAGTCAACTTTGCGATACTGGATTCAAAATAAACTTCCAAGAAAGTATTTGTTCTAGAACAAGTCAAGACTTCTCTCAATCTTTCACTAGGGGAAGGCATGGGAATATTTATTTTCTTGATGTAAACCCATAAAGTTCTCAGTGCCTTATATCTATTCAAGATGAAGCAAGTCTCTGGCATTGAAAGCTTTGTCATGTTAACATGAAGCAGATTACCAAGATTTCTTCTAAGAAGCTTGTTTGTGGTCTTCCCAACTTGGCTTATCAAAAGTCTGAATTGTGCACTCCATGTGTTTTGGGAAAACAGGTTAGTAGTACCTTTAAACCTATAAATCAAGTTTCTACCGGTCGAGCTTTATAGCTTCTGCATATGGACCTTTTTGGACCAACTAGAACTCAGAGTATTGGTGGAAAGAAATATTGCCTAGTAATCATGAATGATTACTCTCATTTCACTTAGGTTTACTTTTTGGCAAGTAAGTTTGAAACTTTCTCTTCTCAAAGTTTGCCAAGAAGGTACAAAATGAAAAAGGTTATGTTATTTCAAGCATATGAACCGACCATGGAGGTGAGTTTGAAAACTAGGACTTTGCGAAGTTTTGTAATGAATCTGGTTTTTAGCATGTTTTATCCTCTCCATGCACTCCATAACAAAATGGGGTCAGGGAAAGGAAAAACGGATCCTTACAGGAGATGGCCAAAATCCTCTTAATAAAGAGCAAAATATCCTCTCGATTTTGGGCAGAAGTAGTCTCTACTGCTTACTACATTAACAATAGAGCATTCTTAAGGCCTATTCTAGAGAAAACTTCTTATGAAGTGTTAAAGGAAATGTTTCTTACTTACATGTCTTTGGCTGTAAATGTTTTGTTTTGAAGAATTCAAATGATCAAACTGGGAAGTTTGAAGAAAAATCAAATGAAGGAATCTTGCTTAGCTACTTAACTTCAAGCAAAAGGGTATTTAATAAGAAGACTCAATCTGTAGAAGAATCTATGAACATCAAGTTTCAAGATTAAGTGCAGAATCAAGCAGATCAGGCTCAACTTGAAGAGTCTGAACCCGTTCTAGACTTAACAAAATCTACTTCCCCTGAAGAGGTTTAGACTTATGGAGAACAACAACAAGGAGAACAAGAAAATTCTAATGAAGCAAAGAATCAACGGACTCCCAAACCAAATAGCAACTGGAAGTACAAGTCAAGTCATCCTAAAGAACTCATCATTAGCAACATTGATGAAGGAACTCACACCAGATCCAAAAGGCGAGAAGAGTCTAGTGCTCTAGCACTTGTTTTTGAGTTTGAACCAAAAGGTGTAGATAAAGCCTTGTTTAATGAAAGCTAGATCGAAGCTATGCAAGAAGAACTTAGACAATTTAGCATCAACGATGTTTGGGAGTTGATTCGAAAACCTAAAGGTAAATCTATAATCGGGACAAAATGGGTCTTCAAGAACAAGATGAATGAGAAAGGAAAAGTGGTTAGGAACAAAGCAAGACTCATGACCAAAGGATATACACAAGAAGAAGGGATAGACTATGACGAGACCTATGCACGAGTAGCAAGGTTAGAAGCAATTAGATTATTACTTACTTTTGCTTGCTATAAAAATTTAAGGTTATTCCATATGGATGTAAAGAGTGCCTTTTTGAGTGGATTCATTCAATAAGAAGTCTATGTGGAACAACTACCAGGATTTGAAGATCCAAGAAAGCTAGACTCAGTCTACAGACTGAAAAAGGCCTTGTATGGATTGAAGCAAGCACCTCGAGCTTGGTATGAAAGGTTGAGTAAGTTCCTAACACACAATGGTTTTGAAAATGGAAAGGTAAATACTACTTTGTTCATAAAGAGAAGGAAAAGATTTTTTTTACTAGTACAAATTTATGTAGATGATATTATCTTTGGTTCTCCTAACAAAAATCTTTGCAAGAAGTTTTCAAGATCTATGCAAGATGAATTTGAGATAAGCATGATGGGTGAATTAATCTTCTTTATGGGATTGCAAGTCAAACAATCGAAGAAATGTATATTTATTCATAAGGAGAAATATGCCAAAGATCTGATCAAGAAATTAGGGTTAGAGAATTGCAAGAAGACAAAGACACCTATGTCAAGTTCCTCGAAGTTGGACTAGGATGAAAAAGGGAAGAAAGTATACCAAAAGATTTATAGAAGCATGATCGGTTCTCTTCTTTACCTTACTGCATATAGACTTGACATTTTGTTTAGTGTTTGCATATGTGCTAGATTTCAGTCCAATCCAAAGGAATCTCTTCTAAGTGCTGTAAAATGCATCATTAAATATGTTGCAACTTCTCTAAAGCTAGGTCTGTGGTATCCAAAAAAATGAGACTTTACTATTATTGGATATTCAGGCGCAGATTTAACTGATTGTAGAATTGACAGAAAGAGTACTTTAGTACTTGTCAACTACTGGGAAATATGCTAGTGTCTTGGTTCTCAAGGAAGCAGAGTATTGTAGCTTTATCAACAGCAGAAGCGGAGTATGTGACTCTTGGGAGCTGTTGTTCTCAAATTTTGTGGATAAGACAATAGCTAAGAGACTTTGGAATCAAAGAAACTTGCATCGAGATCAAATGCAACAACAAGTGTCATTAATCTCACTAAAAATCCATTATTCATTCAAGGATGAAGCATATAAAAATTCGACATCATTTTATAAGAGATTATGTCCAAAATGGCGAGATTTTGGTTCAATTTATTGAGTCAAAAAATCAATTGGCAGACATCTTCACGAAGCCTCTGGAGAAAAGCCTATTTGAGTCTATTCGCAACAAGCTGAATATTATTTCTCCTATAAACTAAAGTCTAAAGTTGGTCAGACTCAGAACTTCAAGAAGCTATTGCAATTGAGAATCTCTCGAATCAAGGTATTTTATTTTTGGTATGAAAATGTATGATTATTTGAATTGTCGCTTGCCTATTTTATTTGTAGAAATTACTATTGGTAATTTTTAGATTTTAAATTTTTAAGCAATTACCTTTTTAAAAATTAGTTTTGGAAAGGCATTTTTCCTTATGACACTTTGTATACCCATTTTCATTGTGACATTTCATTTTCTTTAAAATACTTTCTGGTATTTCCTTCGATCACATCTTTTCAAAACCCTAGAATACCGATTCACTTCACTCTCGTTCTTACTCTCAAAACCCTTCTACAAGTTTCTTTTTCACTCAAACATGTCAAAATCCTCCAAGTTTGCATCCATCACAAGTCCTTCATTGCTAGTCAAGGTCCTCAAAGCATGCCCGAAGGACTAGTGCATTTCGATGTCTCTCAAAATCTCCGTAGAACTCTTCGCGCCAAACCTTGGAAGAGGAAGTCTACATCCATGTCTAGGTTCTTCATAAGCATTACAAGGAAATGTGGTGGTTCTCCCTACTAATTTCCTAAGAGGACATGGGCATGCTGAAACAATATTTCAAGAACGATGGAATGTTTGGGTCCTCGAAGCAGAAAAGCATTTCTTTATTTTCCTTTCTGACCCTATATTCAGTTCTAAGCATCTTGAAAACAAAGATGATGATGAGTGGATTTATTTGAATTTCCAACCCAGAATGGGTGTTACTGCTGATGTTCTTGGAGAGAGAACAAGATTGTTTCGTTCTAAGGAGCACAAAATGGTTTATATCCAAATGTTGAACAGAGGGGTGATAAACCCTCGAACAGTCGATTTCGATTTCCTAGACTCGATCAAGGTTGATTTAAGGGCAAAGTTGGCTTCTCTTCAACTTGAAAAGTTTTGTGCCGAGACTATTGTGGCCTATCCTGAGTTGACTGCTTACTTTTACTCCAATCTGTCTTTTCTTGATCAGACTCACATTCAGTTCACTGTTTATGAAAAAGCTTTTGTTGTGGATGTTGACACCCTTGCTGACATTGTGGGAGTAGAAAGAAGTGGCTTTCAACCGATCCAAATCTCAATCGTCAAGAACCTCGTTTCTTGGTGAAGGACAAGATGCATAGTAGGAGTATCACTTACTCTCGACTCGGCATCTAGCGTTCTGTTGCACAAAATTGTGATTAACTGCATCAAACCCAAGGCAACCTCCAAGACTAACGTGTCCAGATTCAAAACGAAAATCATGTGGGCCATTTGCAATGGCATTCCTTTTTCTCTACCCCACACCATTTTCCTGCACATGTGCAGGATAGTTATGAAAGAGAAAGGCAATTGCCTTACGCCACATTGATCACCAAGTTGTTTTGCCATTTCAAGATCCAATTCCCCTCTCTGCTCTACACAAGAACCATTAGTCCTATGGTGATAGGACTAAAGATGATCTCGAAGATGAGGATGAAGGATCTAACCAAGGTGATTGAGCGTCTGAAGAAGGAATCAACAAGCGAAACCAAGGCAGAATCGACTTCTACAAAGAAAAGAAAAGGGAAGAGTGTTGCCCAAGCAACTTCGAAGAAGCAGAAGAGGCCTATCCTTCTTATGGATGAAGAAGAGGAGGATGACCTGACCATCTCTACTCTTGCCTTGAGGAATCTTCAAGGAATTGATTCTGAAGAAACAAAGGAAGAAGGAGTTGAAGCAAAACCAAAAGCAGAAGCAAAAACAGAAGATGAAGAACAAGAAGAAGAAGAAGTTGAGCCTAGAAGATCAACGGAGAAGGACCATGAAGATGAAAACTCAGAAGGAGCAAGTAGTGCCATACCACTTTCAGATGAGACTGAGAAAGGAGTTTCTGAAGAAGAAAAAGGAGATATTGCTTCCAAAGACGAAGAAAATCAACAAGGGAAGGGATCCAGTGCTGTGAAAGAAAAGGTTATAGAAGGAGAAGTCTCATCTCAACCTGAAGGTAACAAGTTAGGGGGAGATCTTGAGAAAAATCCTACTACTAGTGATGGCATTAGCAAATCCCCAATAGATCCAGAAGAAGTCTTTGCATCTCACTTTCCTGAGACTGAGATTGAAAAAGAGACTCCCAATCGGGACAAGCAATAAGATGCTCGTGTTCAAGTCGATGTTCCTCCATCTCTTGATACTCCTCAAACTCACTTTGCTGAAGCAAGTGTTCAAACCGAAACTGATCCCAACTATCCAAGGTTGGTTGATCTTCTTTGGGAGGTTAAGGCTCAACAATACGCAATGGAGTACGAGATTCAGAAGATCTACACCACCCTACAATCTTCCACAGACTCTCTCGATGGACTTCATGTCAAGGTACAGTCTCTTGATACTAAAGTTGAGACTTTGAATCAACAAGCGTCCCAAACTGTAGCCAAAGTAGATGAGGTAGTGCAGTCACTTGAGGATTTCCGACTAGTTCAAGCCCTTAGAAAAACCTGATTGATTTCATCTTTTCAATTCTATCTTTTTGAAATTCTCTTTATTTTTGCTGTTGACAAAAATGGGGAGAATGTGTGCAGATTTAATTGAACTTTTTGTTTACTATTTGTTTGCAGATTTGATTTGTTTGAACTTGTTTGGACTGAACTTGTTTGTTTATATTCGGCAGTAATATTTAGTGATTGTGATTGTGATTATGGATATGGTTGATTGAATATTGTTTAAATTTTCAAGATTAACAAAGTTTTATGTGGTTGCAAAATCGATATTATCCAGATCCTCAATCTGTTTTTATAAGTTATCATATACTGCTAAAGTATTGTTTTACATGATATAGTTCTTTAAATCTGCAGGAAAGTTTTGTCACCATAAAAAAGAGGGAGATAGTTAGAGAAAACTCCTATATTGTTTTGAAGCTGACAAAACTTCTAAGTTCTATTCTGAAGATTGCCAAACTTTTGTGTCAAAGTCTATCTTACAACAAAAGTCTGCCCACTCTGACAAATTCTAGACTAAACACAAAAGAATAATGAAGACTTATCCAAATGAAAGATTATCTTTCTTTTTCAAAGGGTTTGGTTCATATAGGATATATATGGCATTCTGGTTGGAAATATCACCTGCGAGATTAATTATCTTTATTGAAATCAACTTAGATACATCAAATATTTTTGGATAGCAAGTTAATTTGGAAAGAATCTACTTATGGAAACCAAGATCCTGATTGTATGGACGAACATGATTGATAGGCTTTCATCACAATCTTCAAACGGCTCGAGATCTCCTTAATTGATTATGTCCAATGGATTGATTAGAAGAATTCCTTTGGAAAGTACCAACGATCGAGAAGGCACGAAGGAGTATTTAAGGAGGACTCTCTAGTTGTTCGACAGAGTGCATGAAAGAAGAATTTAAAAGTCCGAAGCTTCCCACTTACTTGTTATTCCTTACTCTGTGCTCAAAATGTACTCAAAAGAAAGAGACTCAAAGAGAGACTTTGTGAGAGCAATAGAGACTATCCACTGTGAAGTCGAGATTACAAGATTGTAAATTCTCTTTTGATTCTTAGTGGAAACCAGCCAGAAGGCTGTCAGCGTGGGAGAGTGGACGTAGACTTGATGTAAGCTGAACCACTATAAATTATGTGTTCATTTTCTCTTCCCTAAACCCCTTTACTTTATTCGTACTTCGATTTTGTAGTTAAAGTCTAAACTCTTTTAAAGTCTGCTAATCATCAGACTCAGTTTCAAAAACAAAATATTCTTACTGCTCTTTATGAAAATTATCTTCACACCTATTCACCCCTATCTAGGTGTTCATACTAGCACTTTTATCACATACTAGAAACCTTGTGGCCTCAGGCCTTGTCACTAAAATAGGGGTTGCATCCTGAGTGACTTCTTCATCTCCAGAGCGGCAAGGAGAGCTCCGGGATGAATGTTCTCCGGTTAGATCAAAATGAGTTGGTCCTTTAGGAACATTCTGAGGCTCGCGACTAGCAATACAAGAAGATTTCCTTTGGAACGACATTGAAGCAAACTTGGAGGACTTCGACGACATATTTGTGTAGGATTGAGTAGGAAAATTACATAAAGTTTGAGAGAGGATTCAAGAGAGATGAGGGTTTGAGTGTTAGGGTTTGAAAGCAATTGCAATTGTAAGTAAAATTTTGAGAGATGTAAAGAAATTGAAATAAAGCAACTAAACCGTCATAAATGAAAAAACCTTTTCAAAAAATTCAAAAAGATAATTGCCAATAATAAATCCAAAAAATCAGCAAAGAAATTTCAATAAAAAAAGGCAAGCGGTAAGTTAAGAATAAACATACTTGTTCATTTTGGAAAGAAACTTACGCCCAAAAATTTAAAATATAACTACCCAAGTCTTGAAGATTTTTAGACAAATGCAAATACCTCATGTTGATCTGTTGAGTCTGCATGATTATAGACTTTAGTTAGATGGAAGAGTGATATTCAGCTTTTCATGAATGGACTCAAATAAGCCTTTCTCCAAAGGTTTAGTAAAAATATTTGCTAGTTGATTCTTTGAATCAATGAATTGAACATTGATCTTGTCATTTTGAGCATGATCTCTACTGAGTGATGACGAATTTCGATGTGCTTTGCTCTTGAGTGAAGAATTGGATTTTTGGTAAGATTTATAGCATTTGTGTTGTCACATTTGATTTCAGTGCATGATTCTTCTATTCCAAAATCTCTTAGTTGCTGTTTGATCCACATAATTTGTGAACAGCAACTTCCAAGAGCAACATACTCTGCTTTTGGTGTTAAAAGAGCCACAATATTCTGCTTTCTTGAAAACTAGGACACTAACATTTGTCCCAACAGTTGACATGTCCCTAAGGTACTTTTCCCGTCAACTCTACAACCAGCTAAATTAGCATTAGAGTAACAAAGTAAAGTAAAGTCTCCTCCTTTTGGATACCACAGACCTAGCTTTGGATAAGTCGCAATATATTTTATGATATGTTTAATAGTACTAAGGTGTGACTCTTTGAGATCAGATTGAAATCTAGCACATATATACACACTGAATAAAATATATGGTCTAGAACTAGTTAGATAAAGAAGTGAACCAATTATGCTTCTATATAACTTTTGGTCAACTTTCTTTCCACCTTCATCTTTGTCAAGCTTTGAAGAACTTGACATAGGAGTCTCTGTTTTCTTGCATTTTTTCACTCCAAACTTCTTGATAACATCTTTGGTATATTTCTCTTGATAAATGAATATTCCTTTCTTCGATTGCCTGACTTGTAGACCTAAAAAGAAAGTTAACTCTCCAATCATACTCATTTCAAATTCTTCCTGCATAGACTTTGAAAATTTCTTGCACAAACTTTCGTTAGAAGATTCAAAGATTATATCGTCTACATATATTTGAACGAGTAGGAAATCTTTTTCTTCATTTTTAATAAACAAGGTTGTGTCAACTTTTCCTTTCTCAAAATCATTATTTATCAAAAACTTACTCAACATTTCATACCAAGCTTGAGGTGCCTGTTTCAGATCGTATAATGCCTTTTTCAGTCTATAGACAAAGTCTGATTTGTTGGGATCTTCAAATCCTTGTGATTGTTCCACAGAGACTTCTTTTTGTATAAATCCATTAAAGAAAGCACTCTTGACGTCCATCTGGAATAATTTGAAATTATGAAAACATGCATATGCAAGTAGTAGTCTAATTGCTTCTAACCTGGCTACAGATGCATAAGTCTCTATTTCTTCCTCCTTTGTCTATCCTTTTGCAACAAGCCTTGCTTTGTTTTTGGTTACTTTGCCCTTTTTATCCATCTTGTTCCTGAAACCCACTTAGTTTGGACATTTTCATAAAACTTTTGGAAATATAGTATATTATGGAGATAGGTCTCCCTACCCCTACCAAAACTTTTGTCTTTTGGTTTTTGCTTGTAATGTAATAAACTTGTGAGCTCATATATGGTATAAATAAAAGAAGCTTAAGTATATTGTTATATTTGTAAGGTTTTAAATATTAAAAGAATATTCGTAAATGTTTGATTTTGCTTCCACATGTTAAAAGAGGGTAATAATTCAAGAAACACGTGTTAGGTGACGTCTTGGGCATCACTCATGTGGCCGGAAGTCCCTTTCATTAGTAGTGAGTCAGTGACCATCTTATGGTCCAAATGGGTTTGATTATCTAGAATCAATTACTAGAATTCGCTTTTGAGGTTGTTTTATTCTTCAGGCCTTTCGCCCTGCTGATTAATTTATGGGCTGAATGCTTTTTTGTTATATAACCTTATGTGAGAAAATAATATTTTTTTTTCGTAGAGGTTGTTAATTTGTTCATCCCCAATTTGCTTAAGACCACTCATTATCTCATCCTTTAGTTAACAAACTGGTATATTTGCTCTAGAAAGTTGGGCACCCCAATTCGATGAACACCGTTCATTATCTCATTCTTTGCTTACCAAGCTAGTATATTTGCTCTATCAAAGCAGGCACCCCCTCCGCCATCTTATTTTTCTTTTATCCCACCAGCTAATGTGATGTGTTCTCCAGCTTAGCTTCAAAGCACTTTTTGTTCTCTCCGAATATTTGAGAAAGTACTTAGGGCGCATTTGGTAACGATTCTGTTCCCGAGAGCTGATTCTGACTAAAAATGATTATTTTTTATTCTGTTCCCGAGAACTGATTCTGAGTAAAAAAGTGCGTTTGGTAACTGTTAAAATTTTTTGATTCTGGAATAGAATTGTGTTTGGTACCGTATTAATTGATTATGTTCCAAATTAATTTCTTTTGATTTTTAAATAAATTTTAAATAATTTCTTTACTTTTTTTTTCCCATTTTTTCCTATTCTTCTTCTTCTTCATTTGGCCGGTGACGCTCACCGGAGCGTCGCCGCCCTCGGTGAGGTCGGCCTTCGTTAGCCAAGCCTCGCCGGCAACCGGGCGAGGCTCGCCCGGCCACGCCGGGGGGCCGGGCCTCGCCGGGGCCGCCTTGGCCACCGGCGGGGTTGGGCAAGCCTCATTGGTGGCCAAGCGAGCCTCACCGCGGTTGGGCGAGGCTCGCCTCGCCCGATTTGGCGAGGCCGAGCCTCGCCTAGCCGCGCCGAGGCTCGCCCGGCCACCCGCCGGGCTCGCCCGGCCTCGCCGGTGGCCGGGCTTGCCTCTCGGCGAGCTCGTCGGACCTCGCCCCCCTCGGCAAGATTCCGCGACCTCGCGGACCGGTGACCGGCGGCGGACTGGCGATCGGCGGCGGCGGCGGGCGGCGGCGGGCGATGGCGAACGGCAACCGAGATGTTGAAAGAGAAGAACAAGGGTTTTACGTTTTGATTCTTTTTCGATTCTCGATGTAGAATTAAATTTTTTTTGTTTCTCAAATCTTGTCCAAAATCGTTTCCGGGAATAAATTTGTTCCCAGGAACAAAAAGTTTACCAAATGCGATTCTCGTCCTAAACTGATTCTGGGGACAAAAAATCAGAATCTGGTACTGTTTGGCAAGTTGCCAAACAGGCCTGTAGTGGTTAGATATCATCACGTCCTCGGTTGACGTGGCATATATTTTTGTACGAAAGTCAATAAAAAAATTGACATGTGTTCATGACGAGACATGTAAAATAAAATAAATAAAAAAACAAAACTTTGTTTTTAATTTTTCTGTCTCCTCTTCCTCCTCCATCTAGTGCCATCTCCTTCGTTCTGTCACTCGCGACTCACCGACGCTGCGTCGAAGCCAACCACTGCTACTCATCGAACGAGCCGTCGTTGCTTGTGGCCTTCCATCAACAGAGCACCGCCGCGTCCATATATGTCCCCTGTTCTTCCTTTTTTGTTCGAATGAAGTTTCAATGGGCATGAAACTTTTGGATTTTCTCGACAGCCACGGCCTCAGATTTGGTGCTCATCCAGGAGATGGCCATCGGCCTTCCTTTGTTTTTATTTTTTCGTTTGGAATGAAGCTTCCTTAGCGGGTACGATGAAAATTTTGGGATTTTCTCGATGAGTCGTGCAATCAGATTTGGAGCTCGTCTTGGAGATGGACCATCAGCAACTTCCCCCAGATATAGAGAGGGAGCCCTTCGTTGGGAAGATTGAGCCCAATGACGAATTCCACAAAGCTAGATCTGGATCGACAAGCAAAGCCATGGACAAGCAAGAAGACGGCGCTATGGACAGGCGGTGCTCTATGGATTTAAGGCCGCAAGCGATGATGGCTTGTTTCACGAGTAGTAGCGGTCAGCTTTGACGCAGCGCCAGTGAGTCATCGGTGACCGAACGAAGGAGATGGCCGTAAATGGAGAAGGAAGATGAGAGGAAAAATAATAATACTAATAAAAACTAAGTTTTTATTTATATACTTTTTTATTTACTTGCAATGTCATGGACGCATGTTGATTTTTTATTGGCTTTCAATACAAAAATATGCCACGTCAGCCTATGACGTGGTGGTATGTAAGCACTTTATAATTTCTCGAATATTCGAAGAGAATGGAAAGCACTTTGAAGCTGGGTTAGAGAATGCAACATATTCAAGTGGGGGGATAACAAAAAAGGGAGATGATCAAGGAGATGCCTACTTTTCCAAAGCAAATATACCGGTTTGTTAGTCGAAGAATGAGATAAGGAGTAGTGTTTGGCAAACTGGGGATGAACAAATTAACAACCTTCAAGAAAAAGTCTCATTTTCTCAAATAAAGCTACATAACAAGAAATGACTCACACCATCAATTAACATCAAGGCGAAAAACCTAAAAAATAAAGTAGCCTCAAAAGCAAATTCCATTATTCAATTCTAGATAGTCACAGCCCCATTCTGACCATAACATGGCCACTCCCAATGAGAGGGACTTCCGTCCACGTGGACGACAAGAAGATGATAGGGAAGATAATAGAGTTTGGCAAAAATCCATGCGGAAGTCTGTCATGCTAGTGGTCATATTACTTGCCACTATGGCCTTCCAAGCAAGGATAAATCCACTGAGGGGATCTGACAAGATGATTCGAATGCCGAAAAGCATTATACAGCGGATATAGCTATAATGGCACATAAGTCTCCCGAGGGCAAGAAAATGAGAAGGACTTAAGTGAGTTTTTTTGCCAAGCTTTCTTTTATTCCCTCTCATTTTCTTGTCCTCTCATTAAGTCCGTGTCGGGACTTTTGTCGTCGTTGGGACATCCTCGACGAAGTAGAGCCGGTTCCCAAGGGGGCGGTCACAGTGGAAGATGAGGGTGGGGCCGTGGGAGGATGCCGCACAATGTAGGTGGAGCTGGAGGACAAATGGGTTTCACGCCAGGGCTCGCCACGGGTGGTACATGAACTGGGCTCGAAATAGAGACGGCGTGCGGAGCCTCAAGAGGATGTGGACGACGATCTTCCGTGGGAGAGCATTGACGGGGACGCCATGTGACAGCGACGTCATGTGCGAGTGGTCTCCCGGGCAATCGCTTCGTCCGTTCTTGCTCTGCGAATATCAAAAGCCCCTCTCATTAACGGTGGCCATCTTATGGTCTACTCTTTCCTTCGATTGCTTTCCTTTTTGGCCTGGAATGGAATTTGTTTTTGAGGCTGCTTGCCTTGATCTTACAGAGCGAGTGCTTTCTTGTTAGAGTCTTATTTGAGAGAATGTGACTCTGATTCATCTGTGCCCCCTCTTTTTCTTGGAGGTTGTTAATTTGTTCATCCCCAATTTATTGAACTCCCAACTCATTATCTCATTTTTCGTTGACAAAACCAGTATATTTGCTCTGGAAAAGCGAGCACCCCCAGCCATCTTCCTTTTCTGTTAATCCCACCAATTGAATATGTTACGTTCCCTAACTCAGCTTCAAAGCGCTTTGGATTCCGCTTCGCTCGCCTACCTTTTCTCGCGGGCGTACTCGGTCAACTGCCCTTCGCTGGTCTCTGGTGAGCGAAGAAAGTGAATGGCAAAGGAGAGTCAGGGCCAATTTCCTTTTGATGGGCTGAAGCTTTTTTTCATTTTATTATTGATTTTCTTAGTTGCTTTATTATTTCTATCAGAAAAATGCATATTTGAATTATGGGTAAAAGTTCAAGTGTCAATAATGAGGTCAATTTGAACCTTTCTTTCGACTCAACCTGACACGAGTTCCTGCAATCTAGCTCGAGGTGAGCTGGAGTGGCTGAGGTGGTTGAGAAGGAATTTTTTTTCCCATTTTTCATTTTTTGTTTTGTTGCAGCCTTCTTGGAGGTGAATCACCCAAGATAATGGATCACTAAGTCCAAAAACTTAGCATGGACCCTCCTAAGCCCTACCGATTGCAACTTGGTACTAAAAAAAACCCATTTAAACATGCAATTTTATTCAATTAGTAGCCACCACTAATCAATTAGGGTTGATTAAAAATCCAAGTAAAGTATGGATAAAAACTTTACTTCTACGAACCAAAGATTCAATAAAGTTTGGGAACATGGTTACGCTAAATAATTTGATGCCATTTCGGTACATTTTTGTTTATTTCAAAAGAGTTATGCAGGCGGTTTTGGTTGATTTTAACCAAAGCCACTTACTTGCAAAGGGTGGCTAGCACCATCAATAAAATAAAATCCAATAAATCTAAGCGAAAAATCGTAAAAATTATGACTAACCTTATAGCAAAACAAACTACAACTTTATTAAAAAAATGCATGCCCTATACATGATTTATAAATGATACAAGATCTAATTATTTATTTATTTATTTATAAAAAACTAAATATGTGCAATTTTAATCTAAATTTAATATGCATGATTTTTATTCTAATGACGTGTGACATGCAATTTGTATGACATAACTCTAAAGATAAACATTAATTAAGAAACAATCGCAATGTGTATGCAATATGATTTACATGGCCCTAAATATGCAAGTGCTCATGATGTGAGATGAATGACGGAGTAAAGCTATATGCATATGCATACTCTTTTTATGATTTTCCATTTTTATTTTTTATGATTAAAATAATAAAGTACTTCATATATATCATGGTCTAATCTGGGCTGAGGAATAATTAAAATCTGTTTCAACTTATGAAATTTCCTAAGTTTCTACGTCATCCTAAACGTGAAATAACCAACTAAAAAGTTCGTCCGACATGAAATACTGTGATCCAACCTATCATGCAATGCGATTATATATATATATGTTTTTATAAGCTCACTAAAAATCAACATAGGCAATGTAATTGACAATAAAGAGCACATAATTTGCCCCAACTCAAGATGGAAAATCAAAACAATCAAAAATATGATTGGATGTCTCACGATTCAATATTCTTGATTATTAAAATTTTTCTTAACACAAGAACTTCATCTAATGAGGATAAACCTAATATCTCAAAAAAAAAAAAAAAAAAATCATGTTTGCAGCTGATATCTTGCAAATTAGGCAATTTAAATATTCAGAGATTAGGAAATAACCTTGATGGACTTTCTCCGGTTCTGACGGACAATCGGCGATGGCTTTCTGTCGCTAATAACAGCACCTGCACAAAGGGAAATTAGAGAACAGCCCCAAGAAAAAAATCACGTCCCGATGTGGGGTGTAATTTGGCCGAGTGTGAACGACAACAGAGAACCGGTATCGGAGCAGCCACGTCAAACTCACAGCAACATTGGTTCGTCCAGTAACAAAAGTGATAAAAACCGGTCAATGAAACCACCGAGTTGACACAAAATCGGACGGTAACCCTAGGGCAACAGGAACCAGCAAATGATCTCCGGAAAACAGTGGTGGCGAGCGGCGGCTACTAAACTGGACGGCCAACAACAATCGGCAACAGTGGCAAAACTGGACAGCAAACTGACCACGAGCAGCAACGGTGAAAGACAATGAACTGCGATGGTGAACGGCGACGAACGACAGCAACACAGCAGCGACAAAAGACGACGAACAGCAGCGATGCAGCAGCGGTGAACAGTGACGAACAACGGCAAACGACAGCAACGCAGCAGCAAACGAGTACGTCCTTGCGCGGGCCTCACTAGGTGTGAACGCCGAAACAAGGAGGCACGGTCTCAGACTCTCAGTAGGATGAAATCGCACGGCTACGGCAATCGCAATAGGGTCTTCGTGTCTCTCTCTCAGGGCGTTCACAATGTCCTCTCCCTCTTTCTCTCTCTAGATGTATGCCCGCACGAGGACAACAAACCCAATCTTCTACGCTTTTACCTAAAATGCAATCTTTTATCCGCAAAGCATTCTTCCTTTGAATTTATTTTATCTCCTAATTGGCCATCTGTTTCAAATGATTAAAACTCCCGATGCCCTGTGAAATTATCCGCTTTTGCTATCCTGCAATATGATTGATGCAAATTAATAATTCTAAATGCAATGCCGTGCAATTTTTCAATGTTTTTATTTAGGGGATCGAACCAACCTTAATTTTCTTATGCAGTTAATGATTATACAAAATAGCCAAAATTTAGATGTCAACATCTTTTGAATTGAATCCGTGTCATTATTGTACTTTGGAAAGTTTGTGGTTTCTAGTTTTAAGACACACACTCAAATCACAATTTCAAAGATGGGATTCTAAATGAGGGGCCAGCCTGATGTTGGACGACTCAGGTGACCAAACCCGGATCAGCCTCAAAACAGAGTCCCGAGAGTTAATAATCGATATGACCCACCCGTTTTTTGTTTGTTTTATCTCTCTCTCTTTCTAAGAAAAATTTTGACTCAGATTTAGAGTCGGGACTTTTCCTTCATTTTAAACCCCATCGATTCAATTCTCAACGAAAGTCGCATCCTGAAAGTCCACCGGCAACATCTCGATAAGATTGATGATCGCTAAACTGATTTGATTCTTTCCAATCCTATCGATGAACATTGGCCTAGATACAAGGTTGCAGCCTCCCAGGTGTTGCACGATCAAGAAGACTTTCAGCTTGTGTTGCCACAGAAGGGGAATTCTCTGTATTCATCTCAAGTGTGTCTGGTGGGGGAACTTGCACTCTTGTCGCCCGGCGGAAAAGCACGCTCGTTTGAATCACAGTAGATAGACGGGTCAGCTCCATCTGAAGTGATTCGAGCGCTTTCTTGCTTGGACACGATGTTCCCCACATCTTCATTTTTTGCACTTTTTTGCACGATCACATCAGAGGGTTGCTCCTGGTTCTATCTCATCATGTAGGTCTTCCTTGGGTGGAGACGACGAAGTGCATGGATATGGATCCGATATCGGATTCAATTCACATTCTCCTGCAAGAAACTCATGGAACTTTCGTTGATTCATTTGCATGGAATTTTCAAATGACGACCCAAGTGCCTTGAATGGGTGGGAAATGAAATACGACATGACGACAGATATATGTTCAACCGACCGGTGGATAGTATCAGCGATACCCCTCTTGAAACTCGCTCCCTGTACCCGAGAAAACACTAGGCTCGATTGCGGGTCGATCTCTATCTTTCGTGTAATCCCTTACGGAAGCAAAACATTCAGTCCCCAAAAGTCCAAAAGGCTTCGATAATCTGGTAGTTTTTATGTAATAGCGCCTCAAATGAACTTCTAAGAAAGTTTCTGCGAAGGTAACCGATTAATCAGCCCAAACAACGGTCCCAAAGGGTTTCGCTCAAATTCTATACGCAACTTCGCCATGAAACAACCGTGTTAAGCCAAATTCTTCGATATTTCCGCGTTAACGCTCAAAGAGTCCATTTTGTTCAGGAGCTGTAGGACAAACATGCTGAATTTTAATTCCCTGATGGATGTAAAATGAGCACGGAATTTACCATGCCCTCAATTTCAACGAGTAAGCTGAAACAGCTGACGACTCCAGGGCAACGCCTGTCCTAAATCAGGGATTACGTTAGGTCAAAGAAGTCTCCGAACTCTGACTCATGGTTTTTCGCGAGGAGTAGCAGTAGGAGGGGGCATCGATTCTGAAAAACCCGATGGCGTCGTGTTTTGAGCCTTTAGTTGAATAAGCGAAAAACCATTTTGCTGATCATTGAAAACCAAGAGCTCGTTCAAATTTCAATTGTGACTTGGGAACGGGATGCCCCCTTTTGGACTTGGACGACGCTTCTTGCATGAGTTGCTGAATGGCTTTGATCGAATAAACGGTTCACAATAATAAGCTAGTGGATTAATACTATGAAAAATTAAATTAGTTCTTGTGACAAATTTATGACAAATTAATTTTTTGGGTCATCAAAAATCCCAAATTGGTACATGTATGACATATTTACCCTCCATTAACTTCCGTCAAATTTTATTATTAAATTGCTGAGTTGGATGATATATTACAATTGACATTACAAATTCACATGAAAAATTATTAAGTTAATCATGAAAAACCCACAATTAGTGCATATATGATAAATTTATTCTAAACTAATTTTTGGAGTCATAAAATACTCCAAATTAGTATATGTGTGACACATTTACCTACTATTAACTTCCAACAAATTTTATCATATAATAACTAAATTGAATGATGCATCATAATAACTTAGTTGACATGACAAGTCTTAGTAGAAATCCATAACGCTCTCTCTTTATTTCTTCAATTGGCCATATTTTGAAAATTTGAAAACAAATGGGGCTATTAACTTATCTCTCTCTCTCTCTCTCCCCCCCCCCCCCCAAGTTGAGCACAAAAAGTCCTAGATTGTCATCCTCTTCATTGATTCCTTCATCGTTTCTTTGTCTAAGGTCGTGGAAATTACAAACACCATTTAATGAGAACTCTTTAGTGACACTTTCAGTAATTCTAGTAGTGCTCTTCACAGAATGGCTTGACCAAGTATCACTATATGGCCTAATCACTGTTTAATGTGCCATCTCATGTAAGAACATTAATGATGGATTAAGCCCTTGCAAGTTTCACTTGACCCTTTGTCAATACGGTCAATATTCTCTCTTCAAGGTGAGCATCACCAATGTTTTTTCATAGGTGACACGCATTAATTGCTAGAATTCTGAACTCCATTAAAAAAAGGTACTGAGCATTTGAGGTGATAACTTTTCTTGACAAATAGAGGTTGATGAACAAAGCAATCGGGCAGAATTGTGATTTGCAATCAAGTTTATTTTCCAGATTTCTCTAACATCACCTCTATATCATCAATACCTAATTTTTTTTTCTTCTTTCTAACTCACTGCAAAACTTTACCAAGTAAAGAGTTTTGCTATTAGAGCAAAATTAGTGCGCTCGGGATGTTGCCTACAAGTGCGGTGCCGGCAAGAAGCGGTGGGTGAAGTTCGTATCATGATATCAAATCTCATGTAATGATTATGATAAAGACCAAATGGGTTGAGGAAGCTCCTTCAACGGCCGAGGCATAAAGGGGATGAAAGGAGCAAGACACGAGGAACCCTAGCCTAGAGTATAAGTGGTGAGATCGAGTATCAAAAGAAGAGAGGAATTGAATAATGAGAGTGGAGAAGCTGTTCCTAGTTCGGGACTGATGGTGGAAAAGACCTTTTTTATGGCTGACCTAACGCTTGCTTCTCAAAACTTCCCTAACTCATTCTAGACCCCTTATTTTGTAAGATATAATGGAAAATCCACTTGCCCGGTTGTCAAAACTTCCCTAACTCATTCTAGACCCCTGATTTTGCAAGACATAATGGAAAATCCACATGCCCGGTTCTCAAAACTTCCCTAATTCATTCTAGCCCCAGATTTTGCAAGAAATGATGAAAAATCCACGTGCATGATTCTCAAAACTTCTGAGCTCGAGTTGGGTAAAATGCCACTAAGGAAGTGAGTTGATTGACGATTGATTGAATGATTGGAGCCAAAAGCGCCAGTTTTCCTTTTTTCTCATTTTTCAAATGTTTGGTAGTGGCCACGAATTAAATCAAATCGAGTATGTCACCGTGCACGTTGCTCCTCCTCAAATGTAAGTCTAGGATTTCCACACACAATTATGTGATATCTATAGACATGGACAGTGTCAATTGTTGTTTTGTAGTACATATTATGTCGTCATGAAATATTATGGCGGAGTGAAGCCTTGTGCACGTGGACGAAAGTGAATACAAAAGCGTCAATTTATATATCAATACGTGGCCTCATATGATTCAATAAAGAAAATTCAGTAAAATCTAAGTACCCTAACGTCATTCTTGCAAACCGTGACAATCATGACTATTTTATGTGCATATGGTTACAAGTAACAATCTCATCTATGTTTTTCTCGGCGTATGATTTTATTACAGTTTCAAAACTATCCGTGGCGTTGTTCCTATTAGATACGATGTATAAGAGTGATTCATCCACTGATGGTTAAAAATAAATAAAAATTAAAAAAAAACTATATTGGGATATATCATTGAATCAAATGGATCAATTATAATGGGTGAAGGGACTGCTTCCACTATAAGTTCATCATGGATTAGCTCCAGACAATTTCACCCTCATCGTATATAGAAGGTAGGGAGAGAACTTATGTTTTTATACGAAATCGTCCGAGCTTTAGGAGTTAAGCTTGGACGCAAATCTTTAAGCTCTCAAATGACAATATCATCGACTACCATTAACAAGACATTCAGAACTTCAAGATGAAATTAACAAATTATGGAGCCTTGCACATGTAACTGGAAAGACATATAAATTGTTATGAAATACCCGAGTCAACAAAAAATGTTAAAATTCAAAATTTGAATCAAATCAATAGGACCATGAAATTAGAAGTGATATTGATTAATATCTTTAAAGAAAGGGGAAAAAAGATGTATGTGAAAAACTTGTACATCATATCCGACGTGTCTTTGGGTCCATCTCCTAACGCAGGTAGAGAAGTGATGTGACATGGAAAGTTGTAAAGATAGAGACAAAAAGGAGTTGTGTATTACTAAGATGAATAATTAATCACGTTCAAGGGGTATTGCATCCGATCAACATGCACATAAAAAAGAAGTAAACTACGAACTAAACTAGTAAATAACGAAATTAAGACTATAATCTCATGAAATCCAACGAAATCTTGTAATATGATGACAATATTCTGCCAATATTCCTCAAATCCTGAAGAAGATGAGAACTAGATAATGGCTTATCTTTATGGGAATGAGAGGTTTGGTAGCGGTTAAGTAGCAATCGGTGAAATTTCCAATTATAATCACGATATCGAATCTCATGCAATGATCAAGATGAAAGACCATATGGGGTCTAGGAAGCTCCTTCGGTATGCGAGGTGTTAAGGGAACGAAAGGTTGAGAGAAAAGGGACCCCTCGCCTAGAAGTAATAATGAGTGAGTTTGACTGTCAAGAGGGAAGAGGAATAGAGTAATAGCAGTGAAGAAGCTTTTCCTATTTCATAAGTGATGGGGAGAAAAGACTTTCTACGGCTGGTCAATTGGAATGTTTACCTAACTTAACTACCCAAAAATGGAAATATGATTTCTTCGAGGTGATCTACAACATAAAGTATTTTTATTTGATAATTTGGGTAGTGTAAAAAAAAGTTGTCCTTCTGATAGAGTTAAGGCACTTACTATACAATTTGATTTAGACACTTGCAAATCAAAGTTTCAGTTTCATATCTGCTTGTTCATCCCATAAAATACTTTTGGCTCTGATCGGGGCTCTTTAATCCAATAGCTGAGAATAGATAAAAGAATTAACTTCCCAGCATTTGCACAAATCTTAGAGCTAAGATATTATTGAAACTGTTGAGAGCTCGCAATAAAATATACTTTTTGCTGAAGAGATCATCAAGAGGGAGTCTAAGTCCACACCTGTCAACATATTCAATTGGTTTCACCTTCACTCAAAAACTTAAATTAATAAGTCATAAGTCAACTAAGATATATTAATTGCTCAACACCATATTAATTCTCTAATTTGAGACTTCTTTCTAAATTCATTCCAATAGAAATGATATGAACTTCATATACTCTCACACCCTTGGGATGGATTCGGACGAGCCTAAGGATGAGGGGTGAGTGATAACAATGGATTTAGCGGACTAATAAATGCGTGTTATGTCTCCCCACAATACTTGACGGCTGAATTATGATACGTAACGGGGCTCTCCAGTCAAATATACTTTTTTGTGCAATGTTTCACGTCAACCTCTCCCGACGTGTGATCTCCATACGAGACCCCCACTTTGAAATCATCCTCTTGGAGGGATCAGCGGTGAAACCACTATCCAAGAACTTAGAGACCATTGGCCTATAAGGATGGTTTTATCATTATATGTCGTCATTATTGCCACTTGTCATGACGTGCAATCACTTCTCTCGACGTATTATCATTTTAAACACTAGATAACCACTTGCTGACCAACACCCGATGGCTTGGATCATCTTCACCAATAGGTCAACAACTTAAGTAGGTTTTTCATCCTCACTATTTAAACATCATAATACAAACTCTACTCAAATTAAGTTAAGCGACGGACGGTCACTCAGAATAAAAACTTCGGACGTGTTAATCTGTATTTGTTGGTTTGTGTCCATCACGAGATGGGAGTTTCGACAAATTCATCAAGAGCAGATCATGCTTCAAAAGTCCGAATATGCACGGCGACTTTTCTCACTAGCCGAATCCCAAAGTTTTGTAGTGTCTAACACAATTGAGTGAAGATAAGTAAACCATCGAATTCATTTTCAGAGACTACATTTTGAAGCACGAGTCGTCCCAAGACATTAGTGCTTTTTATCTGCCCAGCTATAGCTAATACCATTAGACCCATGAGTTGTAAACTTAGGCCCATGGATCTTGCAGTGTGTCTATTTCTAAGAGATTGCACACACAAACAGATAAAAAGAGAGAAAGAGGGCTTAGAATTTTCTCCACAACAAGGTTGTTTTGCGTCCAAAAATTGAAGGCACAACCGGGAGTTTCTATTTGTTCTTTTACAAGGTTGTACCGGGCTTCCAGGAAAGTTGTGATTGTTCTTTAAGAGAGAGAGAGAGAGAGAGAGAGAGAGAGAGAGAGAGAGGTTAGCAAATTGCTTTGTAATTTGAAGATTGGTGATGTAGTAAATTGTAGGAGGGCGAGCTTTTGTAGTTGTATGTTCGTGGTGTGGTTGAATGTCTTGTACTCTGATTAAAGTTGACTACCGGATTTCGTTGCACCGTGATTCTTCCCCTTTTACATTGAAAGGGCTTCCTCTTACATTAAAAGGGCTTTCCACATAAATATTGGCGTCATTATTCCTTTTGAATCCGCTCTTTGTGCTTTCATTGTCTTATTGAGGATGTTGTTGAGTATATCTCAAACAGTTTCGGAAGGTTCTTGTTTCATAACAATTTCTCCCCATAACTTCTGTTTACTTATATAAATGAGTGGCTGAACAAACTCTGGAGTTGCAAATTCTGGTATTTAAATGCTAGACTTCAAGTCTTTACAAGATTCAAATCATTTTAGACCCCCTTTACTGTTGCAAGAAACAATAGAAAATCCGCACGTACGGTTCTCGAAACATCTTCGCTCAAGTAGGCTAGAATACCCCTAGCGAGGTAAATTGATAGATGATCGATTGAATGATCGGAGCCAAAAGCGTGAGTGATCCTTTTCTCACTTTTCAAATGTTCTGTGGTGAACCCAACTCAAATCAAAACAAGTATGTGCATGTTGTTTCAATACAAATGTAAGTGTAGGGTCTTCGCACTCAATTATGAGATATTATTGAGAAAATGACCAAAAAAAAAAAACTCTAAATTTATTGTGCTTATATAAATTCAGTTTTAAATCTTTTAATCAAGTCGATTTAACCTTAAATTTTTTGATGATTTGCCAATTCAATTATAAATTTATCATTTATGCCAATTTAGTCATAAATCTTTTGATGATTTATCAATTTAATCATAAAACTTTTTTTTGACTATTCTTCAATTTAGTCCTTCTGATCTAGACAACATCGACTATTCTATGAGACATGGTCGGTACTGAGATTGATTATTTTATAAATTTTAGTTATTTATAGAATTTTTTGAATTCTTTTTAATTATTCTTTTCTTTTTTTCTTTTTTCTTCTAACCTTAGGCCCTCGCCTATTGGCTGGTGAGGACGTTGCAGCCCTCTCTTGGATCTGGGTGATGGCAAATGCCCTTGCCTTGACCGGCAAACTCACTGGCCTAGGGTTAGGAAAAAAAGAGAAAAAAAATGAAAAGAAGAAATAAAGAAATAAAGAATAATTTTTTTTTTAAATTAATGTTGGTCATTTAGTTGTGCCACATAGGATAGTTCAAGCCTAAATTCATAGAATGTCAGAAATTTTATAATTAAATTGGCTTAATTGAAAAGTTTATAATTAAATTGGCAAATCATCAAAATATTTAGGAATAAATTAGTACAATCAAATGTTTAAGTTTGAATTAACTATCATACAATCTATTTATACTTTTTTCAAGTAATTTCCAGATGAATTCATTATAAAGTGTGGAGGGACCAAACATGAACTACCCAAAAAGAAACAAGAAGGAAAGTGAGACCCGCAAGAAAAAAGAAGAAACAAAATAAAAAGAGTTGACCAAACAAAACCACTTTACCAACTAAAAACAAAAAATAACAAAACAAATTTTGTAGAGTTTCTAATGAAAGTGATGGGCTATACAAGTTATAGGGGAAAAGTACCAAAAAAGTCCTAAACTTATTATATTAGTACCAATTTAGTTCTAAACTTTTCAATTGGACCTATTCAATTCTAAACCTTTTTACATTAGTACCAATTCAGTCTATCCGGCCAATTTTGGCCCGCTGGCGCTGACGTGGACATCGATCAATGACCGGACATTGACGTGGTAATTTTTTAAATATATATATTTTTTTTTTTTAATTTTGTCATTTTTCTTTTCTTTTTCCTTTTCTTTTCTTCCTTCTTCCTCCTTAGATTGTTCCGGCGGTAGCTGGCAAGGGTCATGGCCCTCGCCCGGTGTCACGCCCCGAACCCGAGACACATGAAACAACCCGCCATGGTCATGTAAATGCGACATTCCCAGGTAGTGTTGCTGACCCTAATTTTCCTTATAATTATTATGCGCATCCGGAACGTGCTAAGAAACCCCTGACAAAAACGTACGGGATAGGACAACAGGAAAATCAATTCAAAATCAAACAGATATAATTTCATACATCATCATCAATCTAGGGCTTACATACACCAACAGGATCCGGAGACTATATGCACCAAAAATGGGTCAGAGTTTATGTGCATCAAAAAGGAGTTAGCCTACACAACATGGATTAGTCCCCCAAAAAGAAAATCAACAGTCCTAGGACTACTGGTCAGCCTCATTCGACGATCCCACATCCTCAGGATCTGTCACCCAAGAGGTCGGGGGCGAGGCGTTGATCACTCCACCGCAAGGAAGATCCGCCACGCCTTCACCCAAAATGACATTCATCACAGCCAGCGGAATATCCATGCTATCCAGAGGGCCAACCATAACGCCATCAACTCCGGAAAGAAACCAAGCCCTAAACATGTACGGTACTCTGTCATGCATGTTCACCTGGACTCAGATGAGGGTCATAACCAACTGATAGACCCAAGGACTCCCAGGGTCAGGAGCACTTTCTGTTGTCTGGTCAATCTCCATCGGCAGGCCACTCATCTCCGGGGGTACCGCCATCTACGGTCCTGTAATATTTTCCCCAAATAGGGGTGAGACTTTGTCTCAGCAAGTTCACCCCTCCTAAACCCCTATTAGAAAGTAAATATGCCCCAGAGTAGCTTAGCCACGACATCAAGAAGACTTACCTCGCCTCCTTGCCTCCTTGCAGGTTAGTACGAATCATATCACTCAAGCACAAGTAATGATAGGAAGGCAATTTATCGGAACTCGATCAATTTCACTCAATTTCGCAATCACAGCAAGCATTCCAAATCGTCATTATCCATCGCCACACAAGGGCATAGCCTACTTGCAATTTAGCTATCTACTGACATCTAGCCAGGCATCGTCTCCCCACCTTGGAGCGCGGCTTTGTCAGTACATTGATGGCGTTCCCGAATGAGCATGGGTCCAATTGGCTTAGCCTCTACTGCGACCTGAGCCACGTCACTCTCTTGACGACATTTCTAGAAGAATAAGGGTCTAGTTGGCCTAGCCACTACTATGACCCGAGTCTTTCGACCATCACGCAACAATTCAATAATCAATTGTACAAATCACCACTCAATTTGCATTATCCAATCATCAAATTCATAATCTAAATACGCAGCGATCAGCACGAAATTCTGAGAATTTAGGTCCAAAGATAATTTTTCAGAATTTATTAAATAATTAAATTTATTCCGGAAATTAATTAAATAATAATATCCATATTTCTCATAATCCACACTCAATTTATAATATCCAATCATCAAGTTCGAAATCATACTACATAGCAGCGATCGGCACGAGATTATGAGCAACCGAGGTCAAAATAATTTCTTTCGAGTTTTTTTTTATAAATAATATTTTAATGAATTTCAGAATATGATATATTATTAAATAATCCAACAATTTCGAAGCATTTATTTAAATCATAAATAAATTCATTTAAGTCACATCAATGCTTATTTTAAAATAAACCTACTTAACCTTTAAACTAAACACACTTTACTTTAATTAATCACCTTAAATTAATCCACAATTAAATAAACTAATCTAACCACCCAATCTCAATCAACTTAAGCTAAACACACTTAAGGCATCATTAACTCGCTAATCACGGTTTAGTGAGGTAAACTCACTGGAATTGCTTTTCGACGAGTCTCTAGTGAAGAGCACGACGACGCCGACGACAAATCTACACGGATCAACACCAAATGAGAACTAATAGGGGGCCAAATCGAGCTTGGAAGGGGCTGGTTCTTGCTGAGTTTTCCAGCAACTAACCGAGCTCGGAGGTGACGGAACGGCGGCTGAACGGGTGGAGGAAGACCGGCGACAACTCGAGCAACAACCGATGGTGATTTGGGTAGAGGAACGACGGCGACGGGGGCTTCGATGAGGCGCGGACTTCGAGTAGCGGCTGAGGGATGGCGGACGACGACTGGAGCTCACGGGCGGAGATGGAGCAGCTCGACAAGGGACGGTGCGTGGTCGCGCGCGGGCGAGCGGCGACGACGAGCTCCGGCGACGAACAGCAAGCTCTGCGACGATCGAACGGGCGAAAGGCGTCGGCTGGCTGGGCCGTTCACACAAGCAGCCCTCTCTCTCTCCTCTTTTCAAAATCCAACCATTTCCCTTGATTCAAGGAAGAAGATGAAGTGAAAGCCCACCTTTAAAAGAGCCCATCTCCTCCCTCCACTTGTCACCACCCTAGCCAATCTTGCCTCCTCTATGACATCACTTGTGATGTCACCATTCACTAACTCCAACCTTCCACCAATTTAGTCCAATAGGTTCAATTTCATTTTCCGCCAAGGTCCAAATTCTTGTACACCCAATTACTTCAACTCCTATTAATTCTCTTCCAATTGAGTCTAAATTAAAGTCCATAAATTAAGCTAATGTTCCTAATAAGATTTGCGACACCCCATGACTTCCAATTTCAGAATTCAATCTCAATTTCACGGTTAACTTCACTCTGGTGCGATTTCAGTGCGCCTAATCCATTGAGTAGCTTTTGAGGAAATTTTCTTGCATCCGACCCGAGGGTGATCAGTCCCTAAGTCTGACACGGTAAAATTCCTTAATTACTTCACTCAATAGACTAGTTCTCTCATGAGTGGCCAACTCTGAGAGACGAACTACATGCACATATAAATTGCCCGACTCAATTGATTGAAAATAAAATTCAGAAAATCAGGATGTCACAATTCTTCCTCTCTTATAAAAATTTCGTCCTCGAAATTTAAATCATTATATATTTGAAGCAAAAAGGTAAGGGTACTATTCTCTCATCGAATCTTCGGTTTCCCAAGTTGCTCCTTCAGTGCCGTGGTGTTACCAGACCACTCTAACCAACGGAATGGTCTTGGTGCGCAAAACCTGCTCCTTGCGATCCACTATTCGAACCAGGCTTTCAACGTACGACACCTTGTCATCCACGTCAAATTCCTCGAAATTTAGGATGTGTGTCAGATCAGGTTCATACTTCTTTAACATCGACACGTGAAAGACGTCATGCACTTGTGCCAACCTTGGCGGTAGTGCAAGATGATACGCCAGAGTCCCTATTCTTTCCAAAATCTCAAAGGGACCTACGTACCTCGGACTCAGTTTCCCCTTTTTACCAAAGCGGGAAATACCTCTCATCGGTGACACCTTCAGAAAGACATGCTCACCAACTTGGAACTCCAATGGCCTTCGACGCTTATCGGCATAACTCTTCTGACGGCTCTAAGCAGTTTTCAATCTGTTTCTGATAACTGTAACTGCCTCTATTGACTGCTAAACCAATTATGGATCGGTGATCTTTCTTTCTCCGACCTCATCCGAACACACTGGCGTTCTGCATGCTTTGCCATACAATGCTTCAAAAGAAGCCATTTGAATCCTCTGCTGATAACTATTGTTATAGGCAAATTCGACTAGATGAAGTTATTCCTCCCAGCTTCCTTTGAAGTCCAAGACGCAAGCTCGCAGCAAGTTCTCAAGAGTCTGAATTGTCCTCTCAGACTGGCCATCAGTTTGCGGGTGATAGGCCGTACTATACTATAGCTTCGTTCCTAAAGCGGATTGCAAGCTCTTCCAAAACGCAGCGGTGAACCTCGGGTCCTTGTCTGAAGTAATTGAAACCGGCACTCCATGCATACGAACTATCTGACGTATATACATATCTGCGAGTCTATCCAAACTCAAGTCCCTTCGAACTGCAATGAAGTGAGCTGATTTTGTTAGCCTGTCGACCACTACCCAAATCGAATCGTTCCTTCTCTGGCTCCTTGGTAGTTTCGTCACGAAGTCCATCGTGATATGCTCCCATTTCCATTCGGGGATCTCAAGGGGTTGCAGAAGTCCTCTCGGTTTGCAATGTTGAGCTTTCACTTGCTGACACGTCAAACACTTGGCGACATGCTTGGCGATATCCGCCTTCATGCCACACCACCTTAGTGTTGACGCAAATTTTGGTACATCTTGGTGTTACCGGGATGGATGTTGTAACTGCTACGATGCGCTTCTGATAAAATCTCCTCCCTAAGCTCCACATCATCAGGTACTACCAATCGTCCTTGGAACCTCAACGTTCCATCTTCAGAAATCTAGAAGTCAGCTTTCCTCTTCTCTATATCCTCTTGAATGATTTTATGAATATCCGGATCTGACTGCTGAAGCGTCCTGATTTTGACCTGCACTTTTGGTTCGATTCTAAGGGTGGCCACAAGATTCGAAAGGTGGCCTACCTCAAACTTGAAATTTGAATCTCACGCTCTCTTAATTAGACCCCATTCCTTGAGCACCATTTGAGCGACTGAAGACTTCCTACTTAGTGTATCGGCGACCTTGTTCGCTTTTCCGGGTGGTATAAAATCTCGCAGTCATAGTCCTTTAAGAGCTCCATCCATCAACGCTGTCTCATATTCAACTCCTTCTGAGAGAATAAGTACTTGAGGCTCGGTGGTCAGTGAAGATCTAGAATCTTTCTCCGCACAAATAATGCCTCCAAATCTTCAGGGCAAAGATGATCGCTGCAAGCTCCAAGTCATGCGTCGGGTAATTCAACTCGTGAGGTCTAACTAATGGGACACATATGCAACGACCCTACCATGCTGCATCAACACGCAACCCAATCCCTTAAATGACGCATCACTGTAGATCTCAAACCCTCCTGGACCGGATGGAATAGTGAGCACAGGTGCGGTAGTTAGCTAATGCTTAAGCTCTTGGAAACTACTCTCGCACTTATCCGTCCACACAAATTTCTCTTCCTTCTTCAGAAGTCTCGTCATCGGCGATGTTAACATTGAAAACCCTTCTACAAACCGTCTGTAATACCCTGCTAAATCCAGAAAACTTCTGATTTCTATCATTGTTGTCGGTCTCGGCTAGTTGATCACTACCTCAATCTTTGTGGGGTCCACTGAGATTCCTTCTCTAGAGATGATATGGCCTAGGAAAGCCACACAAGTCAGCCAAAACTCGCACTTACTAAACTTAGCGTACAACTTGTGATCTCTCAAAGTCTGAAGCACTATCCTTAAGTGCCTTTCATGATCCTTAGTACTCCTTGAATACACCAGGATGTCGTCGATGAAAACAATTACAAACTGATCTAAGTACTCTTTGAACACCCGATTCATCAGATCCATGAAAGTAGCTGGGGCGTTTGTCAACCCAAACGGCATCACAGTAAACTCATAATGGCCATATCGGGTGCAAAACGCCGACTTCGGTATGTCTTCCTTCTTGATCCTCAATTGATGATACCCTGTCCTTAAGTCAATCTTAGAAAATATCGACGCTCCTTGAAACTAATCAAACAAGTCATCGATCCTCGGCAATGGATACTTGTTCTTAATGTCACCTGATTGAGTTGACGATAGTTGATGCACAAGCGCAAGGAACCATCCTTCTTCTTTACAGACAGAACTGGCGCTCCCTAAGGTGATGCACTAGGGCGAATAAATCATTTATCCAACAACTCTTGCATTTGCACCTTCAATTCCTTAAGTTCTGATAGGGCCATTCGATAAGGAGCTTTAGAGATCGGCTCTATTCCGAGGGCCAATTCAATCACAAACTCTATCTCTCTCTCTGGCGGCAAACCGGTAGCTCTTTCGAGAACACATATGGGAACTCTTGTACCACTGCGATGTCTTCCATCTTTAACTCCTCCACTGTTGTATCTAAGACAGTTGCTAGGTAACCTTGGCAACCTTTGCTTAGCAAGCGAGTTGCTTCGAGCGATGAAATTAAAGAAACCGAGGGTCCTCCTCGACTCCCAATAAATTCGAAGCTCTCACCCTCTAACAGGTTAAACTGAATCGCCTTGCGATAATAGTCCATTTTAGCTCATTACTTGGTGAGCCAGTCCATACCAATTATCACATCAAAATTAAACATGGCTAGAACTATCAAGTCTATCTTCCCCTCTCGCTCACCAATCACTAACTTGCAATGAAGACAACCCACTGTAGCTAACATCTTATCCTTCAACGGCGTAGATATGCTAATCACAGACTCCAACAACTCAGGAATTAATTCTACCATTTTAACATATCTTTCAGCTATAAATGAATGAGAAGCTCCAGGATCAAATAAAGCATAAACAGGTTGGTCGTTTAGCGAGACCATACCTGTGATCACGTTAGGCGCATCCTCCACCTGTCCTCTGGTGATCGCATAAGTCCTTCCTTGAGCTGGAGGTCGGTTCAATCCACCCTGTAGCATGATCTAAGGCGCGACTCCTCTGTTTTGACCCAGCAGTGGCAGTGGCGGCAACTGACGCTGTCCCATCTGATTCCTGGGGAAAAACCTGGCTATATGACCTTGCTGGCCACACTCATAATAGGCGCCCGTCCTAGGAGGACACGGGGCTGAACCATGGCGCCTTCCGCATAGATGACATACACCATTCGGTCTCAGCGTTGGCTTTCCGATCCCATCCTTCTTGTTGAGTGGGACAGGATATCTTTCTTCAGACATCGGTCTCTTCCCAAACCGATTACTATCCCTATTCAAATTAAACCGCGACCCAGATGCGGCAGCTCCCTCATTCTGGTCTTTCTCAATTAGTTGGGCCCACTTGTAAAGATCCTTGTACTCTTTCAGATCTAACGGCACCAAAAAGCTCCTCACCTCCGGTCTAAGCCCATCTCTAAACCTTCGAGCTCGGTCTGTCGGTTTCTGAACTAACTCGGGGGCATACTGTGACAATTCAACAAACTTCGCTTCATACTGATCGATTGTCATTGTACCTTGACAAAGACGCTGGAACTCCGCCATCTTCAACTCTCTAGCACAATCCGAAGAGTACTTCTCATTGAAGGCCTCAAGAAACACATTCCACTTTGGAGCTACACCCTCAGGGAACACTATCCTTTTATTCATCTTCCACCAAGTGGCTGCGATCCCCCTCAACCGATAGGTTACCAGCACGACCTTCTCTTCTTTAGTGCACATCAGTAGCTCAAAGGCATTCTCTAGTTCCTGAACCCATAGTGCCGCAGCTTCGGGATCTCCCGCTCCCGTGAACGTTGGTGGATTCAACCTCAGAAAGTGTTGTACCAACTTCTACCTAGGCCTCCTAGCGGCCGCATTCTTAGGTGGAATTTCCTCAAGTTCCTCTTCTGGCTCGGCAACTGGTGTGGCGGCAGCTAGGGCGATAGTAGCAGTGGCGCAGCAGCATTGGCAGCATTAGTAGCATGGTGGCAGCGGCGATAGCGGCGGCTGAAGCGGCGGCCTGTTGGTCTAGTCTGTCACCCATCAACTCAAGCATCTGCATGATTCCAACAAACCTCGGATCTTCAGAGGCTACTGCATCCTTTGGAGGCGACGCTGCACCACTCGTACTAGTCTCAGCCTGCGCTCTTCCCAAGGCACCTCGGGCATCGACTCTCATCGGCGGCCCACCCCGAAACACGGGGCCTACTACTCTCTTCCTAGCAGCTCGCGGCACTCGGTCACTCATGCTACAGGCTCAATATAGATGCCTATTTGCAAATTCCAATATAGCATTAGAATCTAAGTGATCTCACGACAAATTAGCAAACAACTAACGATCACTTGCATCGGTATAATAAAAGTCTTTCCTACCGACTAGCACATAACTCCCACGCACCTTATCACTCCATACATGAACCATGCTCTGATACCACTTAAACGGGGTTGTCACGCCTCGAATCCCGAGACATATGAAACAACCCGCCATGGTCATGTAAATGCGACATTCCCAGTAGTGTCGCCGACCTTAATTTTCCTTATAATTATTATGCGCATGCGGAAATGTGCTAAGAAACCCCTAACAAAAACGTAGAGATAGGACAGCAGGAAAATCAATTCAAAATCAAACAGACATAATTTCATACATTATCATCAATCTAGGGCTTACATACACCAACAGGATCCGAAGACTATATGCACCAAAAATGGGTCAGAGTTTATGTGCATCAAAAAGGGGTTAGCCTACACAACATAGATCAGTCCGCCAAAAAGAAAATCAATAGTCCTAGGACTACTGGTCAGCCCCATTCGACGATCCCACATTCTCAAGATTTGTCACCCAAGAGGCCGGGGGCGAGGTGTTGATCACTCTACCGCTAGGAAGATCCGCCACGCCTTCACCCAAAATGGCATTCATCAAAGCTAGCGGAATATCCATGCTATCTAGAGGGCCAACCCTAATGCCATCAACTCCGGAACAAAACTAAGCCCTAAACATGTACAATACTCTATCATGCACGTTCACCTAGACCCAGATGAGGGTCCTAACCAACTGATAGACCCAAGGACTCCCAGGGTCAAGAGCACTCTCTGTCGTCTGGTCAATCTCCGTCGGTAGGTCACTCATCTCCGGGGGTACCGCCATCTACGGTCCTGTAATATTTTCCCCAAACAAGGATGAGACTTTGTCTCAGCAAGTTCACCCATCCTAAACCCCTATTAGAAAGTAAATACGCCCCAGAATAGCTTAGCCACGACATCAAGAAGACTTACCTTGCCTCCTTGCCTCCCTGCAGGTTAGTACGATTCATATCACTTAAGCACAAGTAATGATAGGAAGGCAATTTATCGGAACTCAATCGATTTCACTCAATTTTGCAATCACAGCAAGCATTCCAAATCGTCATTATCCACTGCCACACAAGGGCATAGCCTACTTGCAATTTGGCAATCTACTAACATCTAGCCAGGCATCGCTCCCCACCTTGGAGTGCGGCTTCGTCAGTACATCGACGGCGTTCCCGAAGGAGCATGGGTCCAGTTGGCTTAGCCTCTACTGCGACCCGAGCCACGTCACTCTCTTGACGGCATTTCTAGAAGAATAAGGGTCTAGTTGGCCTAGCCACTACTATGACCCGAGTCTTTCGACCAGCACACAACAATTCAATAATCAATTGCACAAATCACCACTCAATTTGCATTATCCAATCATCAAATTCATAATCTGAATATCGTAGCGATCAGCATAAAATTCTGAGAATTTAGGGTCCAAATATAATTTTTTAGAATTTATTAAATAATTAAATTTATTCCAGAAATTAATTAAATAATAATATCCATATTTCTCATAATCCATACTCAATTTATAATATCCAATCATCTATTTTGAAATCTGACTACACAAAGCAGCGATCGGCACGAGATTCGAGCAATCGGGGTCAAAATAATTTCTTTCGAGTTTTTTTTTTTTAATAAATAATATTTTAATGAATTTCGAATATGATATATTATTAAATAATCCAACAATTTCGAAGCATTTATTTAAATCATAAATAAATTTCTTTAAGTCACATCAAGGCTTATTTTAAAATAAACACACTTAACCTTTAAACTAAACACACTTTACTTTAATTAATCACCTTAAATTAATCCACAACTAAATAAATTAATCTAACCACCCAATCTCAATCAACTTAAGTTAAACACACTTAAGGCATCATTAACTCGCTAATCACGATTTAGTGAGGTAAACTCACCGGAATTGCTTTTCGACAAGTTTCTGGCGAAGAGCATGACGACGCCGACGACAAACCTACACGGATCAACACCAAATGAGAACTAATAAGGGGCCAAATCGAGCTTGAAAGGGGCTGGTTCTTGCTGGGTTTTCCAGCAACTAACCGAGCTCAAAGGTGATGGAACGGCGGCTGAACCGGCGGAGGAAGACCGGTGACAACTCGAGCAACAACCGGCGGTGATTTGGGTGGAGGAACGGTGGCGACGGGGGCTTCGGCGAGGCGCGGCGACGTCGAGTAGCGGCTGAGGGATGGCGGATGATGGCTGGAGCTCACGGGCGGAGACGGAGTAGCTCAACAGGGGACGGTGCGCGGTCGCGCACGGGCGAGCAGTGACGACGAGCTTCGGCGACGAACGGCAAGCGGCGGTGACGATCAAACGGGTGAAGGGCGTCGGCTGGCTGGGCGGTTCGCACAAGCAACCCTCTCTCTCTCCTCTTTTCAAAATCCAACCATTTCCCTTGATTCAAGGAAGAAGATGAAGTGAAAGCCCACCTTTTCAAGAGCCCATCTCCTCCCTCCACTTGTCACCACCCTAGCCAATCTTGCCTCCTCCATGACATCACTTATGATGTCACCATCCACTAACTCCAACCTTCCACCACTTTAGTCCAATAGGTTCAGTTTCATTTTCCGTCGGGGTCCAAATTCTTGTACACCCAATTACTTCAACTCCCATTAATTCTCTTCCAATTGAGTCTAAATTAAAGTCCATAAATTAATCCAATGTTCCTAATAAGATTTGCGACAACCCATTACTTCCAATTTCAGAATTTGATCTGAATTTCACGGTTAACTTCACTTTGGTGCAATTTCAGCGCGCCTAATCCACTGAGTAGCTTTTGAGGAAATTTTCTTGCATCCAACCCGAGGGTGATCAGTCCCCAAGTTTGACGCGGTAAAATTCCTTAATTACTTCACTCAATAGACTAGTTCTCTCGTAAGTGGCCAACTCTGAGAGACGAACTACATGCACAGATGATTTGCCCGACTCAATTGATTGAAAATAAAATTGAGAAAATCGGGATGTCACACCCGGCCTCTCCTAGGGCCGCCAACGAGGCAGCTTCGCCTGATCCAGGTGAGGCCAGCCTCGCCTTAGCCTTGCCGTGGGTGAAGGTGGCCATCACTAGGCCGGAATAGTCCAAGGAGGAAGAAGGAAGAAAAGAAAAGGAAAAAGAAAAGAAAAGAGAAATGAGAAATGAGAAAGGAAAAAATTCAAAAAAATTCAAAAAAATATTTAAAAATTGCCACGTCAATGTCCGGTCACCAGTTGATATCCACGTCAGCACTGGCATGCCAAAATTGGCCAGATAGACTGAATTAGTATCAATGTAAAAATGCTTAGAACTGAATTTGTCCAATTGAAAAGTTTATGACTGAACCGGTACTAATGCAATACGTTTAGGATTTTTTTGATACTTTTCCCCAAGAGATAGTTTGGTCAAAATGCAAAGAAATGGGAGTATCTAAACTAAAGAATGAGTGAATAAAGCGTGTTCCAAGATTAAAAAAAAAAAAAATCCTTTTTTTTATATATAAGTAAGAGGGCTAGCATCATTTCACAATCTCCTCCTAATATTACAATCGGCAAGATTAATAATCTCTAAATAAGATTTTTTTTGCTCAAGGTGATGATCTCGCTAGTGCATATTTGATTGAGATTGAGTATTCTCTTTTGATGTAGTTAGGCAACAAGCATTAGAAGATATAGTTCTTGGAACAAGTTTGTTCCCGTTTGGTTCTTTCAAAAGCACAAACAAACAAACAAGAAATAGGATGATGGGCAACATTGAAATTTCGAAAGAAATTCAACTGAATATTCCGTTGACCTAACGTTGTTAAAAAACTTCAATGGATTCAAAACTAAAATGAAACATTAGCAAATTTTCTGGGGAGATTAAGTAATTGAATGAGCTGAACAGCAGGTTTTTCATGTGGGATAGCAAAGTACTTCGGATAAAAAATGAAAGTACAATCATTATGATTATTAGAGAAAATTATAAATTGCATTACCTATTAGAATAATAGATTAAGTACTTAAGAAATAACAAGAAAACAGAAAAAAGTGATCCTTACAAATGTAAATCAAAAACCACCTTCACACACAAATTCCATATTTGATAGACGTACAATGAAAAACCTTTAACAACAAATTGAACACACTTTCGAATACAATCCCCAAACATAGATGACAATCAGATAGGTTCTTATATTTTCCTTACGATCACTCGATGTTGAATCATATGATTTAAGCATTTTGCAGTTCTGTTTCAGCTGTCTCTTCCTCATTTTCGCCGGTCAGATCCTCCAAGGACTTGCCCTTTGATTCAGGAACTAAGAAAGTCAGCAACATCCCAACAAAGTTTATGACTCCGAGCATGATCAAGGAGTTCTTAATTCCAATTCCGGCAGGGTATCCAGCGTCGGTCTTTGTTGGGTCCTTGTTTTGTGCCGCGTACAAGAACCCGAATGCCCCGACGATTGCCCCGGCCTTCCCAGCAGCCGCTGAGATCCCGTGGCATGTCGACCGCAGCCTTGCTGGGAAGATCTCGGCCGGCACCACGAACGTGGTTGCGTTTGGCCCGAAGTTGGCGAAGAAGAAGGCGAACGAGTACAGGACCACAAAACTGATGTGGTTTTCCTTTTGCGTCCAATGATGGTACGGTATTGCAAGTGCGAACATGAAGATTGTCATGAAGGCGAAGCCCATGACTTGGATGAAGAACCGGCCGAGGATGTCGATGAAAGCCACGGTGAACCAGTACCCTGGCACCGTGCTGCATAGGGCGATGAGAGTCTGTGCCCTTGCGATCTTGTACACTTCATGGATTGCGTTCATCGTTTTAGCCGGTGGGATCCAACCGATTGCGGTGAAGATGTCCTTTTGGAAAAGGTTTTGGCTGTAGAAGGCAATGTCCAGTAGGAACCAAGTGCTGGCTGTGCCGAGGAGAGGAAGGCCGTGGCGGTGGGCAAATTCCTTTGAGAACAAGCCATAGGAATTTTTATTGCGGATGAGCCGATCTACCTTTTCCTGTTCAGCTTCAATATCTACTTGCAGTACCTGTAACAGATGTTAAATAGAATTGCCAAGTGACTTAGAATCACGTATGAGTAAATCATGGTCAAAGGGGGATTGGTGATGATGCAAATACTTTAACAATGATCGACAAATTAAAAATTTCTAAAACTTAATAAGAGTATCTTATCTGTGCGTTTAAACATGCCGACTACTTTGTGCATGCATTTTATTAATTACATACGAACCCATTTGATGTTTTCTGCGTCATTTCATGGATCTATTGTAGTTAGGGATGACAGCTTCCAACACGATATGAAAACACGCCTCGCATATATACTAATTTATAAAAAGACTCTAATTCAGCATGATGAAACTGATCCAAAACGACATGTTTTCACTCATCATAATGGAAAACACTATAATCACGGTGGAATATTTTTGTGATGGCAGGAAAATACACGACCCGCTAATTGCCAGCCTAATTTATGAGGTTATAAAATACTAAGCCTGATGAGAAGTTAAACTACCTTGGACATGTCTGCAGCTGCCTGCTTTGCATTCTTGGCCACTAGTGCGGTGTAACGGGCGGTTTCCGGCATCTTCATCCGCCAGTAGTAGGTGACCGCAGCGGGGAGAGCTCCGAACATCAAGATCATCCGCCAGACATAGTCAGCTTGGTGCACAGTGGAGCCGATGGGGTCGACCTCGTATGTAGGAGCCTTGTATTTATGGTCGAACGCACTCGCCACGATGAGAGCTACTATCCCGCCACCAAGAATCCCGAAACCCTGCATGGCGAAAACTGCCGCGATGAAAGCCCCTCGAGTCTTCTTGTTTGCGTATTCAGACATGATGGTGGCAGAAAGAGGATAGTCCCCGCCAATGCCGAAACCGAGCCAGAACCTGAAGAAACAGAGGGTTGCCATGACGGCCTTAGGCGAATCCCCAAACGAAAGTCCTGAGGCGACGGAGCAAACGACCATAAGAATTAGGGTTAAGCCGTAGACGCGCTTCCGCCCCATTTTGTCGCCGAGCCAGCCAAAGAAGAGCTGGCCTGCCAGAGTGCCGCAGAATGCCACGCCATTGACAGCGGCAGAGACATTTGGAGGCAACGAACCGGGCTTCGGCGCACCGTCCACATGATAATATATCCGCCCGAGGAGTTTGGTGACGAGGGAGATGCAGAACAGATCGTACGCATCGGTGAAGAAGCCCATTCCAGCAATGACGATGGCAGTGAAATGGTACAATTGCGTCTTTGCGACATCGAGTGCGTTAAGCACTATCAATTGATTCCCAGCCATGGTTTGATGCGTCTATATGTAAATTACAGTTGAAGTTATCATCAAAATGTATAACAGAGGACGACTTCGAAAATTTAATACGTTTCATCTGGTATAAGTCTATTTGGATCCACGAGTTCCAAGTCGAAAAGATAGCATCTCATATCTCATTTGATATGGGCTATGCAGCATGTGTAGAAGCATCAGTTATAGAGGAATCAAGTGTGACAACTTCTAATCCCGGAACATATATTGCGACATGATTGGGGGATGTAATGCATAAATAATTTCGCAAAAATAGGTTTTAAAGGGATAAAGATGACTTAGCGAGTATATATGTGTTATATGCACGCCCAAAAAAGGTAACACAATTGATGCAAACTTCATCAATCCATACGCGGAATTCATAATCATGTAAAACATCTTCCAAAATCGTTGATTGAACATCAACATGAGAATGCTATTCACGAGGAGTTTAGTAAAATCCACTAGCAAGGAGACTTATATGGCAGAATGAGGAGCACAAGTACAGTGAGAGATTCACCTGCTTCCCTCAGTCGCTAAAACCCTCTAATGGCAGAGGCAGGTGAAGCGCTGAAGAAGAAGAAGATGGTAGTGATGAGAATGGTGAAAGGTGGCGCGGAGTGTCAGCTATTTATGGGATTGATCTGGCATCTTTGCGGCATATACCCTCTGCTGAATCTATCTCAATATGTATAAAAAAAAGTTCTAAGTCAACTCGAGAATATCAGGACTTGATCTTTACCGTACAGCTTCCACTTTGGGGTTCTTAGCTGGCCCTTCCTAAAGTATTTGGCAAGTAGTGCTTTCTACATCAATTGGGAAAAGAAAATATTAATTTGCTTGTATACTGTAGAGTTTGAAGAACGGGCAAAAATGAGAGAACAACTTGTAATTTCTGCATATTCAATTGTGTTTTATATTGTACAAGCTCCTATTTATAATACAATGAATGTCTAACTAAGGAAAAATAAAGGAAAATATATTAAATCAAATTCAATCACGGATTGATATAATTTATCAATTATAATCTCCTGAAATTTTTGGATTGATGTAGATCACAATATTTGGTCCAATCCTCGCATACCTCCAACAAATGTGTAAGGCTCGTTTCGGTGTCCAGATAAGCAGATTAAAACATATCATTACCCCTTTCCTTCCATTTATTCTATGTTCAAATCACTTCTCAGAACATTATCATATGTAATAAAGATATCGTGACATTATCATACTAGTATAGCAAAATTTCAAGTTTAAACAAGAAATTGATCTTCCAGGTGTGACATCTAGAATGCATTTGGTAACCATTATGTTTTTCGGGAACAATTTCTAATTAGAAATTATTATTTTTTATTTTGTTCGGGAACAATTTATGAATAAAAGAACGTGTTTGGTAATTGTACAAAATTTCTAATTCTGGAATAGAGAAATAACATAAATGCGTTTGGTAACTACATAAAATTTTTATTCCAATTCTAAAATTTTATCAAATCATAGAAATTATATTGATTACTATATTTATACTAAGTAATAAAAATATTAACTAATCAATTATTTATCAAATAGTAAATTATAAACTATAGTATAAACTATAAATATAAATTCTAAATAATAAATTAATAATAAATTAAATATGTATTCTATATATAGAAAAAATTCAAATCCTACTTTAAATCATTTTTTTTATTTTTTAAAATAATTATTTTTTTTTTTTTTTTCCTTTTTTCCCTTTTTCTTTCTTCCTCTTCTTTTCTTCTTCTTCTTCTTCAAGGTGGCCAATTGCCGACCTTGAGATAATTGGCGATTGGCTAGATGAAGGTTGACAACCTCACCAAAGTGTCGCCGGCCCCGGCGAGGCGTGCCTTGTCGATCGAGCCACGCCGATAGGCGGGTGAGGCTCGCCGGTGGCGAGCGAGCCTCCAGTGAGCTTGCCAAGTCTTGCCGATGGTTGGGCGAGGCGTCAGTGATCTCCAGCGAGCTCGTTGGCGACCGGCAGCGATGGGCGCGAATGGTGGCGTTCGATGGGGGGCAACGGTGGTAGTGAGTGATAACACTTGAAGAACAAGAGAGAGGGAAGAAAAATAAGGAGAAAAATGAGGAAAAAAAAAAAGAAGGTAAACTTGATTCTAGAATTGTTCTCGGAGAACAAAGAATCAACCTTTTTATTTTTTTTTTTTATTCTTGATTCTACTTTAAATCTGTTCCCAAGAACAAATTTATTTCCAAGAACAAAAATTTTACCAAACGCGATTCTGTTCCAAAATTACTCCTAGGAGCAAAAGAACATAATCAAGCACTGTTTGGATGGTTGCCAAACAAGCTCCTAGTGTACCATATTTTCTCATCCTATCAGCATTCTTTCTTCTTTTCCTTTTCCGTATTTCTTATTCGAGAACAATCGAATTCATTTAATTGAGACAACAGAAGTGAATAGGCTAACATGAGGATCTGTTCGTTTTGCGGAAATCACATTTCTAGAAAATATTTTCTAGTAAGTCATTGTTCAAGAAAATGACTATATTTTCTAGTATTCGACTGAAACTTGAAATTTAAGTGGAAAATGTTTTCTATTATTCATTATCTAATTTTATTTTTTGGGAAAAATTACCAAAAAAATTAAATTTTAATATTTTTAATTGCACAAAACTAAATATTTAAATATTTAAATATTTATTTATTTTTTAAAAATAGAATTTTTTATTTTTTTATTTCTTTTCTTTTCCTCCCTTCTTCTTCCTCATCCTCCCTCTCCGCCGCATGCCTCGACGTGGCCGGTTGCCGGCAACTAATTAAGACCCACTCCCCAAATCCGGTGAGGTCAAGGCTTGGCCGATCTAAGCAAGCTGCGAGCTTGCCGACCAACGGATGCGGCTTGCTAGATCCAATGAGCTCGAGCCTCACCCTCACCGAATCTGGCCTTAGGGAAGGCCGGAGTTGGCCTATGGCCGGTCACTAGCTACCGCCATGGTTGGTGACTAGTTAAGGAAGAAGAAAAGAAAAAGAATTAAAAATCAATTTAAAAGAAAAAGAAAAAAAGAAAACATAAAATTAAAGAGAAAGAGGGAAAATAAAGAAAATAAAAAATAATTCAAATTAAAAAATTAAAAGTAAAATAAAAGGAAGGAGGAAGAGAAAGTGAATGCTTATAGGGTGTGAGATAAAAGAGATTAAGTAAGGAAAATATTTTTCACTTTTCAAAAATAGAAAATATTTTCCTCTAATATAAAAGACTATCTTCCCATCATGGAAAATGTTTTCCCCAAGTAATTCATCTTCTGTTAAACGAACGTCAAAAAATTCATAAACAAAGCTTTTTTGGAAGTTATTTTTCATGAAACAAATGGATCCTCAGAGTCGTGAGCTTTGCATGTAATGATGGGGACGCCCCCGACTTGGTCGTCACGCTTAAGTTGGAGAGTTGACATTACCAAAAGTCAACCGTTGCCCTACCATTTTGTATCTTCGAAAAGCCCATTTCGAGATTCATTGAAGGGAAAGCACCATCGGTCCTTGCACCAACAATCAAAACTTCGGATTATATAATTGCACCAGGGGCATATAACTTTTCGTTTAAATGGCTACTTTGGTCAGAATGATAAAAATCAAGAACCTGACGTAATTCCGCACTGATTTCTCTATCTCAAGTACGAGAAGTCAATGGAGGAATTACGGAAAACTTTAAGGGCAAGTTGGAGAAAAAAAAAATGATTTGACCTTAGGTCAGCCAGCCGCATTATCCGGAGCACGATACACGATCTCTAGCAAGTTTAGAGAGTTGGCTGCATTAAATAGAAAATGGGAACACGTCGATCTAATGTGTCGCTTTCTTAATAGCAGGATCAAGAAATTATAATTAATTAAAATCTTTATTTAAGTTCTTCGGTTTCAAACTTACACCAGCATTAACTATTCAAGCTAAATAGAAAAGGGGGATAAAAAAAACAGACCGAGATGGAATCGTTTTCTCTAGAAATTGCGAGAGGTAAAAACTGTGCGGCAATGGAAGTCAAGTTCTTTGTTTGGTAGTAAGAAATCTTGTGCAAGGATTTTTGAGTATTTATAAGTTAGATTGAAAGATTATTTCATAAAAAATTGTGAGGGATAAGACCTATTGGATAATCAGGTGTAATTGTAGGATAGTGGATTTTAATTTCTATTGTGCTGCTAGATCGCTAGGAAATCCTGCGCAGCTTTTTTGTGAACGCTGGTTTGATCAAGTGAACGATGTAAATTCAATATTTGGTATTTTTTTTTTAATTTTGTTCATTATTGTATTTTTTTTTTCAACAGCCGCAAATTCGATATCTGATGGCTTGTTTATGCAACAAATCATGTCATCAAATTGTTGACTTTTGCATGCATTTTATTCTGTGGGCCATGCTGCGGTGGCAAGGATATTATTGATCAGCTCAAAAGCGGTTTCATGTTCTCTAATCTCCTCTTAAACATGGAGTGTCTCACACTCTCTAAAATTAACAATTAATCCATAAGCTTGGCTCACAATATGCTGGGGTTGATAGTAAATTTTTGTGCATTACAATAAATAGGTACATGGACCTTTTAAGCTTTTTTAGCTATAAGAAGAAGAGCAAACATTACTTGGAGTTGCCAAGCTTTCATGACCTAAACTGTCTTCGAAAGAAAATGATATTCAAAAATCCATATAGAAAAGCTCTAAAACCTTATTCAATTCCAAATCCAATTTTTCATCAAAGGATTTTCATATTTTTTTTAATGATAAACTAATTATAGACTATAATTTACACTAAAATCTAAACTATTCAAAATCTAATTTCTAATTTTTTCCAAAATTTTTGAATTTTTGAATTTTAGTTTTTTTATTCCCAAAAATAGGGACTCAGTTTGGATCAGGAGGCCATACCTTGTGTCGTTTGTGTAAAGACAAGCATTAGGTTATGTTGAGCTTGTTTTTCTAAAATGATCATATTTTCTCTTTGTCATAAAGAAGTAGGTTTTTCAATTTCTTGTTTTTGTTCGAAATCTATTCCCTAGCCACTAATCTATTTCAAGGAATAGAAAAAATAACTTATGTTATCAAATGAATTTATTTTATTTTTCTAGTCCAGGGAACACAAGAACAAGAAAATAGAGGAGGGGAAGCATTATCAAACAAGACCTAATTATCTCCACATCAGCACCGTGCGTTAAAAAAGTATTCAAAGGAAATGTCATATCAACATTTTTAGTTAGTTTGATTAGTTGTCAAATTAGATAAGCTCAAATGTCCCAAATTTAATAAGATTTAAAACTTCATGGTATTATTTTTCTTTTGAAAAATTTAATATTTAATCACATATTCGCGATAAGTCATATAACTTATACACTCTTCCAAAAATAGAAGTAATGAAAAGTCCAACTTTCGCATTTCACATCAAGCGGACGAGACCGTGTGGCGATAGTCAAATGGGATATGATAAGCAATGTGATTATCAGACCTTGTTGGTTTGCCATTTTGATCATCGTGGATCGCAATTAGCGTTCCTAGTTGATCACTACTACAAAGCATCAGCTGGTAGTCGTCGAATCATGTCTTAAAAAAGGAAATATGAAACCTAAAAAGTCAACGTTTCATATTATTAGTTAAAAAAAAAAATCCCTTTGATATTTATTTATTTATAAAACAAAATTGTATTTTCAATCATAACTTTTGGTAGAAAACTGAGATTCAATTTTACGATTAAATGTTTTATTAATTGTCCCAGATCTGATCATACTTGTCCTGTCATAACATATAAGGATGAAAAATGCAAGATCAAGTCTATCGTCGCCAAAGTAGGAGATGTTGGTCGCTTAAGGGTGGCTGTATAGTGTAATGACCAGCGCGACATATGATCTAGGGCGCTTGAAGAACCCAAAACCCATCTCTTTGCTCACTCTTTTAACTCGTGAACGGCATTAACGGAGCGTAAAACCCGTAATTCTAATTGGCGAAGGAGGACAAGTTTTGTTTGGCCAATAGATAGTGAAATTCATCTACAGACCATAGTACGTACAAAGAAAACGACCCGATTCATGGTGGGATATCCTTCATGTTAAGGAAAATCAAATGCAAAAGAAATGTAACAACTGGTCCTAGCTTGTTTGAATTTAGCAACAACTTGCTCCACCAACTCATCAGGTCCCTAATGCCATCCTGGCCAAGTCCGTCGCTGAGATCACAAGCTCAGTCTTATAAGATTGAAAATGAAGCTGTTTTTCCATTTCTAGCAAGGTACGATAGAATCGGGCGATCAATTTTCATACCAAAAGAAGCTGCCTTCGTCAATGATGGAGGGTACAACCTCAGCTTCAGAAAATCATTTCCAGCCGCTTCTCCACATTGTGGCACAGCCCTTCCTTGATGTTCTATGTAGATTGATCATTACCAGCGGTCAAGGCTTCTCTCTTGTTTTCTATCTGCTGCTGATATTAGACGCTTTTCTCGCATCCCCCCTGCCAAATTTTGGTGCCAACACCAGTGCAATATGTTGCAACCCTTTGCCCCCAGCAAATAGTAAGCCTTGTCAAATTGCCAAGCCTACGTAGCCTCAACATCAACAGCATAAACTGACCTGCCAATTCCGACAACAATCTCTCCATAGTGGTCTCCTACGGCAACACCTAAGCTGTCTCCTTATGTTTACGCTCAAAAGCTCCATCGCAGTTGATCTCTAAGGTGTTTGACATTGGCCTTGTCACTTTTGTTGTTGATTCCTTTCCCATTAGCATAATGTTTGTTGGTGATATAGCTAGTATAAGTACCTAGAGGGGGGTGAATAGGTATATAAAATATTTTTCTCGATAATTGCACAATACTAGACAGTTGATAGATTTGAGACAAACAATAATCAAAGTAAGACTGAGAGAAGGGAAGAGAAGATTGAACACGCGGTTTATAGTGGTTCGTCTTATTTCAAGCCTACGTCCACTCTTCTGCACTGACAGCCTATTGGCTGGATTCCACTATGAACAAAGAGATGTTACAACGTTGATCTTCCTTGATTCTTCGGTGTAGATGATCTACCATACTCGCTCAAGGTCTCACTAAGTATAGACACTCTCTGTGTATACAATTTCTCTCAGAATGTATCGACTAATAATCAAGGTGCTTCAGACTCTGGAATTTCTCTATCGATTATGCACTAAAGCAACTAGAACGTCTTCCTTTTATACTCCTTTATGCCATCATACCCGTTGGCACTTACCAAAGGAATTCCTCCAATCTACCAATTGGACGGAATCAATTAAGAAGATCATTCGAGCTATTAAAGGAACCTGACGATAGCCCATCAATCATGTTCGCCCATATAATCAGGATATTGGTTTCCAAGAATAGAACCTTCCAAGAATATTTCGTCGATCATCGGATCTTCAAACGATCTAGATTACGAATAAAAGAATCTGTTATTTTTGTCCAGCCAAGAGATCTTTTCCAGAGAATAGGACTAAATCCTCAACCAAATACTTCGGCTCTGAATTGCCTTTGTCACTGGATTAGAAAAACTGTCAATGAGAATAGTCTTGAGTCTTGAGTCTTGAGTGCTGAGTCTGGTGATCAGAAAGTCTTCAGACTCTAAACAGAAGGTCTGCAAATATCAAGACTAGACTGATAGAAACGTTTTGTCAGCTTCAAAATATTCTGGAAAAATTTCTCCAACAATCTCCCCCTATTTTATGGTGACAAAACTTTCATGTAGATTTGAACAACTTTGACCTGCAAAAACATTTCTCAAGCAATATGGCTATCTCATAAAGATTAATAAAACAACCAGACTCTACATCCACAGAAAATTGGTTAGTCTTTCATGAGTAATACCATACAACAACACTTGATATAAATGCAAACAGTCAAGCATCAAAATCTACACACAAGTCAGTCAAATTCAAGTTCACACCCAAGTTCACTCAAGTCATACTCAAAAACAAACATTCAAACACTCAAAAGAAATTTAAAGTCAAAGTTTAGAGAGTTCGTTCAAATTTGCAATTCTCCCCCTTTTTTCATCATTAAAAAGGTGAGAAAAGAGTCAGGTCTGCTTGGGAATGCGCACGATCTGGAAATCTCCCATCGACTGGACGATGCCTTCCAGCCTCTTCAAGTCTTCCCTTAGATGAGCTACTTCTTCTCCTTTAGCATTGGCTTGAATTTAAAGAGCGAGGTCTTTCATTTTATCCTCCAGGGTAACCGAAGATGCTTGTCCAGCATTCTTCATGACTTAAATTTCACAGTCCAGAGCATAGATTTGACCCCGCATTTCCAGAAGAACATCAAGGATACGACGAAAATCTATTGTATTGTCTGTTTGTGTGCTCGCATTTGCTTTCTCGGATGGAGTGAATGCAGATGATGGAGCTTCTGTATAATCTTGCAGATTTGGTGTTGACGTATCATGTCCTTCTTCAGGCATTTGAGAAGCCTGAAAATCTTCTGGATCTGCTGGTGAGCGTCTTACACCTTCACTGTTGACAGCATGTGGTGTAGTCCTTCCTTGCTCGCCATCTCCCCCTGTCTCTAGGACCTCAAATGGGGAAGAGTGATGGTCAGGCTCTTCAGCATCTAGATTCCCCTTCTCTCCAGCTTCATCTGCAGACTTTTCTTTCTTTACTTCTCCTTCTTCTTCAGCTTCTTTCTCTTTCTCTTGATGCTCCTCTACTTCTCTGTTCTTTGCTTGCTCCTCTTCTTCTCTCTGTTCTCTTTCCTCCGCTTCTTTCCCTCTCTTTTGATGTTCCGTTGATTCAGGTACAGAACGTCTGGTCCTTATCAGTGCAGAGATAGTGAGATCTTCCTCTTCATCTTCATCCTCCAAGATGAGAGTTCTTTTCTTTTTGGATGTGGCACCAATGGGCTCCTTCCCTTTTCTCTTTGAAGCAGAAGGTACTGGAGTCTTCACTCTGAACTTCTCCATTGCCTTAGAAAGTTCTTTCAGACGCATTTTTGTCAGCATTTTAAAACCTACCACCATTTTTTCGCATGGTCGAACATAAAGAGTATGTGGATGTTCAATATTCAAGTGTCTGAAGATCTTGGTCACCAGACCTGGGTAAGGCAATTGGCCATTGTCCTTCGCCATTGCTCTATACATGTGAAAGACAATGGTGTGAGGGAGAGAGAACTTCTTCCCTGAGTTGATTGCATACATCAATTTTGCCTCGGAATTAGACACGTTAGTCTTGGATGTAGACTTCGGCCTGATACAGTTGATCACAATTTTGTGAAGCAAGATGTTGATGGCACGCATCCTTGAATAGGTAATTCTTCCCTCTGTATCCCTATCTTTGACAAACTCCAATGAGGCACAAGCAATTGAAACTTTGATCGGTTGATAGCGTCCTCGTTCAACTCCAATTATGTCAGCCAACATGTCCACATCTATCACATGGTCCTGGTCTCGAACACTGAATGATATTCTATTCGCATCTAAAAAGCTAAGATTCGAATAGAAGTATGCTGTTAATTGCGCATAACCATCTGTGGTATCGGTGCAAAATTGCTCAAGTTGAAGCAGATTGAACTTCTCCCTTAAGTTCACATTAATGGCATCCAATAAATCGAAATCAACACTCCTAGGGTTTATCACCCCTCGTTTTAACAGTCTGAAGAACAGATTCTCCTGTTCCTTCAATTTAAACAAATCCATTCTTTTTCCCTTCACCTTCGCAGCAATACCCATTCTAGGTTGAAATTCACTGAACATTTCATCATCATCGTTCCCGTCAGTCGGATTTGGTCCTGATATACGAGGGTCACTTGGAATGTTCGCAAGTGCTTCCTTAGCCTTTCCTTTGGGAGCAATTCCCAAATCCTCCATTTGTCACAAAAAGATATACTCATTCCCATAATTCTTATCCTTAAGGAAATCATCTACGTAGTTCAGCAGAGTCCCAGTGCTCTTCAACGCACAATAGAGCTTGTAAATAGAAGAGGATTTTTGGACTCTTACAGGGTCTGCGTCCTCGATTATTTCTTCCTCCGGTTGTTGACCCGCACCTTGTGGGGTAGATGATGTTGAGTGACGTGGTGGAGAGTGAATCGGGCTCTGTTGCTGACTCGATAAATCTTCTTCTTCGGTGAGATCGAAATGGGTAGGCCCCTCCCTCATTCTCTGTGGTCCCCTGTTCGCGATTCTTGAAGACTTCCTTGAAGAAGACATCCTTCCTTGTCGTTGAAAGATTCCTTTACTCGTTTTCCCAAGAAAAGATGACAACTTTCTCGAAGATGAACACGAAGTAGAGACAGGATTGGGAGGAGAATGCCTTTTAGGGTTTTGAAGATTAGGCGAAAAAGAAAACTGTATATATATAACTCAGTTTAAAAAAGGAAAGATCAATCGGCACAAGGAAAGTGAACAAACACCTCTTTTTAAAATCATTAACTGCCAAATAGAAGTTAATCATTTTGAAAAGACAAGATTCCGTTTTTCACGGAAATTATAAATTAACTGAACTAAAGATTGTACCTTTTCGAGTTTGAATATAATAACAACTTACAGTCTATAGCCATAAATGTCTGAGTCTGAAGGTTGGAGAGTCTCTAGACTTTAACTTCCTCAAGCTTCAAAATGTTGAGTCTGGAACAGATAAAATCGAATTAATTTTTCTCCAAAGGCTTTGTGAATATATCCACTAGTTGATTTTTTGAATCAACAAATTGAATCGAGATTTCTCCATTTTGAACATGATCTCTAATGAAGTGATGTCGAATCTCTATATGCTTTGCTCTTGAACAAAGGATTGGATTTTTAGTGAAATTGATTGCGCTGGTGTTGTCACATCTGATTTCTGTGCATGAGTCTTCAATTTCAAAGTCTTATAGCTGTTGTTTTATCCATAGAATTTGCGAACAGCAACTTCCAAGAGCTACATACTCTGCTTCTGTTGTTGAGAGAGCCACAGTGCTTTATTTCCTTGAAAACCAAGACACTGTCCTGCTTCCAAGCAACTAGCAAGTTCCTGAAGTACTCTTTCTATCGACTCTACAACCGGCCAGATCTGTGTTTGAATATCCTAGAAGATTAAAGTCTCCCTTTTTAGGATACCAAAGACTGATGCTTGAAGATGAAGCAACGTATTTAATAATACGTTTCGCAGCACTGAGATGGGATTCTCTAGGATCTGATTGAAACCTAGCACAGATGCAAACACTCAACAAAATGTCAGGTCTAGAAGCAGTAAGATAAAAAAGTGAACCAATGATGCTCCTGTCCAGCTTTTGATCAACTTTCTTCCCTTTTTCATCTTTGTCTATCTTCAAAGAACTTGACATCGGTATATCAGTCTTTTTGCAATTTTCCAATCCAAACTTTTTGACAAGACCATTAGCATATTTTTCTTGATAAATAAAAGTTCCTTCCTTCAATTGCTTTACTTGAAGACCAAGAAAGAATGTTAACTCTCCCATCATACTCATTTCAAACTCATCCTGCATAGACTTAGAAAATTTCTTGCATAGACTTTCATTAGAGGATCCAAAAATAATATCATCCACATATATTTGAACAAGTAAAAAGCTTTTGTTTTCCTTTTTTGATAAATAAAGTAGCATCTACTTTACCTTTGACAAAACCATTATGTATTAAGAACTTACTTAGTCTGTCGTACCAAGCTCGAGGTGCTTGCTTTAAACCATACAATGCCTTTTTCAGTCTGAAGACTGAGTCTGGCTTCTTTGGGTCTTCAAACCCAGATGGTTGTTCCACATAAACTTCCTCATGGATAAATCCATTTAGGAAGGCACTTTTGACGTCTATTTGGAATAACCTGAAATTTTTATAACAAGCAAACGCAAGTAATAGTCGAATAGCTTTTAACCTTGCTACTGGTACGTAAGTCTCATGATAGTCTATTCCTTCTTCTTGCGTATATCCTTTGGCCACAAGTCTTGCTTTGTTTCATACGACTTTTCCTTTTTCATTCATCTTGTTCCTGAACACCCATTTAGCTCCAATAACAGTTTTACCTTTTGGTTTAGATGTCAATTCCCAGACATCATTAATATTGAACTATCTGAGCTCTTCTTGCATAACTTCAATCCAGTTTTCATCAGATAAAGCTTCTTCTATGCTCTTTGGTTCAATTTCAGAAATGAGAGTCACAGCACTAGACTCTTCACGTCTTTTGGATCTGGTGCGAATTCCTTCATTAATTTCGTCGATAATGAGATCTTTGGGATGACTGGACTTATGCTTCCAGTTACTGGTTGATGATCTCTTTCTTTATTTGAATCTTCATGAACAGCTTGATGCTGGTCTTCCAGAGTCTGAGATGCTTCTTGAGTTGTAAGCTTTGGAGGGTCTGGAGCAGGTTCAGACTCTTCATAATAAGTCTGACTGGATTCATCTTGCGTAGAGTCTTGAAATTTGACATTCATTGACTCATCCACAGACTGGCTCTTCTTGTTATAGACTCTGTAGGCCTTGCTTGATGTAGAATATCCAAGGAAGATACCTTCATCTGATCTTCCTTCAAACTTACCAACTCGATCTTTTGCATTTTTCAATATAAAGAATTTGCAACCAAACACATGAAAGTATGAAACAATGGGCTTCTTACCTTTGAATAACTCATAAGGGGTTTTCTCTAGAATAGGTCTTAAGAAGACTCTATTGATGATATAGCACGCTATTGAAACATCTTCAGCCCAAAATCGTGAAGAAATTTTACTTTCAATTAAAAGAGTTCTAGCCATTTCTTGAAGAGATCTATTCTTTCTTTCCACAACCCCATTTTCACAGTTCCAAATCCCACAATACTTCCTTTGCTGTTTCCTCCAAAGGAAACTTTTCCACCATTTACTTAAACAAGCTTTATGAAGCAATTTGAGTCTCCTGTCATGTGTCTTGAGCATCCGCTGTCAAGATACCACTTTACCTTTTTCTTGACGGAGACCTGCATTTAAAAGAGAGTCTCAAGCTTTCTTTGGTACCCAAATTTTCTTGGGTCCTTTGGTGTTAGTAAGATAAACAGTATTAGCCCATACTTTCTTAACAGGTTTCCAAACCATATGACACTCTTTTTCAAAGTGATCCGGACTGTTGCACTTTGAACACTTGAGGGCATTTCGACCTACAGACTTTACAAAAACTTTCTTGAAATGATTTTTGCAAGCCTCTCTCGAGAGTCTTTTCTTAATTCTTTCTTTTACTTTAGGAAAATCAATCAAGGGAATTGTTTCTGTTGTCATGCCTAGACCGGACTTATTGAAGTAAGGTCTTTGAGCTGAAAGAACTTTTTCAAGTTTTTCGGACCCTATCGAAAATTTCTTTGAAATATTTGATAAGTTAGTTTTTAAAAAAGCATTTTCTTTCAAAAGATTATCTTCATTTTCTTTAAGAGTGGAAACATTCAAGTCTAAACTTTTAATTCTTTCTTCTAAAACGTTTTCCTTTTGTTTTAGAGCTGAGTTTTCCTTTTTAAGTTCGGAAATTCTTTTGAGAGAAGTCTTAAGACTAAAATACAGTTCATCAATGTATTTAGAAACTTTGACAAGAATTTTAAAATTACTTGCCTCAAATTCACCTGTCCGAGTCGATCCAGACCGAGTCTAAGTCCGAATGTGCCATCGACATAGGTTGGCATATTCATTATCACTTCTTTTCACATTCTGTATCACTCCAGGTTTCGGCTTTGATAGATTTTCGAAACTTTTCAGCTTTTCCTCTTTTCTTCTTCAAAAGAGGACAGTTGGGTCTGATGTGTCCATTTTTCTTACATTCGAAGCAAACTACATCTTTGTTTGGTTCATCATCATCAACAGACTTGGTCTGCTGTCTTTGGAAACTTTGTTTCTTTGAGTTGAACATCTTTCCTTTTCTATTCAGTTTTCTGATCTTCTTATCATGAGAGCAAGCTCCTCATCGTCCAGATCATCTTCGTAATCAGATCATCGAATCATCATTTGATTTTAATGCAATGGATTTCTTACCTTTTGGATCTTCGTCTTCATTAATTCGTTCCACTTCATAAGACTGAAGAGTTCCAATCAGCTTGTCAACAGATAGTGGCATAATTCTTTGCGTCTCTCTTATTGAAGTCTTTATGTGATTCCAATCCTTGGAGAGTCCACGCAGTAGCTTGTTTACCTTCATGGGATCAGAAATTTTTTGTCCTTGATTCTCAAGACCATTGACAATATCTGTAAAACGGCTAAACATGTCAGTTATAGATTCTCCTGATTTCATTTTGAAGGCTTCATATTGACCGATGAGAATGTTAATTCTGATTTCCTTCACTCGATCTGTTCCTTCATAGGTGATATGTAATATGTCCCAAACTTCTTTTGCTGTAACACAAGAAGATATTCTATTATATTCAGTTGGTGACAAAGCACAATATAAAGAGCAAATTGCTTTTGCATCGAGTGCTTGCCTCTTGATTATCTCTTCCTGAGTCATTCCGCTGGTCTCAACAGTTTCTTTCCCTCTTTCAGAGACTGATGCAGCTGTAGGAGTAATTCCTTTTTCTACAACGTCCCATTCCAGAGGATCCTTTGATTGTAAGAAAGCTTTCATCTTGTTCTTCCAGATGTTGTAATCATTTCCATCAAAGTAACATGGTCTGGTATTGCTTTGCCCTTCCATCAACCCTGATGCTAGCATACTAGCCATGGATATTTTACTCTGAAGTAAAATACTTCAAATAAAGTGAGTACACAGGCTCTGATACCAATTGATATAGCTAGTATAAGTACCAAGAGGGGGGTGAATAGGTATATAAAAGATTTTTCACGATAATTGCACAATACTATACAGTTGATAGATTTGAGACAAACAATAATCAAAGTAAGACTGAGAGAAGGGAAGAGAAGATTGAACACGCGGTTTATAGTGGTTCGGCTTATTTCAAGCCTATGTCCACTCTTCTGCACTGACAGCCTATTGGCTGGATTCCACTATGAACAAAGAGATGTTACAACGTTGATCTTCCTTGATTCTTCGGTGTAGATGATCTACCATACTCGCTCAAGGTCTCACTAAGTATAGACACTCTCTGTGTATACAATTTCTCTCAGAATGTATCGACTAATAATCAAGGTGCTTTAGACTCTGGAATTTCTCTATCGATCATGCACTAAAGCAACTAGAACGTCTTCCTTTTATACTCATTTATGCCATCATACCCGTTGGCACTTACCAAAGGAATTCCTCCAATTTACCCGTTGGGCGGAATCAATTAAGAAGATCATTCGAGCTATTAAAGGAACCTGACGATAGCCCATCAATCATGTTCGCTCATACAATCAGGATCTTGGTTTATAAGAATAGAACCTTCCAAGAATATTTTGTCGACCATCGGATCTTCAAACGATCTAGATTACGAATAAAAGAATCCGTTATTTTTGTCCAGCCAAAAGATCTTCTCCAGAGAATAGGACTAAATCCTCAACCAAATACTTCGGCTCTGGATTGCCTTTGTCACTGGATTATAAAAACTGTCAATGAGAATAGTCTTGAGTCTTGAGTCTTGAGTGCTGAGTCTGGTGATCATAAAGTCTTCAGACTCTAAACAGAAGGTTTGCAAATATCCAAACTAGATTGATAGAAACGTTTTGTCAGCTTCAAAATATTCTGGAAAGATTTCTCCAACAGTTGGGAGCATGCAACGGAAGTGTGATACCTTTTGTCTGAGGAGATTACCAAAATGAAGATCAAGTCCGAACCTATCAATATATTCAGTTAAATTCACTTTCATTTTAAAAACTTGCTCCACACCATATCAATTTTCTGATGTGGGATTTTTTTAACACAACTTACTCACACATACATAGAGTACACTCCTTATGGCCTTCTTGATTCTACTAATCAAGACCATTGCCCTTGCAAAGAATGTTGAAACACAACCTCGTTTATCTTTCCACGAATCCGAGCACACACAGGCCATAGTGTTAGATTGGACTCATCGGATGAATGATTGAATTTAAGACCAATCGATGGCCGCAATCCATTTCCAGAGATTCCCATCGATAATACTAGAAGAAAAGGACCTTATATGGTAGATTCTCAGTCAGCTCTTGAAGCAATATGCAGGTTTCAGAAATTATCTCCCGCTATGCACATAAGGCCACACCAGCTAACCTCGATTCCTTCTAAAAGTCAAGGTTCTGCTCAAGATAGCCATTTTGGGCAAATGCCCGCTCTCCGTATCGATCAGTTGACGAACCTTCAACGCTAGAATTCTTTCTTCATGTTGATTAATGGGTGAGCACGGGCCAAATGGGTCAAGCCACAAGATATTTTTTGGCCCCGCTCGAGTAGATCGGGCTTGGTCATACAAGAAAAGGCCAAGATTGAATTAAACTGATCTGGTGAAGTCCGGGTTTGGGGCCTAAACTTCAATCTATATAAAAATTTAAGAATGCACTAGAAGTTCCTAAAACTGCAATAGATTTTCAAAACTTTTGAAAAATGTAATAAAATTCTAAAATTTGTTAAATTAATGCGATCAAATATTTTTATTAACACCATCTATTTAGCTAATGGAAAATGCAGACGTAACATTTTTTTTTATTATTTTCTCTCTTATGTGAGGTATTTTTTATTTTCTTCTCACAATATTTCTTAAATTAGATTTTAAAAAATGAAAAAGGGAAAGTTTTGCTTTTAAAAAATGAAACTGATAAAAAGATAAAAGAATTGCTAGAAGCCTCACCGTTGGGGTACTGCCACTGCCCAACACCAACCCTAAGTGAGGTTGGCCGGCTTGCCAAGCCCAAATAAGGCCTCGCTGGTCCTAGGCGAGGGTGAGCAAGGCTCGCATTAGTTTGCCTTGCCCAAATCTAATTTAAGAGAAGAAAGTAATAATAAATACCATGTCGTAGACAGAAAATAATAAAAAGAAATTTTCACCCGAGTCACCCATAATGCATTAGGTGAATGGATGAACCTCAGGGCCAACTTTTTATTTCCTCACTTCTCTTTTCTATTTACACGTGCATAAGTTACTTGCGAAGATCGAACTACGAACTTCATACAATCTCCGGCCCCATCCCCCAATCCCTTTACTAGCAAGGCCCCATGCCTCCAGATAACCTCGAGGTCAACTTAGCTAGCAAAGCATTATCAAATTTCCAAAACCGTCCAACCGTCCAACCATGCACTACCATGCACTACCATGCTTAGCTTTAGTGAGATCATGCCATCAAGTCGATTCATGCATGGATGAATGGATCCAACTTCCCTATTGAGGAACTTTAGCCAGTACAGAGCGGTAGTAGGTTGCGCTTTCTAAATAAGCCTAAGCCCTAACCCAAGTGGAAAGATTCTTTTGATCACATCAAATCAATATTATCTATAAATCGTGCTATTTACTCAATCCTATGCGTATTATTAGACTAGGCACATGGTAGATAAAATACATTATTTTTAACATGACCAAAATGTGGATCCCAATCTTTAAACTATTCACTCGTAATTTCCAGTTTCCTTCGCGTCTTACAATTTCTTGTGTTTCTCTTATTTTCATTCAACACGGTTCCAACCGAACTGGTAATTTATTGGTTTAAAATCCATCAATCCAAAATGAATTTTTATGGGACAAAAAGAGATGGAAAAGAAGGCATGAATGAAGTGACACTCCATCGGCAAACTCCAATTTTAAGCCGAACGGGCATGAATCAGTAATGTCTGGGATGAATATCCACTATCTTGCTGATGTATCTATCAATATCTTGACAAAAATCCACCGTCGATATATTTACTAATTAATCACGCAAGCATCCTTTCGTTCATCTGAATTATTGGCTCCGGTGGATAAAACATTCCATAGATCTTTTCCGTATAGGAAAGTGAGACGGCAGGAAGTAAAAGCAAATGAAAATTTCGAGAGAAGATTAGATTGATGTAAATTATTGAGAGAGAAAAAGAAATCTAAGAGGGAACCAAAAAAAAAATGAAAATTGCAAGAGAAACTTCTTCCGGAAGTACTATCCAACAAAGCAAAACACAATTCTAATGAGGAGACGGCCTTGAGAGATGATTATATAATTATGACATAGGCATTAGGGTGAGCAAGATGGATTGACCAAATTAGCCAGTTTGGTTCGATTCTTGGGAGTCATGGTTTGATTTTAAGTTCCTAAAAGTTGAACTAGTGTTTGGGCAGTTTGGTTCCTGATTCCAAAGAAGAACTTGGCCAAATCAAATCGATTGTTTTTATTTATTTATTTTATTTTGTAAATGTCTCACACATACCTCCTCTCATATTTTTACCTTTCCGTTTTACTCCTTGATGATTACACCTACTTTCCTTTTTGGTGTTTCCCTTTCTCTTGATCTCATTTATCTCACACAGAGTTTGAGGCATTCTCTCATTTGAAATCAACTGGTTCCATTGACAGCCCAAAAACTGGTCCTTTGGTCCGATTTCCACACCTAGCATGGGATTAAAGTGGAACGATCATCCTTAGTGGGCACAAAAGAAATTTCACAAAAGGGTGAAACCCCACAAACACACTTCACTGTGATAGGGCTACTAAGAACTAGGGCTGAGCGCGGTTCCCGGGTTACCCGGGAACCGGAACCGAACCGGAGGAGGGTCCGGTTCGGTTCCCCGGTTCCAAGGGGACGGTTCCGGTTCCGGTTCCTTTTTCTAGGAACCGAACCGAACCTGAACCGAACCGGAACCGAACCGCACCGGAACCGGAACCGGAACCGAACCGGTTTCGAACCGAACCTGTTTCGGAACCGGAACCGGAACCGGTTACTTAGGGCAGAAAAATGTCGACTTTGGATGTTCTAGTGACTTGTATGTGATGTTCTAGTTGAATTTTGGCTTTGGCCTCTAAATGAAAGTTGTAAAGGACTTCTTGGAGTATAACATACTCAAATTTGGGACAAAACAAACAAGTATAAGTGGGTGAAATCGTTATTCTTTGGAAAGACTAGATCTGGAGATTTTGGGACCGACCATTGATGAATACATGGACTGTAAGGCAACCTTTTTGTCGAAATTTCACTTCGGTTTCTTAACAAAAGTTGTAAAGGACATCCTGAGGTACAACATATCGAAAATTTAGAGAAACAAAACAAGAATAGGTAGGTGAAATCGTGGTCCTTTGGAGATGGTTAGATCTGGAATTACGGTACTACGAACAGGGATTTTAACCGTCCATATTTAATTATCTAGGACTAATTTGACTTCGATGTTTTCATGAAGTATCTACCTTATGGTCTTGGCTATCACATAGTCGAATTTCATAATTTTTTAAGGTCATTTGGGTATTTAATCAGAAATGTTTCTAAAACTGTGCAATCTGATGTGTTCGGATCTTGTAAGTTGCAATGCGTGGACTATATCATTTTTTATGAGGTTCTTTTGGAAATGTGTTCTGCATGAAATATATCTTTTCATGTCTTCCCTACAACATATTTAAATTTCGTAATTTTTTTAGTTCATTTGCCTATTTAACCAAAAATGTTTCAAAAACTGTGCAAGTAGAGAATAGGAAAAGTAAATCGATTTTATCTTTTAATCCAGAACGAATTGGACTACGATTTCTTCATGAAACTTGTACCTCTAGGTCGTAAATACAACGTGTCCAAATTTCAGAATTTTATGAGTTCATTTAAGGGTTTAATCGAAATTGTTTTCAAAACTTGTACCTCTAGACATTCTTGTTCTAGTGGTGTTTTATTTCTACTTTCTAGTTTGCTATTTGTTTTGAAATTTCTAATTATATTCTATTATTGTTGTGCAGTGCGAAGTTAATCTATCAAGATAACATGTCAATGGGAAGTTACTGTGTAGTATACACGTACATTATAGTTTTTTTTGGTAACGTGCGCATACGTTATATTTTTTTTGGTAACGTGCGCATATGTTATAGTTTTTTTTTTTTTTTTTTTGGTAACGTGCGCGTACGTTATAGTTTTTTTGGGTAACGTGCGCATAATGTTATAGTTCAAATTTGAAAATAACAAAAAAAAAAGAAAAAAGAACCTGTTGGAACCGGAACCGACCCGGAACCCGTGACAGGGTAGGTTCCAGTGTTCTCGGTTCCCACGGGTAGGTTCCAGGTTCCTCATTTTGAGGAACTGTGTACGAGGGTAGGTTCCAGGTTCCAGACGGAACCGAACCGGAACCTGGAACCGCTCACCCCTAGTAAGAACACCTAGAGGGGGGTTGAATAGGTGTTAAAGAAGTTTTTGTAAGACTTAGCAACTTAATTCGTTTTTTGAAAATAATAGACTGAAGATGTAAAATACTATAAATAGTTATATAAGACTACGAATTAAAGTAAAGAGTTTAGGTAAAGAAAATTGAAACGCAAAGTTTATAGTAGTTCGACTTAGATCAAGTCTACGTCTACTCTCCCGCACTGACAGCCTACTGGTTGGATTTCACTATAAATCAAAAGATATTTTTACAGTCTCACGTCTTTGATTCCATAGTGTAAAAACTCTATTACACTTCCTCAAGATTTCACAAGTATTTAATCTTTCTTTTGAGTACAACTTAAGCTTAGCGATTGAATCGGCAAAGAACTAGGAGCTTCAAACTTTGGAATTTTTCTTTCACGCACACACTCGAATAACTTGAGCATCTTCCTTATATACTCCTCCATGCCATTATAACCGTTGACACCTTCCAAAGGAGTTCTTCCAATCTACCTGTTGGACATAATCAATTAGGGAGATCTCGAGTTATTTAAGGAATGTGATGATAGCCCATCAATCCTACTTACCCATACAATCATGATCTAGGTTTCCATAAGTAGAACCTTCCATGTATACTTCACCAATCAACAGATTTAATTATCTGTATTGATTTCAATAAGAATAATTGATCACGAGATGCTATCTTCAGCCGTGAGATCTTCTTCAACCTTATGAATCAAATCCTTGAAGATATACTTGCATTTGGATAAGTCTTCTTTATTGGATAAATCTTTTCTTCGTCGGTCTGGAAGCTATCAGTGAGGGTAGACTTTAAATCTTGAGTCTGGAGGTCTTCACACTTTGACAATAGAGTTTGCAAGTCTTTAGACTAGACCGATGGAAATGTTTTGTCAACTTCAAAACAAATAAGGAAGTTTTCTCCAATAATCTCTCATTTTTTGTTGGTGAAAAAACTTTCCTGCAAATTTGAACACTTTTCTCCTGTAAAACAATACTTAACCAAAACAATATATCTCATAAAAGATAAGCAGATTAGGATATAGATAGAACAATTCTGCAACCACAGAAAACATGTTAGTCTTATAAAACAACTAACAACTATCCTTTCCATAATCATCATGGCCTAAGTTACTGCAAGAGTCAAAAGATCAAATCAAATAGTAATCAAATAGTCCAAATCACAACCAAACAAAAGATAAGTCCAAAAAAAAAAAATTAGTCCAAAAGTCAAATTTGCATCAAACTTCTCCCCATTTTTGTCAACAGTAAAAAGTGGAGAACAAATAAAAAGAGTTGTTTGAAGATAGAGTCAGAATCATGGCTGTTTTGGAAGGCAAATAAACTCAAACTCTCCCATAGAATTCACTGTCTTCTCAAGCCTTGCAAAACTTTGCTTCAGTGACTGAAAATCTTCACCCTGCACAATAGACTACGCTTGATTCTTCAAGGCATTTAATTGGTTGTGTAAAGACACTGAAGTGGCCATGAAAGCGTTCTTGAGATCCTACATCTTATATCCCATAGCATATTGTTGTTTCTGTACCTCGAATAGAATCTCTAGTAGTCTCGAAAAGTCTGCTTTTTGAGCTGTTGCAGCACTAGGTCTAGCCGAGTCGATTCCAGGAGTTTTGAGAATGGAGGGATCTTCAGCAGATTGTCCACCATGACTATGAGTGGATGCTTCTGGATAATGAGAGGCATACACATCCTTTGGATCTGCGGCGGAGCGACTCACATCACTAGTAAAGATAGGTGAAGAAGTACCTTTTTGCTCAATACCTCCCTCTGTTTGTTTGCTTTTAGGAGGAGTAGACAAATCTTCTTCTAGTGCAGCTTCAAATTCAGAGTGATGTGTGTCTGTATCATGTGCTCCAGTAGTTCTAGTGTCAGCCATCTCAGAGTCATTTGATAAGGATACAGCCAAAGTTGGCTCAAGAGAGTCTTCTTGACCCTGGTCTCTCTCTTCTTCTCTATCTTTTTCTTCCTCTTCTCTTCTTTCTTCCTCTGTCCTCCTATATTCTTCATCTTCCTTTCTCTGTCTCTTCTCTCTCTTTTTCTCCTTCTTCTGAATTTTCTCTTGTCTCTTCAAAGCTGACAAAACTCTTCAATTTCTTAAAGCTGAAAGAGTCATTTCATTATCATCCTCTTCATCCTGCAAGATGAGAGTTCTCTTCCGATTTATTGGATCATACATGGGCTCCTTACCTTTCCTTTTGGCTGTAGCAGAGTCTTGTTTTGCTTTGACAGGAGACTTCTCTTTCATGTGCTCTAACATATTGTTAAGCTCTTTCAAACGCATCTTTGTGATCATTTTAAATCCAATCACCATTGGAGAAATGTTTGTCAAACATAATGGTGTAGGGATGCGAATTTTAAAATGTCTAAAAATGCGTGTGATAAGAGCAGAATAAGGGAGTTGTCCCTTATCTTTCACCACTATCTTGTACATGTGAAACATGATGGTGTGAGGCAGAGAGAATTTGTAGTCGATATTGATGGCATGCATCAATTTTGCTTCTGATTGAGAGACATCGGTCTTGGATGTCAACTTTGGACGGATGCCATTGATTATGATCTTGTGCAGCAAGATGTTGGAGGCATTCATCATGGAGTAGGAAATCTTGCCTTCAGCATCTTGATCTTTCACCAATGATAGAGTAGCATGAGCAACAGACACGCTAATTGGTTGGAAGCTCACTCTTTCCACCCTAATTATGTCAGCCAAATTGTTCATATCCACCAAAAACTCCTTGTCCCTCACTGTGAAAGAGAAACTATTTGCATCCAAGAAAGATAAGTTCAAGTAAAAGTAAACATGAGTTCTGGATAAGTAGTAGTAGATTCAGAACAAAAGCGCTCTAATTGCAGTAGAGCAAACTTTTCTCGCAGATTTACTTTCACCGAATCAAGGAAATCGAAATCGACACTCCTAGGGTTCATAACCTCTCTTCATTAGATTCGAATAAACCCTCTTGTGATTCTTCAATTTGAAAAGACTTGAACCATCACTAATAACATTTGCAGCAACTCTTGTTCTAGGCTGAAAATGGGTAAACATTCGGTCATTGTTATCCTGTCCTTGAGGTTGATAAGTAGTGCCAAAGCGCGGGTCACTAGGCAAATTAGTAAAGGCTTTTTCGGTAGATCCCTTTTCTGCAATACCCATCTTCTCCATATCGTGCAAAAAAAGAGTTTCATTTTTATAACCTCTCCTTTTCAAGTATTCATCAATCAAGTACATAGCAGTTCAACCTCTTTTCAAACTAGAATAAAGCTTGAAAGCAACCTTAGGAGTTAACGTTCTTATAGGCTCAACTTCTTCCAAAATTTTCTCTTCTGGTTGAGTCGATGGAGAAGACTGACGCTGTTGAGAAGGTTGTTGCTGACTTGGTCACTGTGGTGGAGAAAAATCTTCTTCTTCGATCAAGTTGAAATGTGTAGGACTCTTAGGCATATGTCGTGGTCCCCTGTTTGCGATTCTCAATGACTTTCTTGAAGACATTGTCGCTTTAAGGGAGAAATTCACATACTTACTCGAAAAGGTAAAAACTTTTTGGATTAAACAATAGTGAAAGTGAGAGCAAGTGGGAGTTCAGTATTTTAGGGTTTGAGGGTGAAAATGAGAAGACAGATTTCAATAGTATATAAAGCAAGTGAAGCGAAGCAAACGAATTGTCATAAAAGGAAAAATAAAAATACCTTTTTGAAAATAAATAAGTGCCTTTTTCAAAATTGATAATTGCCTGTTTGAAAAAGAATAAATGCTACAACTTCAAAAACTTGGAAAGATAATTTCAATCAATTAACGATTAATAAGTAACCGTACATTTTCAAGTCTTTAACCAAAAATTAAATTACTAGTACTAAAATAACTTACAATCATAACTAGGTCTTTTGAGTCTAAGTACCTTTAGACTTTACCTCTGAGTCTGAGCTCCTTTAGACTTTAATGGATAATAAATGTGATGTTTAGTCTGGTGCGAATAGACTCATATAGGTTTTTCTCCAATGGCTTTGTAAATATGTCCGCTAGTTGATTCTTTGATACGATGAACTATATCATCACTTCTCCATTCTGAACATGGTCTTTAATGAAATGATGTCGAATCTCTATGTGTTTTGCTCTTGAATGAAGAATTGGATACTTTGTTAGATTGATTGTGCTGGTGTTGTCACATTTGATCTCAATACATGAGTTTTCAATTACAAAGTCTCTCAGTTGTTTTATCCATAAGATTTTAGAACAGCAACTTTCAAAGGCCACATACTCTGCTTCTGTTGTTGAAAGAGCTACAGTATTTTGCTTCCTTAAGAACCATGATATTGTCTTGTTCCCAGGCAATTGACACATATCAAAGGTACTCTTTCTATCAACTCTGCAATTTGCTAAATCTACATCTAAATATCCAAGGAGGGTAAAGTCTCATTCTTTTGGATACCACATACCTAAATTTGAAGTAGTTGCAATGTATTTGATGATGCATTTTGCGGCACTTAGATGAGATCTTTGGGATCAGATTGAAATCTAGTACAAATGTAAACACTAAAGAAAATGTCAGGTTTAGAAGTAGTAAGATAAAGAAGTAAACCAATAATACTCCCATAGAGCTTCTGGTCAACTTTCTTTCCTCCTTCATCTTTGTCCAACTTTGAAGAACTTGACATTGGTATCTCAGTCTTTTTGTAATTCTCTAATCCGAACTTTTTAACGAGTTCTTTTACATATTTTTCTTGGTGAATGAAAATTCCTTTCTTCAATTGTTTCACTTGTAATCCGAAAAAGAAAGATAGTTCACCAATCATGCTCATCTCAAATTCATCCTACATAGACTTAAAAAACTTCTTGCACAGATTTTCGTTAGGTGATCCAAATATAATATCATCAATATAGATTTGAACAAGTAAAAAAAATTTACATTCTCTTTTAATAAACAAGGTAGTAACCATTTTTCATTTGACAAAACCGTTTTGAATTAGAAACTTACTTAACCTGTCATACCATGCCCAAGGTGCTTGCTTTAATCCATATAGAGTTTTTTTCAGTCTGAATATTGAGTTTGGTCTCTTTGGATCTTCAAATCCGGGAGGCTGTTCCACATAAACTTCTTCTTGGATAAATCCATTTAGAAATGCACTCTTGACGTCCATTTGGAATGATCTAAAAAATTTATAATAGGTAAAAGCAAGTAATAATCTAATTGCTTCTAACCTAGCTACTAGTGCGAAGGTTTCATCATAGTCTATCCATTCTTCTTGCGTATATCCTTTAGCCACGGGTCTTGCTTTGTTCTTGACCACTTTTCCTTTTTCGTCCATCTTGTTCCTGAAAACCCATTTAGCTCCAACAATGGATTTACCTTTTGGTTTAGGAGTTAATTCCCATACATCGTTGATGCTAAACTGTCCGAGTTCTTCTTGCATAGTTTCAATCTAGGTTTCGTTAGCTAAAGCTTCTTCTATACTTTTGGGTTCTATTTTAGAAATAAGTGCTATGGCGCTAGACTCTTCTTGCTTTTTGGATTTGGTGCAAATCCCTTCATCAATGTCACCAATGATGAGTTCTTTGGGATGACTAGACTTGTGCTTCTAGTTATTTGTCGGTCTAACAGTTTCCTGATCTTCTGCTTCAGTTGATTTTTCAATTTCCATTCGTTGTTGATTTTCAGAGGTTTGAGCTGCTTCAGGGGAGGTAGTCTTTGTAAAGTTTAGAGTAGGTTCAAATTCTTCAGGTTGAGTCTAAATCAGTTGATTTTGTAAAGAGTCTTGAAATTTGACATTCATAGATTTTTCCACGGACTAAGTCTACTTGTTGAATACTTTGTAAGCTTTGCTTGAGGTTGAGTATCCAAAGAAGATTCATTCGTCTGATTTCTCCTCAAACTTACCAATTCGATCATTTATATTTTTCAAAACAAAACATTTGCAACTAAACACATAAAAGTAAAAAACAATTGGTTTCTTTTCTTTAAATAACTCATAAGGAGTTTTCTCTAGAATAGGCCTTAAGAATACTTTGTTAATAATATAGCAAGCTGTAGAAACTGCTTCAGCCTAAAAACGAGAATAAATTTTACTTTCTATTAAAAGAGTTCTTGTCATTTCTTGCAATGATCTATTCTTTCTTTCCACAACTCCATTCCGTTTTGGAGTGTATGGAGAGGAGAAAACATTTTGAAAACCTAATTCATCACAGAATTTTGTAAAGTCTTAATTTTCAAACTCACCCCCGTAGTCTGTCTAAATGCTTAAAATAACATATCATTTTTTATTCTGAACTTTCTTAGCAAACTTTGAAAAATAAGAAAATGTTTCAAACTTACTTGCTAGAAAATAAACCCAAGTGAATCGTAAATAATCATCCACAATTACTAGGCAATATCTCTTTCCACCAATGCTTTGAGTTATGGTTGGTCCAAAGAGATCCATATGCATAAGCTGCAAAACACAATGAATAGAAATCTGATTTATTGGTTAAAGGAGCTTCTAACCTGTTTTTCCAACACACATGGTGTGCATAAGTCAGATTTTTGAAACTTCAAGTTGGGCAGCCCTCGAACAGGGTTTTTGGAAAAGATCTTTGTAATTTGCTTCATGTTGACATGGTCAAGCTTTCGATGCCAAAGATTTGCTTCATTTTGAATTGAAATTAGACATTGAGATTTTTCTGGTTTTATATCCAGAAGATAGATATTCCCATGTCTTCGTCCAGTAAAAGATTGAGAAAGATTTTTACTAGTTCCCGAACATACTGCTTCTTGGAAATTGATTTTGAATCCAATGCCGCACAGTTGGCTAATGCTGAGTAGATTGTAATTTAATCCTTCCACCAAAGAGACATTGTTGATTGTGAGAATCCAATCTTTACAGTTCCACATTCAACAATTCTCCATTTGCTATTTCCACAAAAAGAGACTTTTCTACAATTCATTTGAACAAGTTTTATAAAACAACTTGAATCTCCAGTCATATGTCTTGAACAACCACTATCCAAATACAATTTAACATTTTTCTTGATAGTAACCTGCAATTAAAAAAGAAACACAAACTTTCTTTGGTACCCACATTTTCTTGAGTCCAAAGAAGTTAGTACAATATGCAGTCTTTGCCAATTCCTTCTTAACAGGTCTCTAAACCATAGTACATTCTTTCTTAAAGTGTTCTGAGCTGTTGCACGTTGAACATTTGAGAGCACTTCGGCTAACATGTTTTACAAAGACTTTTTGAAAAATGATATATGTAAAAAGTTTTTGTAGGTCTTTATTTGATTCGTTCCTTCACTTTTGGAAAATCAATTAGAGGAATAATTTCTGAAGTCATTCCCAAGCCTAACTTGTTGAAATAAGATCTTTGTACTGAAAGAATCTTTTCCAGCATTTTAGATCCTATTGAAAATCTTTTTGAAATATTTGAAATGTCATTTTTCAAAAATGTATTTTCTTTTGAAAGAGAATCTGCATTTTCTTTTAAAACAACAAAATTTTTGTCTAAATTTTTAAAATTTTCTTTCCAAAAATTTTCCTATTGCTTCAGTGTAGAATTATCCCTTTTTAGCTTGGAAATCCTTTTAATAGAGGTTTTTAGACTAAGACAAAGCTCATCAATGTATTTCGAGACTTTCGTAGGAATTTTGAGATTGCTTACCTCGATTTTGCTGTCTAAGTTTGAGTCTGTATCTATCTCAGAGTCTAAGTCTAATTCTGATTTTGCCATTAGACAAATGTTGGTATAATCTTCATCACTTTCTTCGCATTCAGTATCATTCCATGTCTCTGCTTTAAGAGATTTCATGTATTTCTCAGCTTTTTCTTTCTTTTTCTTCAATAGAGGACAGTTGGATTTGATGTGTCCCCTTTTCTTGCATTCAAAACAAATCACATCTTTTTGGCTTCATCAATCTCGGTTCATTTGTTTTGAAACTTTTTAGTGCTTTGTTTCTTCCAATTGAATCTTCTTCCCTTTTTGTTTAGTTTCCGAACCTCTTTATCATAAGAGTTAACTCTTCATCGTCCATATCATCTTTAGAATCTGTAACATAGAATCATTGTTAGATCTCAAAGCAATTGACTTATTATCTTTGGGATCTTTTTCCTCGTTGATTTGCTCTACTTCATAAGACTAAAGTATGCCAACCAGTTGTCTACCGAAAATGGCATAATCCTTCGTATTTCCCTTATTGAAGTCTTTATGTGATTCCAATTTTTGGAGAGTCCACGTAGCCATTTGTTGACCTTCATTAGTTTTGAGATTGGTTGTCCCTAATACTCTAGACCATTTACAATTTCAGTAAAACGACTAAACATATCAGTGATAGATTCTCCTGGCTTCATCTTGAAAGCTTCATGATGTCCGAGTAAAATATTAATCCTTGTTTCTTTCACTCGATCAGTTCCTTTATAGGTAATGTGCAGTCTATCCCAGACTTCTTTGGCTATTTCACAATAAGATATTCGGTTATATTTAGTAGGAGATAACACACAATATAAAGAGTAAATTGCTTTAGCATTAAGAGCTTGTCTCTTGGTTATTTATTCTTGAGTCATCTCGCTAGCATCTGCAACTTATTTTCCTCTTTCTAAAATTGATGCAGCTTTGGGAATGATTCATTTTTCTACCACATCCCATTCCGGATGATCTTTTGATCTTAGGAGTGCTTTCATCTTGTTTTTCCATATGTTGTATTCCTTTCCGTCGAAGTAAGGTGGTCTGGTGTTGCTCTGGCCTTCAACCAAACCTAGAGCCAACATACTAGCCATAGATCGTTAACTCAAAAGTAAAAACACTTCAATTAAATGAGTACACATGCTTTGATACCGATTGATAGGGCGTTGGAGTAGTGGCTTCACATGGGTTGGTGTTGCAAGGCGTTGAGCACTAGGTCACCGAAAGAATGACGGTAGTGAGCGGAGACGCGGTAGGGGCTTGGCAAGGGGGCTCGCGAGGTTCTGCGACTTGACTGCCGGCGTTGGGTGGCGTTGGAGTGGCGGCATCAAGCGTGAGGATGGGAGGAACGACAGTGCGGCGCAGACACGGTGGGCAGCAGCAGAACGGTGTGCGGCTTCGCAGTGAAGGAACCCATGAAAAAGAAGCATAATGCACGCCTTTTTTTTTGTCTCCCTCTCTCTCTTCTTTTTGCACTCACGTCTCTTCTCTCTCACTGTTTCTTTCTTTTTTATTTTTCTTATTAGAGAAAGAAAAGATAAATGATTTTTTTTCTTTTTGACCAAGATGGACGAAGGCTTCTCAATTTTTTCTCTCAATTTTTTTCTAGTTTTTCCCATTCACGGAAATTGTGGCTCTCTTTTATAGTGATTCCAGATGACCACTTTCCATGACAATTTTTAAGTTTCCATCTTTTGTTGCATTAATTCATGGCTACAAATTGGAGTGTGATTTTGCAATCAACTCGATCTTGCTTCGATTCCTTCTATTTTATTAAAATTCTTGCTCTTTATTTACCCGATTCCTTAATTGCTTCCACATTTATCAAAATCTAAATATTCATCAGAATTTCCAACTTCCATGCATAATCAATCAGATTAATTTTCCCATTTTTTTCCTTTTTCTTGTTTTGATGCGATTTTTATTTTATTTCCTTAGAGTCATCAAAATTTAGGTGTCAACAGACATCATTAGATCAACCTTTTGAAACAGAAAATCCAGCACATCATCAATTAACATAACAACCATTATGACAAGGTGGAGGTAACTCGTCTAAAAATGGAAATCCAACAGGTCAACTGGCTTAGATGGGGAGACAAGAACACCAAGTTCTTCCATGCCACCACTATCCAACGTAGACAATGCAATCGGATAAGTATGCTACAGGATGAAGATCAAATATGGGTTTGCGATCAACGGTGACTAAAGGACATGAGAATGGATTTCTTTACAAAATTGCATACCTCTATGGGATATTGTGACTACGGGCCTATATTGATGCAATGCCCACAGGTGGTAACAGAGGAAATGAACACTACTCTCACAGGAGCCGTTACTCGAGAGGAAGTAAGACAAGCAGCTTTAAAGTTAGGAGCCACAAAAGCGCCAGGGCCAGATGAATTGAATGAGCTTTTCTACCAACATCATTGGGATATTCTATAGGAAGATCTCTTCCTCTCAGTGCAAGAATTTTTTAACTCTGGCGTAATACAACTTGAGCTCAATCAGACAACTATATCTTTGATCCCCAAAGTACCCAACCCGGAACATTTGGATCGATACCGTCCGATTAGCCTTTGTAATTATGTTTACAAAATCATCTCTAAGGTACTAGAAAACTGTCTTAAACCTTGGTTACCTGAGCTGATTTCCATGGAGCAATCTGCTTTTGTTAGTAGCCAATAGATCCAAGATAATATATTAGTTGTGCAAGAGGTCCTCCATCACTTAGGATTAGAAACAAAAAGAAAACTTTTTAGGCAATTTAAAGTTAGATATGTAGAAGGCCTACCTTCGGGTTGAATGGGATTTTCTTCAGGATTATTTACTCAAATTGGGCTTCCAAACAAAATGGGTTCAATGGGTGATGCAATGCATTACAACCGCTTTGCTCAGTGTTAAATTCAATGGAGACAATCTACCTTATTTTCACCCTTCTAGAGGGCTCAAACAGGCGACCCTCTCTCTCCATACCTTTTCATCCTGGTGGCAAATGTACTATCCATACTTATCCATTAAGCTATGAGCATAAGAAATATCAAAGGTATTCAATTAAATAGGTGGTGTCTGTTGACACCTAAATTTTGGCGACCCGTTTATTTATTTATCGCATTAAAAATTAGGGATTAATTTTAACCCCTAAAAAATATTAGTTAATTAATTAATTGCATAGCATATAGACTTAGATGCATTTGCATTTTTTGCATTTATTGGACCGGTAGTGGATGGGTTTGAATTAGTGGTTCTGAGCTTTAAATCGACAGGCCGGACTAAGCCCACGAAGCGAGCAAATTCGCCCAAGCCCCCCCCCCCCCCTTTTTATGATCGGAAATTATCTTGTGAAAATAAGAATTTGAAATTTTCCAAGATATGATGGAATTTTTCGGATAGAGCAAGTGGAAAAACGAATATTGCGTTCGGCAAAACGATTATTGCATTTGGGAAAAGAATATTTGTGGATACAAATTTGGAAAGATTAAAAACCCTAATTTGCAGCCTATAAATAGGTTAAAACATATAGGGTTCAGGGGGCCACACATATTGAATACACGGCCATTGAGAGAAAAAAAGCTCTTTTGTTGGGGGACTCCTCTAGGGTTCGAAGAAGAGAGAATAAAAAGAGAGGAAAAAGGGTTTTGGGGTGTTGTCCTTCGTTCCTTGGAGAGGGCGACACAAAAGAAAAGCTGCTGAGGGAAGGGAAAAGTCAGCAGGTCAGAGGGAAAACGGAGAAGAGACAGAGAGGGATACGTGTAGCAGTAGGAGAGAGAAAAACCAAAAGGTAAAAAAAAGAAGAAGAAAACGGAAGCAGAAGAGGAATAGGTTGTCTCCTTCGCTGCTGCTGCTCGGCCTCCCGCGTATGCAAGCTCCTCAGCCGCCACCACTCGCCCACCGTGCCTACCCCTCCACTCGAGCGCCGACGCCGCTTCCGATCGCCCATCAGCCCTCTGTCGAGCCGGAACATCGATCCCCGCCACTGCCGTTCTTGCTGTGCAACTTGCAGCTGTTCGTCTGCAGCCCCCGACGACTGCCGCTGTTGCATCGCTCGTTGCCTTCGAGCACCCTGTACAGTCTCTTCCTGGCTGGTCTAGCCCAGCTATGACGCCCTTGCCTAGCCGAGTCCCTGTTACGCTACATCAGCGCCTGCCCCATCAATGGCAACTCAATCTAATGAACTCTAGATATCCTGAACGAAAATCAAAGCCGTCCTCGCCTCAAGCGTGCATCTTGACTACCCCTACGGAAGTTCTTGCAGATCCATGGTGTTGCACCAGTGATTCAGTAATCCTGTCCACCTCAACCCCTGCCTTAACAGATTAGTGGCTCCAGAGAACATTGGCAGTTGCTTTGGCATGTCACAATCCTCTAGTGAGTTGCCCGGAGGATTCCAGTTTGTTGCAATGCTTCTTGCAGCAAGTTCTCAGCAACTCTGGTGAACATCCAACGAACACCGTCATCACCGAGCTTTAACACCGAGAATCTGCTGTCTCCCAACCTACACCACGTGACGATCTGCTGTTACTGTTGTTGATCTTTCACCTTGTTGTGAAGCTGTTCTTTTGTTTTGTAGGTTATCAATCATTGACAAACCACTCCGAGGCTCCCACTGTTGTTGCCTTGCCTCAATATCATGGGCCGAGCATTGCCCTCGCCGTAAATCCCTAAGCCATGACCGAGTTGCTATCCCATGGCATCCCCATCTAGACATGAAGCCGTTGCTCACGTTAGCTCAATGCCAAACCCATATCCTCCTGGTGGCAGTAGATGTCTCATCCGTGTCGTTCGCCTCCTCGGCTTGCCCCAACGTTGAAGTTCCTGCGAACGCCCGGATTAGCTCCTGCAATTTTCGGACACAAAGCTTATCATCCCAATGCCACAGCAATCCCAACAACGCTCAACTGCGATGGCCACGTGTCTCAGCCTTTCAATGCCGCAGGTAGTCCAACAACGCCGCTGCTACCCCAAGTGCCAACACTAACCCACGATCGTCAATCCGCGTCAACGATGAAGCCAGCTGCTATTGACATCCAACTTGCCTTTATCATGGGTTGCAGCATGATTCTTCATCCATTTCTTTTAAATGTTTTTTCATGTAGGTTGAGTTTTCACGTGGGGATAACATAATTCATATAGTTGAGTAGTGAAGAGAAGAGAGGCACGTGGAACGCCACCTAGTGGGATACGTTGTTTTTGGTTGAGGCCAAACGAAAGTTCCTTGACCATTGACTTCAACTCGCATCCTCTACCAATGTCCGCGAAATCTCTAGCTGCAAGCTCCATCTCCGCGAGCTTGCCCACACCGTGAGCCGTGTAATCGCCGCAGTTCATGAGTCTTTTAATCTAGGTAGTTTATTTTTTTATTATTGTTTTATTTTTCTTTTAGTGGAATTATTCTTTAATGTTTGACTGAGATTCCGACATGAAGCCTCTTAAATTAGGGATTGATAGTCCGATTTTTGCGCCCGAAATCCGACTCGCAATCGCAATCGCTTGAAAAATCGCCAATCCGATCTCCCGCTCGAGATTCGATTTGCAATTTATTTAAAAATTAGCCAACCCGATCTCATGCGCGAGATATGGTTTGTCAATTTGTAGATATCGATTCTATCTTATCTAATCTGCCGTCATATTGGTTAAATCAATTTTATTTTGTTAAAATGAAAAATCCAAAAAATATTTGAGTTGGGATTAGGTTTGTTTTAGAATATTTCTTGTTATTTTGCATATTTAGAATAGAGATTTTATTTTGAATTTAAAAAAAAAATCCAAAAAGGTGCATTTATTTAAGATGTTAGTTTTTGTTTAATTTAAGTTACATGTTTAATTATGTGGCAATTTTAAATTTCGAAATTAATAAAAAGAACGACAAAAAATTGATCATGCATATGTTGTGTAGAATTAAGGCGTTTAGATTAAACTTTTTAGATAGACTGCATCTTAGGTTAGAGATTGCTAAGTTAAGATAATATATTGGTTTAAATTAGGGTTTAGCTTGACCTAATCCTTAATATAAGTTAGATAGAATCTTAATCTAGCTAAATAATTTTCACATTTTTCTAATTTCGAATTTCATAAAATATACAAAAAAAGTCTTAGGATAGATTGCACATTTATTAAGAAAAAAGTAAAAAATGTCATTTGCATGTTATATAGAATTAGATTCATGAAATGCATGTCATTTAGTGATTGTTGCTAGGTTCATTTAATTAGAAATTGCCTATCATTAGAATTAGGTCATTTATTTATATTGCATTGCATAAAGCTTGATTCTCATTAAATTAAGTGAAAAAAAAAAGAAATTGCTTGTTAATTAGAAATCATATTTAGTGAAAACAAAGCAGATGCTTTCGTTGCCCTAAGGTTAGTTTTGCAATTTATTCATTGCTTTTTATCTGGGTGTTAAATCGGTGGTTTGCACACCCGCATGATCGCCTCACATGTTAGGGAAATAGATGTAAAATTAACCCAAGCTACTTGCAAAAATATTTTTTCAAAATAAAAGAAATGGTACCGAAAAGGGCGTTAAAGAAATCTAGTGTAACCAAGTCCATGTACCAAAATCTCTAGTTTGTAGGAGTAAGGTAAAACTCCAATTACTTTACTTGGGTTTCTAATCGACCCACAAAAAAATAGAATAATGGCACTCCTAGATAAAATCTATCTGCATGTTAAGAATTTAAACCTAAGTCGTGAATTAGCATGGGCTTGGGAGAGCTCGAGTTAAGTTTTGGCTTAACAATCCATTAACCAAACTCTAGGTGGTTCACCCGAAAAATTGGTCGCGATAGTGTCCTACCCTTTCTCATCTATTTTTTGCTGATGATGCTATATTTTTCCTAGATGGCAAACTATAGGAATGTCAGAACTTAGCCAATCTCCTCAACCAATATTGTTTAGCAACGGGTTAGGCTGTGAATCGGAACAAATCTAGCATTCTCTTTTCTAAGGCGTGTCCTATTCATCTACAAGAAAATCTAGCCCAAGAACTTTGAGTACCTATGCTTACCAAGACTGGTAAATACCTAGGCAAACCATCAGATTAGGGGAGATCAAAAAGGGAAATGTTCCCCTGGATATTAGGTCGAGTGAATTCAAAACTGGAAGGTTGAAAAGAGCGTTTCATTTCCAAGGTGGTAAGGAGACTTTACTTAAAACAATTGTCCAAGTAATCCCATAGTATGCCATGTCTATCTTTAATTTCCTGTGTCTCTCTACAAATCTATTGAGAAGAAAATTGCCAGATTCCGGTGGCAAAACCATAACAGCAAATCAGGTATCTATTGGAAAAGATGGGATTTTCTTAAAACTAGAAAGGACATCGGGGGACTTGGCTTTCGGGACCTCATCACTTTCAACAAAGCCTTACTAGGAAAACAAGTGTGGCATCTCATACAAAACCCAACATCCTTGTGGAGTCAACTTTTCAAAGGTCTTTACTATCATTCAAAGGAATTCTGGCATATGCTGATAAAGGGGCAAGACCATCTTGGGGCTAGCAGAGTATACTGACCAGCAATACTCAATATTGAATCACATACAATGGTCAGTTGAAGATGGAAAACGAATCTCAATTCGAGAAGATAAATGGCTTGCAAGAGACATCATTGGTGGGCCTGCACCCTGCGGAGAACCAAAGAAGGTTGCAGACTTCATCCTACCAAGTCAGAACAACTGGAATGAATCCCCACTGCGCAGTAATTTTGATAATCATACAGTTGAGGAAATCCTAACCATTCAGCTTTGTACTCAATGTACAACCAATCAACTCATTTGGAAGGGAACTCAAAACAGCATATATACAATTAAAAATGGTTACAACTCCCTCAGATCTACAGAAATCACTAATGCACTAAGATGTGGAATATGAAGACCAAGATGTGGAATATGAAGACCCACCCCCCCCCGAAGGTTCGAATATTTATGTGATCATTATGCCACAATGCTCTATCTACATGGGACAATCTCCACCCCAGACACATAATCCAAGACCCAGTGTGTCAACTTTGTCAATCACATAGCCTAGAAACAATAGAGCACATATTCCTATTATGTCCATGGACACGAAAAATATGGTCTCACCCACAGGTTCAAATCACACCGGCAACATACAACACACAACACATCGATGCTCGGTTAACAAATCTATTATAATACAAAGATCTCTTAATCTGGTGAATCTTATGCAAATATTGTGGCAAATCTGGAAGGTGAGGAATAATTTTGTTTTTTTGCAGGCTTCTCCCTGATCCAGCATAGGTAGTTGAAGTGGCTTTTGCAAATGCCTAGGTAGCTTGTCGCTACTATGGAGTAATGCCAGGATCTTGGCTTCACTCCTCAGATTAAGATCGGGTGTGGCGCCCACCGGATCCCGGAACTCTAAAGATCAATATCGACAAAGTGTTTCCCTCTACACCAAACAAGGGTTCGGTGGCATCTATCAACCGTGATAACTCTAGCAGGATCGTCAATGGATTCACCAACAGTGTTACTGCCTCTTCAGCTCTGCAGATAGAGGCATAAGCCCTCAATCTTACCCTCCAAAACCTATTGCAAAAACGGATGGCAAATAAACAACTTATCTTGGAATGGACTACTAGATACTCGTCGAAGCTATGCACCGTCCTTGCTCAATGCCATGGGAGATCCATGCGCTAATCTCATAGGTTGCGGTGCTGCTCCCCTGCTTCCTTAGCTTACGCATTGTGCAATGTTGGAGAGAAGCAAATCAACTCGTTGACTGGGCCGCGAAAGCCCATGGGCACCGAAGTCTCCCCCCAAACTGGGCTGCTTCTCCTCCCCCACCTCTTTTAAACCTTATCTATATTGATATTATGGAAAAGTGTGGCACTCTTGGTTAGTTATATAATATTTATCCGTTTTCAACCCAAAGAAAAAACAAAAACTACTATAAAGATTATTGGTTGGAATGAGAATCCATTTAAGGGTTCTCATCCTAAAGCCAAGCGGGGCTTATTGGCTGCACTAGTTCGGGGTCCATGCCTAGCATGGACATAGCTCCTTCCTTTTCTTAACTAGTTAAAACTATGACAAGAATAACATCGTAACTAAGTTGCAAAATAGATTTATGATTGGACAATGGAGGTCATAGCCGTGGCCTTATGGGTTTAGTCTTCCCTGCCACACATAGATGAGGTGATTTATGTATAACATAATAATGTGGTCCCACGGCAATTTTTGTGCCTTGTCATAATTTGTAAAATACAATCTAATAAATTAGATGTTTATAATTTATTAAATCTAAATGAAGATCAAAGAGATAGGTCATCCCACAAGGTTTCATTTGGCCATTTTGATTTTTTCATCTAATAGGATAATGAAAGGATTTGCAATTCTGTTTTTCCCCCTAGTTCACCACCTCCCACATATCTTGTAGCATTAAATTCCATCTAGTCTTTTCTTCTTGTCATCGTTTCACCCTCTAGGTGGAATTTTTTAATCATAATTTATTATTAACCCAAAAGTCGGATAAGAAATAAATTATACAATTCATTGTCATCTCTCGACAATGTAGAGTCTCTCTCTACCGTTTTGGTGGCTTCATCTTGCTTCTTTCTAAACCCTAATCTTCAATCCGTTCCTTCACTTTCGGGCCTTTTGTCTGGTGTTTCTAGATTTCGTCTATTGCATTCATGGTTTCTAAACCCTAATCTTCACTACCTTTTCTTTAACTTTCAGGCCTTCTGTTCGGTGATTCTGGATTTCGTCTATTGCATTTATGGTTTTCTCGAATGGGAACCCAACAATCAAATGGGGAATTACTATCCATTTCTTTCAAATTTCCTCTTGTAGTTTCATCTTCTCTTAGAATCCTTCTTTCAATTGTCGCGTCCCAATCTTCCTTTTTCTCCTCCTCTCATAGTGAATTCCATTGTCCACACAGGTTTAGTCTTCTGTGTTGAACCCATCTTCCCCTAAACTACCTTTGCATGTTATGAACACGATCATCGACTCACCTAGGTTGGGTGCCCTCCCTGCGACCAATCTATTTCTCACCTCTTCGGATTACCTATAGAAGCAATTCCCTTGATGGAGAGTACGAGGTAGGTAGAAGAGGCTTGGTTAGCTGCTTTTTGTAGCCGGTTAGGGCGACTTTGGTCTACCCAGGAGATCGAAGCGTGGGACAAATAACCCCTACAAAGAAGATAGAAGAATGTTAGTTGAGCTTAGTCGGTAAAATTATTGCTAATACATCCATTAATTTTCCAACATTCCATAACACAATGAAACAAGCTTGGTGCATTGAGAATGTCGATATTTCACTAAGGGAAAAAGGTATTTATGTATTCAAATTTAACTCATAAGGGGAAAAACAGCGTGTATTTGATAACGGTCCCTGGTTATTCTCAAGCAACCTCGTCATATTTAAACTTTGGACCCCAAACACTCCACTTCATTGCTATGATTTCAATAATTGTGTGTTTTGGGTGCAAGTCTTTGGACTCCCACTAGAGAGATGTACGGAATATTTAATAAGCAAAGATGTTCATGAAGTTGGCAAGGTGTTGGAAGTCAGACTTGAGGCAAAGGAGGGATCGCCTATAAGGGCAGGGAGAGCTAGAGTGGAACTTAGCTTACATGAGCCTCTTAAACCTAGTAAACTTATCAAAGTGGTTGGTAAAAATATATGGCTTGACTTTCGTTATGAACGTTTACCCCTATTATTGCTATTCATATGGTATTATGGGCCATTATGCATCCTATTGCAAAGATATTCCATATGATGAGTCAAAATTTGAAGGAAGGGGGCGAAGTTAGGGAACATAACCCTTTCTGGTAGGCATTCTATGAATTGAACACCACTCAAGATAATATTGAAGAAACTATACCTGAAACACCTCAATCTGGGTTGCTTTTACTCCCTACTGCACCATGCGATGTTAGCTGACAATCAGCTCCTATGGAGACTCGTCCAGCACAGCAGCTCAACACTGTAACAGATAACATTATGCCTAGCTCCCCCCTACTAGTCCTACACAAGTTGATGCTCTAAATAAGCTACAATCTCCTATAGTAGAACAAAAGACAAAGCTTACAGTTGTTATAGCTGGGGCTTCTTTATCCAAGAAAGCAAAAAATACTCGATTGCAAACCAAGACTACTCCCCAAAAGAAAGTAAAGAGATTTTCTCCTTATGGGTCGCGTCCCATCTTACTGGACAGTTTAGATGAAAGTCTTTTGTTGGACACTCCAATATTTGAGGCCGAAAGGGCTAGCAATTGGGTTGTGGTGGTTTGCCTGAAAAAGACACCGATTGACAAATGAGGAAACTAAGCTGGAACTATCAAGGATTGGGCAATACCTTGACAGTTCAAGCTCTAAGGGCCTTAGTGGCTCAAGAACGGCTTGATATTCTCTTTTTGATGGAGACAAGGAATCATGAACCTATTATAAGGAAAATCCAACGGAGTCTGAATTATAATATAAGTTTTGTGGTGAATCCTCTAGGTTTGGCTGGAGGGATGGTTCTTTTTGGACAGACCATATCTCCCTCATTGCTAATGCTCATAATTCGCATTTCATTGATGTTGTATGTTCTGAAGATATGAGTGTAACACCTATGTGTATTACCTGTCTACATGCACCTATGGTTTATCATCAGAGACAGCTTTTATAGGCGGATTTGCGGCAACTCAGCCATTTAAAAACAATGCCATGGGTGTGTATAGGCAATTTTAATGAAATTTTTCATTACTAGGAGAAAGTGGGGAAGAGACCAGCTAAGCCATATAGATTGCACTCTTTCAGGGAATTATTACATGACTGTGCTTTGATGGATATGGAGACAAAGGGTTGTGCCTATACTTGGGTGAACAACAGAAGTGGAGAAGTAATGGTTAAAGAGAGACTTGATCAAGCTTTGTGCAATATAGACTGGCAAATGGCCTATGCAGATGCTGAAGTTCAAGCTTTACCTACCCTAGGCTCGGATCATAGTCTACTGATATTAACTACGGTAATCAAGTCGGTAAGGAGGCAAAAGACTTTTACCTTTGAATCTTATTGGCTGCAAGATGCAAACTACCACAGGGTGGTTTCAGAATCATGGTCCTCTTTATCACTTGATCAATCCATTATTTCTCAGAAACTTCGGGCTACAACTCAAGTGCTGACTAAATGGAGCTAAACAAAGTTTGCAGCAGGCCATCATCAAATAAATCTTCTGAAGTAGCAACTTCAGCAATGTACTAATCAACATGTTTGTAATTATAACAAAGATTAGGTCATTTCACTAGAGGAAAAAATTCGGCACATATAGTTACAGGAAGAACACTACTAGCCGATGCGTTCCAGGATTAATTGGATGAGGTGAGGGGACAGAAACATGAAATTGTTTCACACAACAACTATCCAAAGGTGGAAAAGAAACATAATTAGCATATTAAAGGATGAAAACGATGAGTGGATCTAAGAGCCAGCACAAGTGAAGAACAGAACATTTACTTTCTTTCAGGATCTTTATACTTCAATAAGACATAGGGACTATGGACCTATTTTAACGCAATGTCCTCGAGTAGTAGAAGCCACAATGAATACACAACTAACATCTGAAGTTACACGGGAGGAAATAAAGCAAGCGACTTTTCAATTGGGAGCCACCAAAGCCCCAGGACTTGATGGGTTGAATGGACTCTTTTATCATAGCCACTGGGACATTATACAAGAGGATGTTTTTCGATCATTGCAAAAAAAAATTTCATAACAGGAGTGCTACCTGCTAACATAAACAATACTGCAATATCTTTGATCCCCAAGATCCCGAACCTCGAGAGGTTAGATCAATTTCACCCTATTAGCTTATGCAATTTTCTATATAAAATCATATCAAAAGTCTTAGTGAATCACCTGAAAAATTGCCTACCTGAGTGAATTTCCAAAGAACAAAGTGCCTTGTGTCGGGAAGACAAATACAAGATAATATCCTAATAGTTCAGGAGGTGCTACATCAATTAAAGATTCGCAAAAGAAAGAAAAAGTTTCAGGCGATCCTTAAGTTGGATATGAAGAAAGCCTATGATAGGGTGGAGTGGGATTTTTTGGATGCCTATCTTCGTCAAATGGGATTTTAAGATCAATGGGTTATGTGGCTAATGCAATGTGTATCCACTACTTCTCTAAGTGTAAAGCTCAACGGTGAACATCTACCTTATTTTCAACCATCTTGGGGACTTTGACAAGGTGACCCTCTCTCCCCCTACTTATTCATCCTATTGGCAAATATGCTCTCCACTCTCATTCAACAAGTTGTTGACATGGGCAATTTCAATGGAATTAAACTTAACAAGTGGTGTCCCATTTTATCCCATCTCTTTTTTGCTGATGATGCTATCTTTTTCTTGGATGGTAGAACACGGGAATGTCAAAATCTAGCGAACATCCTAAACTAGTATTGTCTAGCTATAGGTCAAGAGATTAACATGAATAAATCTAGTTTGTTCATGGGTAAAACATGCCCACAGCCTCTTAAGCTAAACTTGGCCAGAGAACTAAGGGTGCCAATTCTTGACAAACTAGTAAATACCTAGAAATATCTTATGATTGGGGTTCATCTAAAAAAAGACATGTTTGCTTGGATTTTTGGAAGAGTAAATGCTAAATTGGAAGGGTGGAAAGAAAATTTCATTTCCAAAGGGGGGAAGGAGATTATATTAAAATCAGTAGTTCAAGCATTACCACAATATGCAATGTTGATATTTAAAGTCCTTGTATCTATATGCAAGTCTGTTGAATAGAAAATATCTAGGTTTTGATGGCAAAACAATAGCAATAGATCTAGCATTCATTGGAAAAGCTGGGATCTACTGAAAGAGAAAAAAGACAACGGAGGGCTGGTGTTCCAAGACTTACTTTCTTTCAATAAAGCCCTTCTAGGAAAGCAGGCTTGGCGACTATTTCAAGATCCATTGTCTTTGTGGAGTCGAGTATTCAAAGCCGTGTATTTTCATTCCAAAAACTTTTGGCATGCTGACAAGGGGAATAGACCTTCTTGGGGTTGGCAGAGTCTCCTGTTAGGCAGAGATTCTATTATAAAGAAGCTTCAATGGTTAGTAAGTAACAGCCAATCAATAAAGGTCAGAGAGGACAGATGGTTACCTATGGGAATTCTTGGCGGGCCAGCAACTAGAGATGAACCTGAAACAGTAGTGGGTTTCGTTAGTCCAGTACAGAATGAGTGGAATGTGGAGCTTCTTAATCACCCCTTTGATGAACCCACTGTTATGGAAATACTACATATAAAACTTTGGCCAGCGTCAATTGACGATAAACTTCTATGGACAGGGACACAAGATGGTAATTATACTATGAAGAGCGGCTACAACTTCATCAAATAGACAGAACCCAGAACGGTACACTCTCAAGCATCTTCTTCATATCACACACCTGGGCATGTATGGAAGCAAATATGGAAAGTAAAAACAGCCCCAAAAATACGCATCTTTCTTTGGTCTTTATGCCAAAATGCGTTACCAACAAAGGACAATCTCTTCCAACAACGCATCACCCCTAACCCAGTATGTAAACTATGTTCCTTTAACTCCCTCGAAAGTATTGCCCCTGGACACAATATATCTGGAACCACCCCCAAGTGCAGATCAACACTTCGGCTTACAGAACACACCGCATTGATGCTTGGCTAGTTGATCTAATAGAACAAAGGAAGGACATACTAGCTTTTGAGTGCATCACAAGCCTTTTATGGGAAATTTGGAAAGCTCGAAACCACTTTGTCTTCACCATCAACGCATACACCCGGACCAGCTTATTGAAACAGCTTTCGCCCTAGCTCATCTTCATCTCAGAACTCAGCAGCAAGAATCGCGAAACGGTAACTCTTGGCTGAACCGTAATCGGATTTGGATCCCACCGTAACAGGGCACAGTGAAGGTTAATATGGATGGAGCTTTCCCTACTGCAAATCACAGGGGTGCGATCGCAAGCATTGCTCGTGATCACACCGGCAACATGATCATAGGCTTCACTTGCAGCGTTCCAGCAACATCTGCACTCAAGACGGAGATCCAAGCACTATTATGCACTCTCAAGGATCTATTATAGCAATGAAGAACTGAATCTCACCTATTGTTGGAATCTGATAATCTCATTCTGGTGGAAACAGTCAACTGGTGTCATCCGCCGCAGTGGGATTGCCGTGCCTTGTTTGCCGAAAGCGAAGCGTTGCTACTCTATTTCTGAAACCTAAAGGTGCAGCACTGTCGCCGTGAAGCCAATGCCCTAGCTAACTGGGCCGTGAAGGCCCATGGACGAGGATCCCTTTCGCCAAATTGGATAACTTCTCCTCCTCAACTTATGGTAGACATGCTTTGTAATGAAGCCCTAGTTAAGGGTTGTTACTATTTTCCTACGTGAATGGTAATATATTATCCTTTTCGACCAAAAAAAAAAAAAAGTAACCCAAAAGAATTAATTTATACCTTTTGGTTGCAATAAATGTGGCTTCAATTAAGGTGTAATGTCATCATACCCAATCCTTTTGGTGGTAGTATCTATACAAAATGGAGATTATACTATTTGGAATACAAATATGTATTTACTGTCATTTCTTTAAACGTGAGGAAATCTCATAATTAGTAAAATATAATCTAAAATGATGATACAATGAGTTTACATTGTACTAAAGAATGAGTTTTCGTTACAAGATTTTGTTAAAATATCTCGTCTAATATGAATTTTTTTAATAATTCTAAATCAAGAGAATATTATAATTTTTATGTAATATGATATTATATAATCAATATAAATAATAATTGACATGCCACATCATTAGTTGACATGTTTTTCCTACATGTATTTTTTCGTAAGTTCAACAAATGAAAATGAAAATACTAGTGATAATCACATATACATCTATTTAAAAAAAAAAAAAAAAAAACGAATATTTTACTGATAGAGCCTTACCCTCACTATCACATGCAGAAAGGGGGGACGTCGTCTATGTGTGTTATTTGCCTTAAATTTATCAATTGAGGCCAACTGGGTCTAAATTTATTTTCTTCTTTAAACCCTAAATTCGTTTTGTTCTTCCATTGACGAACTGTAGCAAAATTAGGTATTGAAATCCCCAAAAAAGAGAACAGCAAGACGAACATCTCCAAATTAAGCATGTTGGGACAAACAAGAGCAGCGAAGTAGAGGGATCAACATAGTTACCAAAATGAATTGGTTGTTCTTCGGAGTCGAATCCTCCTCGTGTACCAAGTCTCCAGCCCTCGCTGATTGAGGACTGTCCACCAGCGGATCACAGTGATGACAGAGATTATCTGCTAGACTTCCCGGAGCTTCATCGTTCTCGATGGTAAATTCACAAAAAATGCATCACATTATTTTTTTCGTTTACAATTGGTTCTGATTTTGCCGGTGATGTTAGGATATAGAGGTGTTTGGGAAAATGATTGTAAAGGAAAACAAGAAAAATGTGTATGAAAGTGAAAATTGTTGGCGAAAGAGGAAGATGAACGCGAAGCGAAGAAGACGAATATGAGAGAAGGGAAATTGGTGAGTTAATCAAACCATATGCCACGTCATCTCCTCCGTTGTCCAGGTTGGACTTCAATTTAAGTCCAGAAAGCAGCATGAAATTAAAATTTCATCCTCACTCAATCAGTGAGAGGTCGCTCTGTTCACACCCCCGAGCTCATAATTGAAGTGGTCTCGTGTGATCTCACACGCAGCCAATCATAAAGCCCCTTTCTCGCCATGAAAAAAAAAATTAAAATGAATTTACATGACATAATTATCCTCAGATTTATCGTGCTAAGATGATTTTTATCTCATCATGAGAAATCAAGTACACTTAGAAATCACTTGCGAAACGCATTAGCTCGGGTATATTACTCAACTTCGTATCACGAAACCATCCAAGAGCTCATTTAGAATCGATGGGTTGGGACTTTTCCCTTTGAATTGTTAGACCATTAACTTAGTTGTTCTTGTTAAACGTTAGATTTCCATATGAAAGTCATAATTCGGAAAGATAAAATCGTTTCTATCAAAATTTTCGAATGTCTCATGCAAACCAAGGTGGTTAAATGTGACTTCGTAGTCACTTCTTCCACATAATAACTTAAATTTTGAGTGGCATACTACCCATAATTTAATCAGCAACCTTATTGCCCTTTTACTTTATTTGAATTTTTGAACATGTGAAAAGGGATTTTTGAGTTCTCACATTAATTTCTGACTTGGTTTTCGTATTAACATAAAGCCTATAACTTCCTTCTTTTAATGCTAAAATTTGGTTGAATTCTTTGAAATATCCACCGAAATCAAATATATGAAGAGCAAGAAACATTTTCTCTTTTTCGAATCACATAAATCACATAAATCACATGCTGGTAATTCTCGTCCAATTATTTTAACTATTTTTTTAAATCGATATTTTAATTATTTTTCTTTTCTTTTTTCTTTCTTTTCCTTTTCCTTTGCTAGTTGTCAGCCACAATGATGGCCAGCAAGTTTAACCTCGCCAACCTCAAGTGACTTTCCACCTCACAAGATCTGGCAAGGTTGAGCTTGCCAAAGGCCAGCGAGGCTGGAGCCTCGCCAATCCTCGATGATGTCTCAGTCTCGCCATTCCTCGGTGAGCTCGAGCTCATCGGAGTTGGCTTGAGCCTGGCAAGCTTGAGCCTTGTTAAAGCTCACCCAAGCTCGACAAGCTCGATTCTCACCAACCTCACCCGATCGATGAGCTCAAGCTCACTTGGCCAATCATCACCATTGTCGACCATTAGTGAAGGAAACATAAGAAGGAAGAAGAAAGAAAAAAAAGGATAGAAAAAAGAAAAGAAAAGAACAAAAATAATTTGAATTTTTTAAAAATGTTTTTATAAGAGGAAGAAAGAGTGTGGGTAAGCCTAATGGGTTTAGTTAATGGATCGAAAATGGGTCTAAACTCAACCCATTTAAGATCTATTTATTTTAATCTTTAAGTTTATAACCCATTTAAGATGGTCTCTTTAAAATTGAGTGACCCATATATGATGCATTTATGTTTGAAATTGGTCATATATGGGTTCATGACCTATTTTGACACCCCTAGTGGCCATGGAAGGTGAGAACCCTACCTCAAGCCAATGAATTCAACCTACTTAAGAGTACGAATCAAAAAAGGTATTGGCAAATGCTCATTATGTCTCTCTTGTTGCAACACAGTGTAGTCCCCTCAGTGGTTACCCAAAGCCAACGAATTCAGATATCACGTGTTCATCTAATTAGATGTGAGCGGGACCTTGCACTTGTGAAGTCTCGTTTGGTCAATTTATTAAATCAACGACTAATAAGGAAAAAACAGTTTGAAAGGTTGGTCGAGTAATCAAGTGTTTGATTTGAATATGGCAACTTCTTCACTCGAACCATATCATCTCCCGCTTATAATAAAACATGATGTTGACCATCGCCTTGTGAGTGGAGCTTAATCAATACCTTTCGAGCATGATAGGCTATGTAGCAAAGACACTCTCCAGAAGCTTTTGTGCCATGTCTGACACTCTGACACATGTCCGACACGCTCCGACATGTGGTCAACGAGTGTCGAAAAATCCAACATGTGGTCAACTCTCTTCGACACACGAGTCCAGAATTCCAACACACGATTCCAACATGCACGGAGTCAATTTTAAAAATTTCTAATATAAGTCAAAATATAAATATACACAAAATAAGTAATAAAATAAGTAATAAAATTACTATAATATACACGCATAGGGTCAATTTTTTTATTTTTTTCAGTTTTGTATTTTTATAATTTTTTTATTTTTTTAAAGTCTTTCACTATGAGAGAAGTGATGAAAAATTCTATATATGATAAATAAATAAATTTAAAAATATCATTTCAGCATTTTTCTTTAAACAATGTTTTTTCCTCTAAGTTTTGTGTATTATTGTAACAAATTAAAATAATGAATGATATTATTTAATATTTTTCGTGTAAATTAATTCTAGGTTATTTTATTATTATTATTATTATTATTATTATTATTATTATTATTATTATTATTATTATTATTATTATTATTATTATTATTATTATTATTTATGTATTTATATATAAAAATATATTCAATATATAATGTGTCATTTAACGTGTCGAAATTCTCTATTTTTAATAAATGACGTGTCGGTGTGTTGTGTCGTGTCGTGTCGTATCGCGTGTCGCGTGTCCGTATCGGTGCTACATAGATGATAGGTTAGCTGAAGAAAATACTTAAAAAGGAGTAAATGAACAAATCATGAAAAAGACCTCAGCCAGCGGAGGAACCCGGGGAAGGTGTATCACCAAACTACTGCACAAATGCTAATCGATGATCTCTCATATGGGCCTAGCCGCCTAGGCCCATGTTTAGGCCCATGTGAGAGAGATATCTAGGATTTATAATTTTAGGTTGGGATTTTTTTTTTTTTTTTTTTAATCGATAGATGGTCTCCCAATCTTTAAGTTAAGCGCATAAATCGGCAGCAGCATAACTTCTCCCTAGTTAATATGGATAAATGCTAGATGGATCCGACTTCTTATGAAAAATGTTTAATAATGCTTTATAAACTATTTTGGCATGGTAATACTAGCTTTACCTAGACAATAAAAAAGCCGGTGAAACTTATGCAATATTTAAATTAATTCACTTTCATTAATTAGTATAAGAGTATTACTTCGAGATGTTTCATGAAGCACGGCCATGGTGTTAGAACAAACTCTTCAGATGAATGATTAAATTTTAGGACCAATCGATGGCCCCAGATAATTTCCACAGCTTCCCGTCAATAATGTTAAAAAGAAAAAGGACCTTATATGGTAGATTATCAGTCAGCTCCTGAAGCAATCGGCAGGTTTCAGAAATTATCTCCCCAATATGCACATCCACGCCAGCAAACCTTGATCCCTTCTTAAACTCAAGGATCGGCTCAAGACAGCCTTTTTGGCTTCTTCGTCAAGCAAATGCTGCATAGAACTGAGATGCCAAATTCCCTTCTCCATATCAATCAGCTCTTTAACATTCAATGCTAGAATTCTTTCTTCACGTGGCTTAAAGGGGTGAGCACGGGCCAGATGGGGCAAGCCACAAGACCTTTTTCGGCCCAATCACTGGAATAGATCAAGCCCAGTCATTAAAAAAAATGCCAAGATTGAAGTAATCCAATCTGGTGAAGTTCAGGGTTGGGCCCTAAACTACAATTTCTGTAAAAAAAATTGGGGAGTACACTTAAAGTCTTAAAACTTATCGCGAAAATGTAATTGAGTTCTGAAACTTTTAAAAATGCAATTTAGTCCTAAAATTTATCAAATTTGTGTAATCAAATCATTCCATTAGCACTATCAATAGTTTTATTTTATTTTATTTTATTTTATTTTATTTTATTTTCTTCTCCAAATCTTCTAACTAAAAAAAGGATAAATTTTATTTTAGAAAACGAAGTTGGAAAAAAAGTAAAAGAATGGTAGGAGACCTCATCTGTGGGGTGCCCGTGGTTGCCCATTTGCTAGAGGGGCTAGCAATGTCGTTGGCCCTAGGCAAGGGTGGCAAATTGCCAACCCCAAGTGAGGCCTAGTGCAGGCCTAAACAAGGCTTGGCAAGGTTCACATAGGTTTGCTCATCGAAATTTGGGCACCTAGCCCAAATATGGGTGATGTGACCCTCGCTAGCCTCGGGCAACGGATTGTCAACACTAGGTGAGGACCAATGCTGGTGAGGACAAGCGAGGCTCCCCATATGTAGATTGAGGGAGCCTAGATTTAGATGACATTGGCCCTGGCAACGGTCATCAAACTCAATTAGGGCCAACGAGACCTTGCCTGGGGCTAGCGAGCCAGCGAATTTTCTGATCGCTTAGGTGATGGGTAGCAACACATTCCATTGGAGAGTCCCCATGCCATTCTTTTTTCTATTTTCTTTTTAGTTTTATTTAAAAAACCTATTTTTTAATATGATTAAATAATAATAAAAATTCCATGAAAGAGAGTGAAAATAATTTTAAAAAAAATGAAACATCAACATTTTCTATTAGTCAAATTTATGGTATTAACGCAAGGATTTTATTACACCAATATGACAAGTTTTATAACTTATTTTCATTTTTTCTAAAATTTTAAAATGTAATTACACTTTCGTGACAAGTTTTAGGATTTTTAATGCACTTATCCTAAAAAAAAAAAATAATAATAACGGATAAGTTATTATATTGCTAATTGAAGTATTGAGTTATGATGTAATCATCATATTAATATTTTCAAATCTAAAAATCGCATTTGAAAAAATGAATATCAAGCTTCTCAATTTCAATAAGGCATCACTTTTGATATGGGTGCAATTTAAGTCCCGTAAGTACAATTTGGAAAGCTGTAGAGCTGACGCATGGAGCCAAGGTGTTGAGGCCGACTTTGGCCTCAAGAATTACCATTTGGATATGCTTTCGGCCACTTTTTCGTTCAATCCATATCAGCACATCATTTCTCACTCATTTAAATTTCAATAATTTTTTAGAATTTATATTTTTCGATTTGTATATTCAACAATTAGTTCAGGCCAGTCCGGTACTCAGGCCCAAAGGCTAGGATCGGCCCAAATAATAGAGCAAGATGGGTTCGAAATCCTAGCCCTTATACAGGTCCAAAGCATCGAGCTGGCTTGGTCTGGGCTTTCGGGCTCCTAGGGCTTTTTTGCGCAGCCTTAACGAGCAACTTCTCACCATTGCTGATCTGCGTATGGTACCATTCTGGAGGATCTCTCTTCCTTCCAATATACTACGCCATGCCAAGTTGCCAACGATGCTTCAGCTCATTTCCTGGCCTCCCAAAGCTCTCCACGAGGGAAACACAAAACCTTTTCAACCAATAAACCCATAATGCACTAGGATAATGAATGAACCTCAAGGCTGACTTAGATAGCGAAGCTTTATCAAATCTCTAAAACCGTCCGACCATCCACCATCATGCTTAGCTCTAGTGAGATCATGCCCATCTAGTCGATTCACGCATGGACGAATGGATTTGACTTCCCTATTAAGGAGCCTTAGCCACTATTGATGGCTCATAGGGTTGGGCTTCCGAAATAAGCCTAAGCCCTAACCCAAGTAGGAAGATTCTTTGGATCACATCAAATCAATATTATCTGTTAAATCATACTATTAACTCGATCCTCGGTGTATTATTGGATTAGGCAGCATGGTAGATAAAAATACATGATTTTCCGCATGACCAAATGTGAATAATTCCAATCTTTAGGCTGCCCACTTGCACTTTTGTTCGCGTCTCACAATATTTTTTGTGTTTTTCTTTTCATTCAACACGATTCCCTGACCGAACATGGTGTTTTATTGGCTCAAAATCTATCAATCTGAAATGAATTTTTCATGTGATAAAAAGAAATTGAAATAAAGACATGAATAAAGTAGGGGTGTCAGGGGGTCATGTTTTCATGATACTCATCTTAACTTGAAACCCTATCGGGGCGGAATTGACCAAACCGACCTGCCTAAGACACGAATATCACATAGCACAATAGAATGGGTTGGGTCAGACCCAAATATCATGAAAAGGCAAAATTAGAAATCTAGTCAAAGGTACTCGGGGTGTCAAAAACCCCACGTCGGCCCTGCTTGGCTCGACCCTACCCCAACTCAATTAATATCAACATCTAAAAATTCCTACCCGAAGAAGACTAAGGCCCAGTCCAAAATACCCTAAATTTTAGAGCTACGTCAGGTTGGGCCGGCACAAGCTCTTTTGACACCCCTAAAATAAAGTAATATCCCTTATGTTTAAATGGCATACTCCAAATTTAAGCCAGACGGGCATGGATTGGTAAAGTTTGGGACCAAAATGTATCCATCCATGTCCTAATAAATATTTACTGTCAATATATTTACCGATAAATTATGCAAGCACCCTTGTTCAAATGAATTATTAGCTCCAGTGAATAAAATGTCACAAAGATCTCTTCTCTTTAGGAAAGTGAGACGGCAGGGAGTAAAGACAATAAAATTTTTGAGAGAAAATTAGATTGGCGTGAATTATTGAGAGGGAAAAGAAAACAGTTGCAAGAGAAACTTCCTCCAGAAGAACTACCCAAGAAAGTAGAACACAATTATAATAATGAAGAGACAGCTTTGAATGATGATCATGCAATTATTAGGCCGGCATGGAAGAAGAGAGAGGCCAAACCCCACAAGCACCCTTCGCTGTACTACGTGAGTAGTAGTAGGCCAGAACAAAACATTGTCGTTGTCATATTCTCAGATATCTTGCAGGCAACTTGATGTTTAGAACAACCGTTAACGACGACAAGGTGTCAGCGTCATTCTCTAGTCCAAGAGCGTTGCGATGAATCTGCCGAATCGGCTAAGAAACAAGGGGCCAAAGTGCTGATCGCGCATTCACGTAAAAGCCGTATGGCCCATTGTCGTCTTCCTCCCTAAAAGCGCGTAGGGGAATCAATACCAGCGAACGGAATGAAAAACAAGATCGTTTGAAAGCAAACGGATGGGACTCTTGGAACCTGTCGTCTTTGCTAGGGCCGGGGAAACAAATGTAGAGGAATTCACCGTGTGGAATCCACAGGATGAGAGAGACATTTTGCATTTTGTTTAAGGAATGCAAGTGTTTCTTGGAATCTTGACATAGGGAATTAAGTAATGCGAGTGATGGTGTCATTTTTGTCTGGTTTACAGTTAGTGTTAAGTTGTTTCTTTCACCTATTGTGAAGGCAATGAGGGGGTCTAATCATGTAAGACTTTCGTAATTACGTGATGAAAGTAACACGTGAATTTTTTACAGGTTATAGACCTAATGGAGATTATTTCTTTTCTCTTTGGTGGGGATGTCACGTCGCTCTCGTTGATCAATTTGTCTGTACGCAGGGTAGCTTTTTGTGGGTCTGAATCAAAAAGATCGAAAGAAAGGAAGGATGAGAAGCAAGAAATTGAGGTTGGTGAAAAGATCCATGTGTAGGGTTGTTTTGTCCATGCACATTTTCTTTTAATAATAATCACGTCTAGAAGAGAGATAAACGAAGAAGAGCGAAACACTCAAGGATTAGTGTGGTTTAGATGACCAAAAGAATAGTCTCTTGAAAGCTTACCTTCCTGGTAGTTAATCCCCAATTCATCTTCTTACCTTTGCGGAGGATTCTTTATCCTTTAATAAAGAGCAAAACAATAAGTTAAAGTAATTTATTTGGTAGTTACAGTTATCGCACAACCCAATCACATCTCCTAATATATTGGAATTAGGACGATCTACTATTCTCGTCGTTCCAATACTCCCTCTCCAAGCTAGAGTAAAGAGGTTGTTGGAGGTCAACTTGTATTCCATATTCTAGAAAACAACTTTAGGTAGAGCCTTGGTGAATACATCTGCAAGTTGCTCATCACTACGGACATAGAAAGTTTCAATTGTCTTGTCTCGAGCCTTTTCACAAATAAAGTGACAATTGACTTCTAAAGATTTTGTCTGTTCATGGAAAACTTGATTTGAAGCAACATGAATTGCGGCTTAATTATTACAAAATAACTTTAGAGGAGACTTAGGGATTTGGATAAGAAACCCCAATTCTTGCACAAGCAATCAAAGCCAAATGATTTCACTTGCAGTTGTGGCCATGGCTCTGTATTCGGCCTCTGCACGAGACCTTGCCACAGCAGTTTGTTTTCAGTTTTTCAAGTGACTAAGTTGTCGCCTACAAAGGTCCAAAAGCCTATTTTTGATTTTTGATCGTTAGGGCTCCTAGCCCAATTCGTATCAGTGCACCTTATAATAACAGTATGACCATGCTTCTTCATCAAAATGCCCTGACCTGAACTGAACTTTAGGTACCAAATTATGTAACCCACAAGCGATGTATGTCCTATTGGGGCTAACAATACAACCTAAAGCGGGGAAGGGGTGGATAGGTTGTTTTTTTTTTTTTTTTTTTTTTTTGGTCAGTGTGGATAGGTTGTTTGAGTACTATGAAAAACTTTTTCCAAATATAACAATTTAAACTTCAAACATTGTCAGAAACAAATTGTAAAATTAAGGTGAGCAAATAATGCTAATAGTGAAAAGATAAAAGATTTTGCAAGTAAATATATAGTGGTTCGTCTTTATCCCCAAACTTTCATTTACTCTCAAGACTAATAGCCACAATAAAGCTAGAATCCACTAATAATTTTCAAGACATGTATGTACTACTATCACTATTGTAGACTTGCTATTGTCATTGATTACAAACATTATCATTAGGAATACGTAGCTACTATCAATAAAATAAGAACAAATAAGAATTCTCAAAGCACATAACTCGTAGATGTAGGTGCTTTAATAAGACCATTGACATAACCCAATTTGGATTTATCCCCAAGAGCTATAAGAAACAACTCTAGAGCAATGCAAATAATTATGTCCATTTAACATAATAGTTGTAAGTCTATTGGACACCTAGGAAACAGATTTACTATTTCAGCCATAATGCTAGACGGAAAAAGAGCATAAAGTGTAGCAAACTTATCTCAGACCAATCGAGTCCAGTAAAAGAGTAGGTGTCGCGAAGAACATGTAGCTACTAACTGGATAAAATTAAACTAAAGGATACCTAAGTGTTGCCACAATGACACAAGAATGCAAAAAGCGAACACCTTTTAAATGCACCACATCTACTCAAAAAGGGATGCAAATGCTTGCACTTACTTGTTGCCACGCTAGTGCAGTTTCCCAAAGAGCAAAAAAAGCCGAGCACTATGTTAATTGAAATCCCCTATTAGGAAGAAAATACACCTTAAGATGCTCTAACCACACAACCACACAATTAGAATAGAGGACTTACCTCACCTCAGTTCCTTTTTGCACGTCAGCACAGTTCATATCAAAAATGCATATAATTAATGCACATAACAATTGAAACGCCTCAACAACTCAATCAATCACAAAGGTCTCGATTATAAGATCAAACTATTATGACATGTCTCATACAATGCCACATAATTTTGTCTCATAATCAAACGTATCTAACTCAATCAATCATGCTTTCCAATTGTTAAATTTGCCCCTCAAGGGTACGACCTACTCATAAGTTTGGTGTCTACTGGGGTAACCAGGCACCGTCTCACCACTATTGAGTACGGTGACATCTCTCAAAGACGGCTTTTACGAAGGAGCGTAGGTCCAGAATCTACTACGACCCGAGTCCCATTGAGTGGGTATCCCATAAAGGGTAATGTTCGACTTAAAGCTCTGAACAAAGTGCATTGCACTCAAATGCCTCCATTAAAATAGTGATTTTAGCCTCTCTTTTTTTCATATTAAAAACACTTTATGAAAATAATTGTGTCTAGGTACACGATCAGATCGAACCCGAAAAATTCATAATCTCTAATTTAAAATCTCACTGTTTTATATAATATATATAAAACCATTTTCGGTGCTAAAATTCGACACCCGAGATTTTCTGAATAAATACTGAAATTCACAATTTTTGGAATAAATTACCAAAAATCCAATCAGCACTCAATTTGCACAATTTAACATCCAATTGCATAAATTGAACACACCGTGCAATCAACACGAAATTCCGGTTACCGACTATCTTGGTATAATTTCTAGAAAATAATAAATAATTTAATATTAATATTAATATAATTTAATAAAAAATTTCGGGTTGAAATTAAATAAATAATTGATATATTATATTAATATAATTTAATAAAATAATATTTATAATTTCGAAATAATTAATTAATTTAAAATAATCAATTAAGGGCCTAATCAAGATTATACTAATTTAATTACCTAATTAGCCTTAATTAATTGTCCACTAAGGTAATCACATCCCTTAATCTAATTAAAAATTAACTAAACTAATCTAACTATCTAACCATACTTAGCTTAATCTAAACACCCCTTAAGCATAATTAATCTCCTAAGCAAGGTTTAGCAAGTAAACTCATTGGATTTGTGAGCTAGTGAGTCCATGGCGACGGCGACGCGGAGACAAGCAATACACTCCGAAGCTACGACACCGACCAGGGTTGGGAAGTGACCTAAAACGGGCTACGAAGACTGAAAGCCTTTGCTGGCCTTCGGTTCTGTCCAAGGACCGAAGGGCTGCTCAGCTTGGCTGAAATGAGCAAGGAGGAGAACCGGCGGTGGTAGCGGAGCTAAGCGGCTGCTAGACGGCGACGGTGACGGAGTCGTGCATCGAAACTTCTATCACGACAATCCAAGGCGGTCCCAGGGTTGGAACAACAACCACAAACTCGGACTCCCACTAAAACACTAAAAACTGAACTGTCGGAGGAGAAACAGAGTTAAACGGACTTGGCCGAAGCTTTGGCGAGGGGTTGGACCTGGGGGTCGAGGGGGAGTGGCTGGTGGCTGGGCTAGGCGAAGGAAGGATCGAAATGGGAGAAAAATGGCGAAAATCGCGAAATAGTGCGGACCAGGCGAACTCCAGGCAGTCCGACGAGCAGCGACTTCCGGCCGGCCGGCGGGTCAGCCGACGACTCCATTCGGTGAGCGGCCAGGCTCGTCCGTACGATTTGGTTGTCCTAAGTATAATGGTGGGTGGCACAAGAGCTGATTCGCATAGGAAGACAACTTTTAACTCATGTTTTTGGAAGAATGTTAGTTGGAGCAGAAATAGGAAGAAAGGAAAACAAGGGAGAGAGAGGGTCCGATGGCTTGGCGGGCATGCGACCGGCTAGGGCGAGGCTGTGCTCGATTTTCTTTACAATTTCTGAGCTCCTAACACTTCAACAATGGTTAAAGGAGGGCTGAAGAGGAAGAAGAAGTAGCTGGCTGAAGAGTGGAGGGACCTATATGCCCCAAAAGTCTTCCTCTCCTATCCCTTTGTCCCCTTGGCAAGGCCCCACCATTAGACTATCATCCTTAATTAATTTTGTGCACACTAAACCCCCTAGAACAAGTCCCATGTGGTCCAAAAGGTTGAGGGATATGGGAGCTACAAATTTGTGCACCTTTTCCCTATATTGGATTCCATTCTCTTCCAACTAACCTCCGATTGGACCTAAATTGGAGTCCATCAATCCCACCAAGGTGTCTACATTCCAATTCATATTTTTCCTTGACAATCCATCCAACTCGAATCCAAAAAACGTCGGATTTTTCTAGTCCAAAATACCCTTACTTTGAAAATTTGCCAAAAATCTCGGTTTACAGAAAAATCTTTGGAAGATGAGTCAACGGTCCTAAAATGACCCGTGACATGACAGAACTTTCAATTTCTAAATTCGGGTTCAATTTTGCGGTTAATTTCAATATGGCACAATTTTAGTGCGTTCTAATCTACCGGGTAGCTTTTATGAACTTTTAATGCTTTTGACCCGTGGTCGATCATTTTCGACCTACAAAGTGCATCTTCGACACATCGGCAACTCTCAGTTGTCGTGAAAATCTCGAAATTTCAAATACGGACACAGGATACCAAAACGATAAAGAAATCGGTCTAGTGCCGATCAACGAAAATTTTGTAATTAGGTAGAATCACCCACACTTAATCCCATACCTCTATCGAATCAATATATCTCCAGTCTATGATCGATGTTGACAATGTGCCGTAATGACCCTTGCAGAGTAGCATGGTCAAGCAGTCGTTTTCAAGTCGAATTCTCAAGTCTATTGCGTCAAAATTCCTTAACGACTTCACCTGATAGATTAGTTAACTTGTAAGTGGCCAACTCAAAGAAAAATGCTATAGGCGTGTCGATGAAAAGCCAATTTCATCTCATCAAAATCAAACTTGAAAATCGGGATGTCACATAGAGAAACCCGAAGGCCTCGACAATTGCCCTTGCCTTTCCGCATGCTACTGATATCTATGTAGCACAGACACTTTTGGAAGCTTTCGTGTCGTGTCCGACATTTTGACATGTCCCGACACGCGGTCAACGAGTGTCGAAAAATCTGACACGTAGTCAACTCTCTTCGACACCCGAGTCCGAATTCCGACACGCGATTCCGACACGCACAAGGTCAATTTTAAAAATTTCTAATATTCGAGGGGTCAAAATATAAATATACACAAAAAAAACTAATAAAAGAAGTAATAAAATTGCTATAACTATACACGCACGGGTCAATTTTTTTTTTTTTTTCAGTTTTGTTTTTTAAAAATTGTTTTAGTTTTTTTAAAAGTCTTTTACTAAGAAAGAAGTAATAAAAAAATGCTATATATAATAAATAAATAAATTTAAAAATATCATTTCAGCATTTTTCTTTAAACAATATTTTTTTCCTCTAAGTTTTATGTATTATTGTAACAAATTAAAAATTTGAAGGGTTAATACCCTGAAAAATCCCAAACTGGTACACATGTGACAAATTTACCCAAAACTATTTTTTTAACCATGAAAAACCTTAAACTGGTACACTTGTGACAAATTTACCCCAACCGACCACAAAATACCATAAACTGGTACGTTTATGACAAATTTACCCCAAACTAATTTATTCGACCACAAAAAACCCGAATCGGTAAATTTGTGACAAATATACCCTATGCTAAATTGGATTAATACTACAAAAAAAATCACAAAAATTGTAAATTGTGACAAACGGAGCGTAAAGTTCTAAATTGAGATACCAGTCAATTGTCACGTGTTATTTAACTTAATAATTTAACATTAAAATTTAACGAAAACTAACATAGGGTAAATTTGTCACAAGTGTACCAGTTTGGGATAAATTTATCAAAGATATACAAGTTTGGGGTTTTTAGTGGTCAAAAAAATAGTTTGAGGTAAATTTGTCATAAGTGTATCAGTTTGGGGGTTTTTTAGGGTATTAACCCAATAATGAATGATATTATTTAATATTTTTTGTGTAAATTAATTTTAGGCTATTTTATTATTTATTTATTTATTTATTTATATATAAAAACATATTTAATATATAATGTGTCGGAACATGTCAAAATTTTCTATTTTTAAGAAATGACGTGTCGGCATGTCGTGTTGTGCCGTGTCATGTGTCACGTGTCCGTGTCAATGCTATATAAGCTAATATATTGTGGCAAGTTGACCGGAGCCTCGCTAGGAAAATCTCCGCCGGCACGACAAATGTTGTGGCATTGGGCCCGAAGCTGGTGAAGAAGAAGGTCAACAAGTACATGATCACAAAGCCGATGTGGTTTGCTTTCAGAGTCTAGTGATGGTAAGGGATTGCTAGAGTGAACATGAACACGGTCATGAAGAAGAGGCCCAACAATTGGATAGCGAACCTTCTGTAAGTACTAATATGAACACCTAGAGGGGGTGAATAGATGTGAAGACAATTTTCGCAAGGAACAGTAGAAATATTTCGCTTTTAAGACTGAGTTTGAAGTACAACAAACTTTGAGTGAGTTCAGACTTTACTAGTTAAATAGAACTACGAATAAAATAAAGGAGTTTGGGGAAGAGAATAAGGACACAGAATTTATAGTAATTCGGCTTAAATCAAGCCGACGTCCACTCTCCATACTGACAACTTTCTGGCTAGATTCCACTAAAAATCAAAAGAGATTTTATAACCTTGTGATCTCAACTTCATAGTAAAGAGTCTTTACTGCTCTCTCACAAAGTCCCACTATGAATCTCTCTCTTTTGAATACAACTTTTAGCTCGGTATTTGGAATAACAAGGAAATGGAAAGTTTCGGACTTTGAAATTCTTCTTTCACACACTTTATCAAACAACTAAAGAGTCTGCCTTAAATACTCCTTTGCCTTTTCAACCGTTGGCACTTTCCAAAAGAATTCTTCCAATCTACCCGTTGGATAGAATCAATCAAGAAGATCTTGAGCCGTTTGAAGATTGTGATGAAAGCCTGTCAATCATGTTCGCCCAAACAATCAGGATATTGGTTTCCATAGGTAGATTATTTCCATATTTACTTACAATCCGAAAAGATTTGATTTATCTAGATTGATTTCAATAAAGATAATCAATCTCGTAGGTAATATATCCATCCAGAAAGCCATCTATAAATCATACAAATCGAACTCTGAAGAGATAAATAAAATCTCGCATATGGATAAGTATTCATTCTTCAATAGGGTTCAGTTTGGAATTTGTCAATGTGAGCATACTTCTAATGTCGAATAGACTTTGACACTGAAGTCTAGCAGTTTTCAGACTTTGACACTAAAGTCTAGAAATTTTCAGAATAGATTTTGGATAAATTTTTTCAACTTCAAAACATCAAAGGAGTTTTCTCCAACAATCTCCATCTTTTTAATAGTAACAAAACTTCCCTTCATATTTAAGAACTTATAACCTGCAAAACAACACTTTAGCAATACATGATATAAAGAAAAATATGGATTTGGATAGCTTGATCCTGCAACCACAGAAAACATGTTAATCTTGAAAAATAGTCAAACATCAAGATTTAAGCCTTCATTCATATCCATAATCATGACCACAAAAGTTCCACAATATTTAAGTTATGCATAGTATAAATATGAAACAATCAAATAGAAATCAAATATGCAATAAACAACAAAACTAAAATTCAAATATGCACGTTCTCCCCCTTTTTGTCAGCAGTAAAAAGTGGAGAAAATTAAAATCGAAAAGAGATGAGGAAATCAAGTTTGTCTTGGAATTCGAACGAGCTGAAAATCCCCCATAGACTGAATTGTCTCCTCCAGCTTTCACAATGTCTCCTTCAGCTTCTCAACATCTTTGATCTTGGCAATCTGTGAAACTTGCTGATGTAAAGCTTGAACTTGTAAGTTTAAAGACTATACCTTCTCATTGAGAGAATCTAAAGTAGATTGCAAAGTAGAGTGAAGCTTATGCATCTCAAATTCCATACCATATTGTTGTGCTTTTATCTCCCGAAAGAGCTCGAATAGCCTTTGAAAATTTGCATTAGGTTTTGTTTGGGCATTAGCCTCAGCATGTTGAATTCGTGAAGTGTTGAGTGATGAGGGAACATCAACTAGTCTACTTCTACGACTTGGAGTAGATTCTCCAATATCAACTATAGGAAAATGAGAAGCAAAGACTTCTTCTAGATCGGCAGGAGATCGATTGATATCATCACTTGCAAAGTGAGGAGAAGAAGTACTGTTTTCTCACAAGCTCCCCCGGTTTCCTTTCCTACAAGTGGAGAAAGGAAAACTTCTTCTTGCTCTTTCTCATTTTCAGCACAAAAGTGATGTTCTTTTTTTTCTGTTTTTTCTCCTACTTGTCCATTCCTTGTTGCTTTTGAATCCTCATATAACGATATTGCAATCATTGCTTCATAAGAGTCATCCTGACCCTCTTCTTCTATAGCTTCTCTTCCTGCTTCTTTTATTTCCACCATTTCTTCTCTATCTGCTCTTCCTTCTTCTCTTTGTTCACACTCAAATAAATGTCTTTTAGAAGTCATAACACTCAAGTGATCCAAAAAAAAAAAAGTTATGGCACTTAAGTGACTATCGTGCAAAAGTTGCAGCACTTGTGCTATTTTTATCTCAAGACAACTCTAGTGACTCCATTTATTGAGTTAGGAGGAGAAAATGAAGGAATGAGGAGAATGACCTTGAAGTCAAAGTGGAAACACTAGATTTAAGGGAAACCTCAATCTAGATGACTTTGACGATTATTTACACATTATTGAATGAGTACTTGAGTTCCACTCATACTCGGATGAAAAGAGATGAAAAGTTGTTGTTTTCAAGTTGAAGAAGTATGCTTCACTTTTTTGGGAAAACTTGAAGAATCAGAGACTTTGGAAAGGGAGGAGTCAAATTAAAACTTGGGAAAACTCAAGAAGCTTATAAAGAAGGAGTTCTTGCCCAATAACTACAAGCCAGACTCGTTCAAGATGAAATCTGTCAAGTAGCATGGAAATGAGCATTGAAGAATATATCCAAGATTTTCAGCAACTCCTTATGAGGCACGATATTCAAGAAGTAGACCATTGCTCGTTTTCTTGGTGGTATGAATATGGAGATTGCCGATTTGGTTGAACTTCAACTATATTGATCATTTGAAGAGTTTGTGAACTAGTCATGAATGTCGAGAAACAACTAAAATGTGTTAAGGGTTTGTCGACCAAATCATCGATAAATAGGACATCCCTCTTCATGATTGCTTCTTTTATACCTCAAAGAAAGGACAAAGACAAATAGATAGTCATAGAATTATCAATGAACTCCCCAAAAAGGCTAACAATAGCATTCGAAAGTGCTTCAAGGGCCATGGTTAGAATATTTTCAAGCCGATTGTCCTAATTGATGGGTTGTGACTTTTAAGGATATCAAGAAGATTAATATGGGGTTTCAAGAAGCTAAACATAACATCGATCACATTAAATTTGATCTGAGGAGGAAGATGAGAATGTAGAACAACCAGATGAGTGAGAATTGCTTGTTATTAGGAGAGCTTTGCATACCATAATTTTTCCAAAAGTGGAGGAGCAAAGGGAAAATATATTTCAAATATGTTGCACCATTAACAGTAAGGTATGTATTTCATCATTGATGGATGAGCTTTAAGATATTTTTCCAATGGATTTGCCACATACATTACCTCCCATAAGAGTGATTTGCTTCTTCGTACTTCTCTACCCAACAAAACTGCTTATCAATACAATCCCAAGAAAACCAAGGATATACAATGACAAGACAATGAGCTGATTGCAAGAGGATATGTAAGGGACATCATGAGTCCTTGTTTAATTCTATCCCTACTCATGCCGAAGAAAGATGGATCCTTCAAATGTGTGTCGATAGCCAAGCCATCAACAACATAACGGTCAATTATAAATACCCATACCTAGACTAGATTATATGCTCAACGAGTTGCATGGTTCAAAAGTTCTCCAAGATTGATCTAACGAGTGCCTACCAATAGATTTGAATGAGAGAAGGAGATGAATGAAAAACGGTTGTCAAGACCAATGGGGGCCTTTATGAGTGGCTAGTCATGCCATTTAGTTTGTCAAATGCTCCCAACACCTTCATTGGTTGATGAATGAGATCCTTTGTCCCTTTATTGGTTGATTTGAAGTTGTTTGTCACAATGTTTATAGCAATATTGAGGAGGAGCATGTATCTTATTTACAACGAGTTTTTGAAGTCTTGAGAAAGCGAAAACACTATGCGAAATTGGAGAAATAACAGTTCCTTTTGACAAGTATCATATTCTTGGCCATGTAGTTCCAAGGACGAGATCTCTATCAATTAGTCGAATTGGAGGCAATCAAGACTTGGCCAATTCCAAAATCGACCGATGTAAGGAGTTGCTATGGACTTGCTTTTTTCTTCCGATGATTTGTGAACAACTTTACTAGCATCATGGCTCCAATTATAAAAAACATGAAGAATGGAATTTTTGAGTGGACTAACACCACCCATAATGCCTTTGAAATCATAAAACACAAGTTTTGCGAGTCCCTTATCCTTGTTCTTTTTTGATAAAGTGTTTGAGATTGAGCGCAATGCAAGTGGAGTTAGTATTGAGGCTGATGGTTTTATATGAGATGGGCTTAAGGCCCGTCCGCCCAAGTTGGGCCCAAAAAGCCCGGCCCACGGGAATAGGGCCCGTGGATGGGGGAAGGTATAAAAGGGAGGAGAGAGAGAGATGACACTAGTTGGAAATCAGAATTAACGTACGTCTTCTCCTCACCCGAGCGCTCTCTCTCTCCAAAAGACAAAAGAAGAAACAATAAGGCATACGACACTTTCTTCTTCCCTTCAAGGTGTCATCCGATCGAACAGGGCCAGATTTTCTTCCTCCTATCGGCGTCGGTGTCTAATCTGTGGCTTAAAAGGTACACTTGAATCCATGGTGTGCTTTAGGATCAGTGATACGTGTTATTTTCCTGGGCTCGTCTTCCGCATTGATTTAGGGGTTCGATTCAGTGTCGAATCCGTTTTTCGGGGATCCGTTATTCCCAACATTGATATCAGAGCCCTAGTTCACCTTTTCCCGACCTTTTTGATGTTTTTTGATTGATTTTTCGCAAAAGTAATTTGGCCGTATGGATTGGGGCGAGAAATCCCGACACCCGAGCGCTGTTCAGCCGTTTTTCCGAGTTTTCATAAGTCGAAATCGAATTCTGATGACCCAGAGAGAAAGAGATCGTCAAGACGAGTCCGGCGACAGGTCGTGCGCCGTCGAGCGATGCCGCACGCGCCCACACGCACAGCCAAAAGCCGCTGCGCGTCGGCGCGACGCGCCCGAAGTGTTGGCATCGGCCAGTGCGTGCGCCACACGCGCCGGTCGACAAACCGGCACGTGCGCACGCGCCGGTCGGCGAACCAGCACATGCTGGCATCACGCGATGACGTCAACATGACGTCACCCAACAGTCGGTAACCGCTGGGATGACGTCACCGATAACGTCATCGCCGACGACGGTTGGCCGGGCGGTCCCCGGCCGGCGACCCGACCCGACCCGACCCGCGGACACCTGGCACGCGCGCGACACGTGCGGTCGGTTCGTCTGACCGGTCCAACCAGTCCGACCGGTCCGCCCAGTCCGACCACCGACGACCTGACCTTTAACCGTTGACCCTCTGACCGTTGACCAAAAAAAAAAAGAGGAAAAGAATGTGTTTCTTTTTCAATTAAGTCTATGTGGATTATATGTAATCCTTTATTTGTTCTGTATTTGTTGCAGGAACAATGCCTCCCCTGAGGTTGCGCACACCTATTCGCGCAATTACCGATGAACAAAAGGAAATGCTGTCTAAGTTGATAGCTGAGCTAACTGATCATCGATGGGAGAGTGGTGACTTAATTGATCATGTCCTTGAAGTCAACGGGAAAATTCAAAAGGTCATATGGAATGGTCGTCCTATGCCACAGTCAGAGATAGTGCAATTTTTCATAAACACTCTTCCACCTGAATGGCAAGATGTGTTGAATCGCATATGAGATGTCAACGGAGCTGCTTCATATAAGAAAATTGTGATGGATTTTGTAAATGAATATTACTGTATTGTTACAAGGGAAAAGATTAAGAAATTGAACAAAAGAGGATTTTTCCCAGTTCGTGTGCTGACTTGGTGTTAGTTGTATTGGCTGATCTTAGTTAAATGTGCTTTGTGGACATCTTATGTATTGTTTACTACCTAATTGTTGTTCATGTAGCAACCTATATATTGGTTGTATTAGTTGAAAGCATTATTGTTTTATTTGATGTCAATTATCTGTTACTTTCTGTTATTGCTGGTTGCTGTGGGTAATTAGTTATGGGTAGTTTTTTAGAAGTTTTGGTAGCTTCATAAAATTGATTTTGCATGAGACAATCATATTAATGATAGTTCTAAGTTAGGATTTTTGGAGGATGATTGGAAACGTAGTGACCTTTTGATTCTGAAGCCTTACTTGAAATTATTCATTAATATGATGGGTCTATGTAAAAAGGGATGTATAAAAGATAGCATTAATAATTCGTGCATATTTGTCTGATGTGTTCAGATCAATGGTTTCAGCCACAAAGAGCATAGTTGCCGAGCTGAACAAATGTGAAAAGCTCAATGGCGACAACTATGAAATTTGGCAAATGAAAATCCAAAGTATGTCTTTGGAAGAGCAAGAAGCACTTGAGGCTCTTAACCCGACCGTGGTAGAACCGAAGAAGGAAACACCTGCACAAAGACATAAGAGATAAGGAAGCTTTTGCTGCATGGAAAAGAAAGAACTCTCTTACTCGCATTATGTTGCTTAGCAGCATGGACAATGACGTCATGTGAGAGTTTAGGCGTTTTGACAATGCCAAAGAAATGTGGGAAGCATTGGCGGCAAGATTTGGTCATACTTCGATGACTAGACTGAGGCAGCTCACTATCAGGTTTGACTCTTATAAGAAGCCTCATGGTCAGACCATGAAGCAACATCTTAGAAAGATGTCAAACATGATAAATGAGTTGAAAGATGCTGGCCATGTCCTGATAGATGAGCAGCAAGTGCAAGCAGTGATTCGTTCATTGCCTCAGAGTTGGGAGCATATGAAGGTGCACCTAACCCATAATGATAATATCAAAACTTTCGGGGATGCAATGCGTCATTTTGAGCTGGAAGAGGACCGCCTCTTGACGGCTAAGCCGGATGCTAAACTCTATCATGCTAGTTCTAGCTCAAATGGAGCTTCGAGCTCCAAGCGCAAGCGCCCTAATTGGTTTGATAAAGGGAAAGGCAAGGAAGAAGCAGGTCCTTCAGGGAAGAAACTCAAGTTTAACCAACATGAAAGAGGAAAGTGTCCTCGCATGAAAAAGCTTGCAAGGGTGAAATGCTACAACTGTGACAAGAAGGGTCACTATGCTCGCGACTGTCGTGAGCCAAAGAAGGTATGCACCCCTTGTACTTTTCAGAACTTTGCTTTTGTGTCAAGTTATGTGTTCTTAACTGAGTCTAATTCTTTGTGAACTGTGGATTCAGGAGCGACGGACCATGTAGCGAAGGATAGAGGATCCTTCGTGGAATTCCGACGAGTACCTACTGGAACTAAGTGGATCTACGTGGGAAACAACTCCAGAGCTGAAGTGAAAGGAATTGGCACATGCCAATTGAATATGCGTGGTGGACGCACTTTGTTCTTACATGATGTGTTGTATGCTCCGGAGATTCGTCGGAATTTAGTGTCTATTTTAGTGTTGGTTAAATTAGGTTTTAATATGAACTTCTATAATAGAGGTGTGGATTTGTTTTTAGATACAAAATACTATGGTTGTGGTTATTTCCTGGATGGTTTCATTGTATTAGATATTGATTATGTTAATACAAATGTTTGTTATTCCCTTCCCACGTCTCCTAATACATATGATAATGATGTGAACATGTGGCATGCTAGACTTGGTCATATTGGCCAACAGCGTATGGATAGACTAGCCAAAGAGGGCTTGTTGGGCAACATTGAAAAAGTCGATTTGCCTATATGTAAGCATTGCCTAGAAGGGAAAACGACACGGAAACCATTTGGAAAAGATCAAAGAGCTGAATTTCCTCTGCATTTAATCCATTCTGATGTTTATGGTCCAATGAATGTGAGAGGAAGGCATGGGGCTGTTTATTTCATCACCTTTATTGATGATTATACTCAATTCGGATATGTCTATTTGATTTATCATAAATCTGAAGCAATAAGTTATTTCAAAAGGTTTATGAACCTGCTAGAAAATCAATTAAACAAGAAAATAAAAACATTGAGATCCGATCGAGGTCAAGAATATTTATCTGATGAGTTCAGAAAATTGTGTGATGAAAAAGGAATAGAAAGACAGTTGTCTATTCCATATACTCCTCAACAAAATGGTGTTGCGGAGAGAAGAAACAGAACCCTACTAGAAATGGTTAGGTCCATGATGGCGCATGCTAACTTACCTATCACTTTTTGGAGTGATGCATTATTAACTGCTGCCTATATACTTAACCGGGTGCCTTCCAAATCAGTTACTTCCACTCCATATAAGTTATGGACATGTAGAAAATCGGACTTAAGTTTTCTTAAGCCATGAAGTTGTGCTGCCTATATACATGAGTCCTCTCACAAGTTTGGGAAATTGGGTCCCAGAGAAAAGAAGAGTATTTTCATAAGATACTCCGAACACTCGAAAGGGTATGTGTTCATAGGTGAGCAGGAAAGTGAGAGTACAACTGAATTTGAATCACGAGATGTCATATTCTTAGAGGATGAGTTTTCTAAGAAGGGCGAAATAATGGAAGATCACTCCCTATTTGAAACCTTGGATCAAGATAATGATATTAGTGGAGTTCATCCAAGTGGGAGCATAATGAGGAATGATGTGCAAAGTGTACAATCTTCCATACGGCGAACAAGTCGCCAAAATATTCCCCGTTGACATTTTGACATTGAAGGGGAAACTTTTATGGTTGCTCCACAAGATGAGGATAAGCCAAGAAATATTAATGAGGCTCTGAATTGCCCTAGTAAGGAAAAATGGATTCATGCAATGGAAGAGGAAATTGAGTCAATGAAATCAAACCAAGTCTGGGAACTGGTTGATCTTCCAAAAAGACGCAGAGGTATTGGGAACAAGTGGGTTCTCAAAATAAAGCGAAAGGCTGATGGCTCGATAGAAAGGCATAAGGCTTGCCTTGTGGCGAAGGGGTATAATCAACATGAATGAATTGATTATGAAGATACATTTTCTCCTGTAGTGAGATTTACCTCGATTCGCATTATTCTGGCAATAGTAGCTAGTATGGATCTTGAGTTACATCAGATGGATGTAAAGACTGCTTTCCTCAATGGAGAATTAGAGGAAGAAATATACATGGAACAACCTGCTGGTTTCATAGTGAAAGGCCAAAAAGAAAAGGTATGTCGACTTTTGAGGTCGATATATGGCCTTAAGTAGTCTTCGAGACAATGGTATATATGTTTTCATGATGCCATAATGGGATATGATTTTACAATGATTGATGAGGATCATTGTGTATATATCAAAAGATCCGAGGATCAATTTGTGATCATATCATTATATGTTGATGATATACCGATTGCGTAAACAATATGGAGTTTGTTAATCTTGTCAAGAGTTGGTTGTCTTCCAACTTTGAGATGAAGGATATGGGTGAGGCTGCATACATTCTTGGAGTTAAGATTTCAAGAGATCGTTCGAAGAGATCGTTGTCTCTTTCGCAAGAAACATATATAAATAAGGTTTTTGAACGATTTCGTATGCAAGACTGTAAACCCATAGACACTCCTATTGCAAAAGGTGAAGGATTGAGCCATAGACTGTGTCCAGGGACTCCACAAAAGAAGGAACAAATGAAACACATTCCTTATGCTAGTGCAGTTGGGAGTTTGATGTACGCTATAATGTGTACAAGACCTGACATATGTTTTGCAGTTGGAATGGTGAGTAGATACCAATCCAATCCAAGTCCAGCACATTGGAAAGCCGTTAAGAGAATACTGAGGTATCTGAAGGGAACTGCTGATTTCAAGTTGAATTACCAAGGAAAGGATCTACGACTTGAAGGCTATTCAGATGCTGATTGGGGAGGAGATTTAGATGAAAGAAAATCTACCTCAGGATTTGCTTTCTTATCGAACAATGGCGCCATATCATGGAGAAGAAGCAAATGTGTATAGCCTTATCCACGATGGAAGCTGAGTTCGTGGCATTATCAACAGCGGTACAAGAAGGGGTTTGGCTTAAGAGATTTTTGGATCATTTATGTGTTATTGAGAAAGCTGCAAATCCATTGTTGGTTAACTGTGATAGCCAAGCAGCTATAGCGTACACCAAAGATCCAAAATATTATGGCAAGACTAAACATATAGATACCAAGTATAACTTTATCAAGAATATGGTTGCACGAAAGGATGTGAACTTGCAGTACATATCTACGCATAGAATGGTAGCAGATCCTATGACAAAGCCAATACCTAGAGATGTGTTTTGTGGTCATGTAAAATCTCTAGAATTGCGTAGAGTCTGATGTACTGAATTGTAATTTCCCTGAGTTGTTCACATTTATGAATTAGTGTTGTTTCATTATTAATGCCTATGAATCTTTGTTTGATCTTTATGCATCTTAATGCTTAGTGCATTATTTTAAATTGAGAAAGTATGTCGGACAGATATAAGATTAGCCCACTCACACGGGTAATCGCTTCTATTTACTGTGTGATAAATAGAGATGAGACTATTTTTAAGCTTATTATCTAGGTGATAATCGAGAGCTCAAGCTTAAAACACGTATATCGCCTTAACTGAGTATTAAGATGAGGACATGATACTTACTATGTTCGAAAGTAAAATAATCCACATATTTTACTTTATTTATCTATGATGCCAGATGTGAGTTCTGATGAATTTTGTAAATGAGTAGATACGTGAACTCAAGTTAGACATTGGGTATGTCTGAACTATCATCTGTACGGTATTGAAAGGTGTAGACATACGCTCCATGGGAAAGGAGTTAATACCGTAATACGTATTTCATACTACGTATATATGAGACGACCAATAAGAGTGGCAAAAAGTTTAATCTCAACTTTTATGACGTGTGAGACTCTTGAGGAAAAGAGTTCCTTAATTTTTAGTCCCCTCATAACTCTTACTTATTCTCAAGATTTCTATTTAGTGTTTGCTATCTTAGGGTGTTGCCAATGGTCATGAGATGATTCGATCTAATGGGGCATTTCTAGAAAAGCAAGTTGAACTGAAATTGAGAGTTTGAAGGAAAGAGAAAGATCAAATTTGGAGTATCACATTTTAGTTTTGTGTTTACTGGTCGACCAATTATGACTGTCTTTGTGATAATCATAATTGTGAATACAATATATATATATATATATATATATATATATATATATATATATCATTGTTTAAAAGAGATCAAGAGAGATATAAATGTGATCGATCGATCTAGGGTACTGCATACTAAATCTACTCGGAGTGTGACGCCCATTATGAGCTGCTATATAACAGATGTATAGCAACGAGCTCTCAAAGTATGCTGGTCGCACGAATTATTCACCGGTATGAATATTGAAGAGAGGTAAAGAGAATCATGTTCGGCCCACCATGTGCAAGTGGGAGATGATGGTTTTATATGAGATGGGCTTAAGGCCCGTCCGCCCAAGTTGGGCCCAAAAAGCCCAGCCCACGGGAATAGAGCCCGTGAATGGGGGAAGGTATAAAAGGGAGGAGAGAGAGAGAGAGAGAGAGAGATGACACTGGTTGGAAATCAGAATTAACGTACGTCTTCTCCTCACCCGCGCGCTCTCTCTCTCCAAAAGACAAAAGAAGAAACAGTAAGGCATACGACATTTTCTTCTTCCCTTCAAGGCGTCATTGGATCGAATAGGGCCAGATTTTCTTCCTCCTATCAGCGTCGGTGTCTAATCTGAGGCTTAAAAGATACGCTCGAATCCGTGGTGTGCTTTAGGATCGGTGATACGTGTTGTTTTCCCGGGCTCGTCTTCCGCATTGATTTAGGGGTTCGATTCAGTGTCGAATCCGTTTTTCGGGGATTCGTTATTCCCAACAGAGGCTATTCTTATTGAAGCTTGAAGACCTTTAACATATTTCTATAAAAAGCTAGCAGGGTCAAGAAGGAATTATTCTACCTATGATGAGGAGTTTATGCAATCGTAAGGGCTCTCAATTGTTGGAGTCACTACACGAGGCCCAAACAACTCATTCTCCATCCTGATAATGAAACTCTAAAGTATACTAGTGGCCAGCATAAACTCAACCCAAGATACACCAAATGGGTTTAATCCCTTTAATTGTTTTACTTTGTCTCAAAATATAAACTTGGTAAGACTAATGTTATGGTAGATGCCCTGTCGAGAAGGTACTCAATGCTCATTGTTATAAACCTTTGGGTTCTTGGCTTCAATTCATTGAAAGAACTGTACGCTGAAGATATCGAGTTCTCGATCATCATCGACAACTGCAAAAATGGAGTTCATGGTGTTTACTTGATTCCGGATAGGTTCCTCTTCAAGCAAAAAAGAAAAAATATACATATGTGCCAAAGAGTTTCTTCAAAGAGTTATCAATTTGGGAAGCACAGGACATAAAATTGGCATGTTACTTTTAAATCAATAAAAATATTCTTGAAGGACTTCAAGAATATTTTTATTGGCCGAAAATGAATAGAGATTTATATGTAATCATTTCCAGGTGTTCAACATGTCAAAGGGCAAAAAGTCATTTCCATCAAGGGCTTTATACTCTGTTATTAAAAAAAAAAAAAAAAAAAAATGAGAGTTGGCCGGCCAAAATGTAAGGCGGCGCGGTGAAAGAATGACCTCGCGCGACCCTCTTGAGCTATCCAATTCCACCCCAGCCTTGGGAGGAGGCATGGATTTTATTGTGGCACTCCCCAGAACTCAAAGGAAGAAAGACACCATCATGATGGTGGTTGATCAATTTTTGAAGATGACACATTTCATTCCATGTCATAAGACGGATGACGGAGTTCCTAAGATCATAGTCTTTAATCAAGATTCCAAGTTCCTAGGTTACTTTTAGGAGACCCTAAGGAGAATTCTTGGCACTAAACTCTTATTCAACATCATTTGTCATCCACAAATAGATAACCAAACTAAGTAACAAACCACACCCTTCACAACTCTTCTTCAAAGTATGGTGAATAAGACTTTGAAGGATTGGGAGTTAAAGCTTATGCATGCTTAATTTGCTTAAAATTGATCACCAAGTTACATTATTGGTTGATCACCTTTTGAAGTTGTGTATGGAATCAACCCTCTCACACCTATTGACTTGATTTCCATTAGAGAGCCAAGGTGAAGAAGAAACTTCATTAGTAGATTTAATCCAAGATTGAAAAGGAAAATGAGTTTAAAAAAAAAAAGCAAACAAGTATAGAAAGAAGGCTCAATTTTAGCTAGGTTATCTTGTGTGATACACTTGAGGAAAGAGAGGTTTCTATCTCGTAGAAAGAACAAACTCATCCCTAGAGCTAATGGCCTATTTAAAATACTCGAGAGAATCGGTGACAATGCATAGAAGTTTGATCCCCTAAAGATTATGGCATCTCGACTACTTTCAATGTGAGACTTTTGGCTTATTTTGAAGATAAAGGCCTATCAAATTTGAGTCAATTAACCTTTGGAGGTTGATGTAAGAACGCCATATTCCATCGAACAACTCTTAAGCTCAACTCAAGTCTCATTAATCAATCTAGCGCAATTCATCCTCCTATAAGTAAAGGCTAATTTCGACTACAATTTGATTCAATGGTCCAAGATTAAAGATATCTATTATAGAACAAAGTTGTTGATTCAATGGACTAGTTGTGATTGACTGCTAACATGTCCATTAGCAAGTTTGTTGTTGACTTGAGGCTGTTAATCAATTACCTAGCAATGGAAGTCTATTCTGGTTGATTTTCATTGCTATTGTTTGATCTTCGAATGTGTTTATTCAGCTTCCAAGGCTAGTGGACGAATTTGGAGGGTCTACTTTTAATTGCAATGTATCCAGTCTTAGTTAAACACATTTAGTCCTAGTTATCATGCGTCTTATACTATTGTTGGTTAAAAGTCCTAACTTTATCAGTTTTAAGTGTGTTGATGGCTTTTAAGAGTCATTATTACATAACTATCCATAGTCATCAAGATATTATAGAATTCCAAGAGTCATTTTCGTTTGCTTAGTACAGCCCCTCTATTAAAAAGAGGTGCAATCCCTTTTTGTAGGGGAAGACTTGAATTTGATGATTATATGAGATTTTCCTCAAGTTGGTGAATTTTTATCTTGATTTCTTATCAAATTCCTTTGGTGGTGAACCATAAGTTATTTATGCTTGAACACTCTCACGTATATTTTTACCCAGAAAACGAACTTCGGAATCTCTCACTCATGTCACACATGATCAATTATTGTCTTGATAATGGGAGGCAAAGTTCACAAATTAGCAAAGTCTGACTTTTGTTTCTTTTTTTGACCAGTTTGAGAGTCCTTTCATGGAAAGCTATTAATTTCGTGCAGTTCAATCATTTATAATCTTAGGAGAAGGTATTATGAGCCTTTAATGAGGATTTTTGTATTATTATGATTTTTCAAAAACAAAGCAAGAAAAAAGAGAGTAGCTTTGACTAGTCATAAAAATGAAATGCACGAACGCTGACGAGTACATAAGATCTAAAAGTATTATGTATCTCGATCGCAAGGGTAAGATCAGAACATCGTAAGTATGAAAAACATTATTGCACATCGCCTAATTTAACTCGTTTTCGTGAAAAGGAAAAAGACCGTGGACTTTCTTTCTTATAAGAGTTTTTCAATTAAGGAACCATTTTTTTTTTCTGTTTTTCTTTTCTTTTTTTCAACTCACCTAACTTGAGTCGTATATTTAATGCCAGACACATGAAGTCTCCAAAACATATTGTGTATTTTTCAACTTATATTCTTCTTTCTAAAACTTTGATTCGATGTGGATTTTACTTCAGAGTTCCTTCAAATTTGCTCATAATAGGAGCCCGAGCCGACACCGACACGACCATCCCAATGGCCAGTGCTGCCCTTCTGTCTTGTCTCCGCCTCAGTTCTAGATTCGCTGCGGTTGCATCCCCCTAGAGTTCGACTCTCTCTCTCAAATGCTTCCATGCCCTGCCGTTATAGCCACAGACTACTCAAGACCTTGGGTTAAGGCCATCTAAGTCCCTAAACTAAATTTCGGGATATAGCGGCGGCCTCGATCTTTGGTTGCACCATCATGAGCTCGGAGCTGGAGAAGGCAGTCGATCGTGGAGGAGGCAAGGCAAAGATCGACAGAGACTGTGATGGTAATACGACTTGAGCCGTGGCAGGGAGAGAGAGAAAGAGAGAGAAAGGAACGGTGGGGATGTCACATCTCTCACCATGTTCCTTCTTGTGGGTCACAAGGAATCAAGAGGAAAGAAAGGGTATAAGAAGCAATAAGTTGCTGTAAGATTTTTGGGGTGAACTTGGGACGTGCATGCGAAATCTTTCCACAGCCCCGGAGCGATCGACAATACTGCAGCTATTGGGCGATTGAAGGCGTTGGTGGATTTCATCCTTAGTTTCAGTCAATGGCAAATTCAAGCGAAACAGAACGAATCAAAGATTAATTTGGGCTCTAACTTTAGTTTGCCGAAGACAGGATCAACATTTCCCTGCATGCTGTTCTGGTTTTGAGCTATCTGAGTCTGTTCTGAGTTGTAGTTTTCAGGATTTCATCTGCTGATATGGCAGTGATGAGCAATAGTCACATTACTAGATCGGTGGAGAGCTCCATCGCTTGCATCTGCCGAGATTTAGTCGGGAGAATTTTGGGAGGAGAAGCTGCTTCGGTTAGGGCGTCCTCTCCCTTGATGGCTGAAACTCTAGCCTTATGGAAGCCCTCAGATCACTTTATTTCTAAAAGGCACGAAGTACTTGTACTTGAGTTAGACAACTTGCGACTAGTTGGGAGACTCAACTGCTTATCTCAAAGTGCAAGGACAGATTGAGGGCCTTCTCAAATATTCAAATTATGCATTACTTTCGAGATGCCAACTTGTAGAAAACTGGATAGCCAAAGCCCACAAGAAAAATTACTTACCTCCAAATTGGGTCTCGTCCCCTCCCCCAAACTCTTTGAAAGCTTTTATGTAATGATGTCCATTTAACAGGCCTCTCATCTTTGCCGAGTAAATGAAATATTTCTGTTTCCAACCCAAAAAAAAGGTCACATTACTGAAAATATGCACCTCATTGCCATAGTACTTAATTCGGATGCCGGTTATGTCACGTTACCTTTTCCGATGTTCTAGTAGATGCAGAGTGTCTTAAGAACTTAAGATTATAAGAACGTGTCTCATCTTCTACGCATCAGACGGTAAATGTGAGAAAATACAAAGATTGAAAACATGAAAATCAAACCACTCATATATCATATATGAACTTGATATACACATCTTTTTGCTATTACTCGAATGCAACATGGACTTTTACTAGCTTACTAGTAAAGCTTATTTATCCTGCTCGACGATTCCATAATATTCGGCAACACGGGAAGTTTCTTCAGCACTCAATTTCTACTACATTTTTCAACACAGAGTCACTTAGGAGTTGAAATCATTCTGGGACTGTTCAAGCAGTGGACTCATCGTCCTCATTTTCACCCGTGAGCTCCTCAAGCGACTTACCTTTCGATTCAGGGACTAACAGAGTAAACAACATCCCCAAGAAGTTGACCGCACCGAGCAGGATCAACGTGTTCTTTAATCCAATGCCCTTTGGGTAACCAGACGATGGGTGCTTTGTATCCTGAGAAGCGTACAAAATCCCAAAGGCCCCGACGATTGCCCCTGCCTTTCCACACGCTGCTGATATGCCGTGGCAAGTCGACCGGAGCCTTGCGGGGAAAATCTCCGCTGGCACGATAAATGTTGTGGCATTGGGCCCGAAGTTGGAAAAGAAGAAGGTCAAAGCGTACATGATCACAAAACCGGGGTGGTGCTGCGTCCAGTAACTGTAAGGGATCGCGAGTCCCAACGTGAACACGGCCATGAAGAAGAAGCCTATCAATTGGATAAGGAACCTTCCAATGTGATCAATGAAAGCGACCGTGAACCAGTATCCAGGGACGGTGCCGCAGAGCGCAATCAAGGTCTGCGCTCTGGCAATGTGGTAGACTTCGTCAATCGCGTTCATTTTCTCTGCTTTGGGAATCCAACCCACGTTGCTGAAGATGTCCTTCTGGAAGAGGTTGGAGCTGTAGTAAGATATGTCCAACAAAAACCAAGTCATGGCAGTCCCGATCAGGTGGCGCCCGTGGCGGCGACCGAATTCTGTGCTGAACAAGCCGAAGTTGTTGGATCCCTCTTGCGCAATCCTTTCCACCTTCTCAAGCTCGGGCTCAAGGTCAACGTTCAACACCGTAGACATGTCGGCTGCCGCCTGCTTAGCGTTCTTGGCCACTAGGGCGGTGTAACGAGCGGTCTCGGGCATCTTCATTCGCCAGTAGAAGGTCATAGCGGCCGGGATCGCTCCAAACATCAGAATGATCCTCCACACGTAATCGGCTTGCCGAACAGTGGAGGCTGCCCTATCACTGATTGGTGAGGACGAAGTCATAGAGTACGCAGGAGCACCGTACTTATTATTGAATGCGGCCGAGACGATGAGGGCCACGATCCCTCCAAACAATATCCCGAATCCTTGCATGGCGAAGACTGCGGCAATGAACGCACCACGGGTCTTCTTGTTGGCATATTCGGACATGATGGTCGCGGACAACGGGTAGTCGCCGCCAATGCCGAACCCAAGCAAGAACCGGAAGAAACAGAGGGTGGTCATAACGGCCTTGGCGTCATTGCTAAACGAGAGCCCAGAGGCGATGGAGCAAACGAACATGAGGGCCAGGGTTATGCCATAGACTCGTTTTCGTCCCAACTTGTCACCAAGCCACCCGAAGAAGAGCTGCCCAGCCAAAGTGCCAACCAGTGCGACTCCGGTTACAGCAGCATTGACGCCGATAGGCAAAGCGCCAGGGGTCTTAGATGTCTCATCAAAGTAGTATATCCGGCCAAGTAACTTGGTGACGATAGATATGCAAAAGAGATCGTATGCATCGGTGAAGAATCCCATCCCCGCGATCACGATGGCAGTGAAATGATACCATTGCGTCTTGGCCCCATCGAGCGCGCTAAGAACCCCCAGTTGGTTTCGAGCCATGGCTGGTAATCAATCCCACCTCTGTAGAATGAAAGATCATTTAAGTCACTTTAATGAATGCACTGTACTCCTACTGTAACTTCAGCAGCGGAATTACAAGAAATCGAACGCGTGTCTAGTCAAAATGTAACAGAACAAGAGGTTAATCATGAGCTATCAGCTTCAACGGTTCAAATTAGTAGCCAAGTCAACCAAATCGAAGAGGAGTGAAACTTTCGACACTTGTTTCGAAGCTCGGACAAAGGCTAACGCGTTCAATGAGCGTCAGATTCATGGAACCTCTCTCCCGTTGCTATATTCGGTGGACGCTCTTGGGCCTATTTGGTAAAATCTATTTCGGTTTTGCAGAACAAAAATTTTTGTTTTTTGTTCCAGGAAATGAAAAATAAATAGAAACGTGTTTGGTTAAAACTTTTGTTCCCGAGAATAAATTTAAAATAGAAACAAAAAGTAGAAAAAAAAAATAACTTTTTGTTACCGAGAATAATTTCTAAAATCAATTTTTCTCTCTCTCCTTTTTTCTTCTTCTCTTTCTTTTCTTCTTCTTCTTCCTTTTGACCGGTCGCTAGCTTTGGCCATGGCCGGCGCCAATAACAGGCTAGACGAGGGCCAGCGACCAAAAATAAGAAAAAATAATAAAAGAAATTTAAAAAAAACCTTAGAATTCTACCAATGTATTTCTATCTCAAGAATAGAAATTTTAGTAAGTTACCAAATGCTTTTTTGGCTCAAAAATTGTTACCAAACTCGCTTTTAACGAGGAAAACCCAACCAGAATCAACGCGTTAAACGAGACGAGGGCCGCGACCAAAAATAAGAAAAAATAATAAAAAAATTTAAAAAAAAAACCTTAGAATTCTACCAAAATCTCAAGAATAGAAATTTTAGTAAGTTACCAAATGCTTTTTTGGCTCAAAAACCAGGAAAAACCCAACCAGTCAACGCGTTAAACGAGCGTCGGGTTCGTGGAACCTCTCTCCCGTTGCTATATTCGATGAACACTCTTGATGAGAAAAAACCAACCGGTCAAAAAATATACCACCGATTGGGACCAAGGACACTAGCATCATCAAAAAGACTTCACTTAAACCTTTTAATATGAGAGGCAGCTATAAGAAGATAGAGACAGATTGGTGGGATTTCCAATTAAAGAATAGTGAACTCCGACAAGTCCGGTACAGTTTATTCCGAGATGAAGAAAGATAATCCAACCAACCAGACGGTATTCATTCGTATATGTGACCTTCGAAGTCGATGTTTCGACAACTCTCGGTCTTGAACTATTGTCGACACATACCATTAAACGCTTGATAACTGGAAACCCAGGTTTCACGTCTACCATGTAGATAGTTCCTTAGCTACAGTTACCATGTGTTTCAGAATTCAGACTATACTGAAGCAGAAAAATTGAAAGGAAAATTTCTCTCAAACTGTGACAAAGTCAAATAATAAGGCGAGTTTGATACAAAAGGATTTGCCCTGAACGAGCATCGGAAGACTCTAAAGGGAGCACAGAGGCAAAAATCAAAGCATACCAAAGTCCACCTATCTATGCAGGAGGAATTATTTCCATATGAGTATGGTGAAGAGAAAAGTATCTTTTTGTTTTCTTTTGTTTTCTGGGAAGAAGACAGAGTTAGGAGGAACAACGGTTCAGCATAAATGAGCAGATCTATATTTATCTCTAATCTCAGAAAAGGAATAAGCATGAGGATTACATATGTTAGAAGTCAAGAACCATCATTTGTTCATGCCATGCAAGATGCTCCCGTTGAGTTCAAAGTATGAGACGCTATTACACGCAGAGAGCCACAAAGAGTGCTATGATGGTCGCTAGAAAAGCCATCTTTTTATCTCATGACCTTTCGAGCTTTAATTATTGAAAGAAAAGGGGAAAGAAATCATTGTGCATGCAAAGCAGAAAGCTCCTAGGCAGAGATCTCTCTGAACCTAGTACCACCGAAAGGAAAACTTGTAGTGGAGTCTGCACTCATGGAGATAAAGACACCGAGAGAGAGAGAGAGAGATACTGACCAGCTCAGCTTAGCTCAGAGAAATGAATGGTGGTGCTGCTGGGTTGGATATGGAATGAGTGAAATGGGAGCAGGGATGGTCGGGTATTTAAATGCTTCTTTGGCCGGCAGAATACTAGAATCAGGACGGGCATCTGCCGGCATATACCTCAAAATTCAATGTCAACGGTTGACCTTTCTTTTCATTGGTTCGGAAACGGGTGAGCTCAGACGATGTGCATTCCCTGGGATTTCGCAGGAAGTATCTCCTTCACGTCACGTCTGCTGCAAAAGAACAAAAAAAGAGCAATAAAAGTATAAAGACAAAAGATTTATTAGAGACATTGCTTCTGCTTTCCGTGTGAAATGACAAACAAGGACGGCCGGTGTTCCTAATATTCACACCCAGAGAAAAGAAGTAGAGAAATATAACCTCAATGATGATAATTTATAATATATATATATGTGTGTGCGTGCGCGCGCGCGTGTGTGAATCATAATTGTGATGTTACCTCTAATCAGATGTCACGTACCTCAGGTGGCCTCGATCTTTGGTTGCACCATCGTGAGCTCGGAGCTGGAGAAGGCAGTCGATCGTGGAGGAGGCAAGGCAAAGATCGAAAGAGATTGTGACGGTGATACGACTTGATCCGTGGCGCGGGGGGGAGAGAGAGAGAGAGAGAGAGAGGAATGGTGGGGATGTCAGATCTCTCACCATGTTCCTTCTTATGGGTCACAAGGAATCAAGAGGAAAGAAAAGGTATAAGAAGCAATAGGCTGCTGTGAGATTTTTGGGGTGAACTTGGGACGTGCATGCGAAATCTTTCCATTAAAATAAGTATTGAACAGAGAGAAGAAGAGTTCAGGTGCAAATTTATAAAATTAAGCTCGCATTTACATGGCAATCATCGGTCCGGTTAAAATAAAAGAAGCCAAAGGAAAGAACTCTGCGACGTTTAAAGTGTAGAGAAATTTATGTGGCTGGAGAAATCGTTACCTGGCCTGACTCAGTTTAAGCAGTACCCAACATGGTTCATGCGAGCTACATTTAGATAATTGTTCCTTTCTGACCGTTTAACTTCTGGAAAAGGACCATTTTGTCTACCGGTTTTTATGTTTTTGTTCTTTTGAGAAGAACAAAAAGGTATGCAGATGCGTACGCTTGTTTTGTCAAAGCATGTGATCTCAGTCAAGCCCACGATGGTCTGCTTCATTATTTTGCCCGAGTGGTTTCGGAGCCACGAGCGCAAATGGGCAGTTTCACACCTTCAGGACCATCCAGCATTGATTCTTCTCATAATTTAAAGCACCCTTTTTATCTTTATCGAATCCAATGGATCACACATCAAACCGACTTAGATTCCGGAGCTGCAAGAAGAATTTGAGAGATCGAATGGGGAAAGTAAATGATCCACAGCTCCGGACCGATCCACAATACTGCAGCTATGGGGAGATTGAAGGCCTTGGTGGATTTCATCCTTTCTTTCAGTCAATGGCAAATTCAAGTGAAACAGAACGAATCAAAGATTAATTTGGGCCCTAACTTTAGTTTGCCGAAGACAGGATCAACGTTTCCCTGTATGCTGTTCTGGTTTTGAGCTATCTCATTCTGTTCTGAGTTGGAGTTTTCAGGATTTCATCTGCTGATATGGCAATGATGAGCACAGGTCACATTACTGAAAAGATGCACCTCATTGCCATAGTACTGAATTCGGATGCCAGTTCATGTCGCGTTACCTTTTTCCAATGTTCTAGCAGATGCAGCGTGTTGGAGGAACTTAATCTCATCTGCTACGCATCAGACAGTAAATGTGTGAAAATACGAAGATTGAAAACATGAAAAACAAACCACTCATATATAATATATTAACTTGATAGACACATCTTTTTGCTATTACTCGAATGCAACATGGACTTTTACTGGTAAATTATTCACCCTGCTTGACGATTCCATAATATTCGGCAACACGGGAAGTTTCTTCAGCACTCAATTTCTACTACTTCACTTTTCAACACAAAGTCACGTAGGAGTTGAAATCATTCTGGGACTGTTCAAGCAGTGGACACCTCATCGTCCTCATTTTCACCCGTGAGCTCCTCAAGCGACTTTCCTTTCGATTCAGGGACTAACAGAGTGAACAACATCCCCAAGAAGTTGAGCGCACCGAGCACGATCAACGTGTTCTTTATTCCAATGCCAGCCTTGTAACCGGACTCCGGGTGCTTGCTATCCTGAGAAGCGTACAAAAACCCAAAGGACCCGATGATTGCCCCTGCCTTTCCCCACGCTGCTGATATGCCGTGGCAAGTCGATCGGAGCCTTGCGGGGAAAATCTCTGCTGGCACGACAAATGTTGTGGCGTTGGGCCCGAAGTTGGCAAAGAAGAAGGTCAAAGAGTACAGGATCACAAAACCGGCGTGATTTTGCTTCCAGTGATTGTAAGGGATTGCGAGAATGAACAGGAACACGGCCATGAAGAAGAAGCCCATCAATTGGATAGCGAACCTTCCAATGTGATCAATGAAAGCGACCGTGAACCAGTATCCAGGGACGGTGCCGCAGAGCGCAATCAAGGTCTGCGCTTTGGAAACGCGGTAGACTTCGTCAATCGCGTTAATTGTCTCTGCTTTGGGAAGCCAACCCACGTTGGTGAAGATGTCTTTCTGGAAGAGGTTGGAGCTGTAGTAAGAAACGTCCAACAAAAACCAAGTCATGGCAGTCCCGAGGAGGTGGAACCCGTGGCGGCGAGCGAATTCTGTGCTGAACAAGCCGAAGTTGTTGGATCTATCCTCCGCAATCCTTTCCACCTTCTCTTGCTCGGCCTCAAGGTCAACGTTCAACACCGTAGACATGTCGGCCGCCGCCTGCTTAGCGTTCTTGGCTACTAGGGCGGTGTAACGAGCGGTCTCAGGCATTTTCATTCGCCAGTAGTAGGTCATAGCAGCCGGGATCGCTCCAAACATCAGAATGATCCTCCACACGTAATCGGCTTGCAGAACAGTGGAGGCTGCCCTATCACTGATTGGTGAGGACGGAGTCAAAGAGTACGCAGGAGCACCGTACTTACCATTGAATGTGGCCGATACAATGAGGCCCACGATCCCTCCAAACAATATCCCGAATCCTTGCATGGCGAAGACCGCGGCAATGAACGCACCACGGGTCTTCTTGTTGGCATATTCGGACATGATGGTCGCGGACAATGGGTAGTCACCGCCGATGCCGAACCCAAGCCAGAACCGGAAGAAACAGAGGGTGGCCATAACGGCCTTGCGTTCTTTGCCCAACGAGAGCCCAGAGGCGATGGAGCAAACGACCATGATGGCCAGGGTTACGCCATAGACTCGTTTTCGTCCCAACTTGTCACCAAGCCACCCGAAGAAGAGCTGCCCAGCGAAAGTGCCACACAGCGCGACTCCGTTAACAGCAGCTAGGACTTTGATAGGCAAAACGCCGGGCTTGGGAGATGCCTCGTCAAAGTAGTATATCCGGCCAAGTAACTTGGTGACGAGAGATATACAGAAGAGATCGTATGCATCGGTGAAGAATCCCATCCCCGCGATCACGATGGCGGTGAAATGATACCATTGCGTCTTGGCCACATCGAGCGCGTTTAGAACCCCCAGTTGGTTTCGAGCCATGGCTGGCAATCAATCCCACCTCTGTAGAATGAAAGATCATTTTAAGTCGCTTTAATGAATGCACCGTATTCCTACTGTACCTTCAGTGGCGGAATTACAAGAAATCGAACGCGTGTCTAGTCAAAATGTAACAGAACAAGAGGTTAATCATGAGCTATCACCTTCAACGGTTCAAATTAGTGGCCAAGTCAACCAAATGGAAGAAGAGTGAAACTTTCGACACTTGTTTCGAAGCTTGGACAAAGGCCAACGCGTTAAATGAAAGTCAGATTCGTGGAACCTCTCGTGGAACCTCTCTGCCGTTGCGATATTCGATGAACACTCTCGATGAGAAAAAACCAACTGGTCAAAAAATATACCACCGATTGGGACTAAGGACACTAGCATCATCAAAAAGACTTCACTTAAACCTTTTAATATGAGAGGCAGCTACAAGAAGATAGAGACAGATTGGTGGGATTTCCAATTAAAGAATAGTGAACTCTGGCAAGTCCGGTACAGTTTATTCCGAGATGAAGAAAGATAATCCAACCAACCAGACGGTTTTCATTCGTATATGTGACCTTCGAAGTCAATGTTTTGACAACTCTCGGTCTTGGAACTGTTGTCAACACGTACCATTAAACGCTTGATAACTGGAAACCCAAGTTTCACGTCAACCATGTAAATAGTTTCTTAGCTATAATCTATGAAGCACCGACACTCTTCAAGAACGTTTGTATCGTGTCAGACATTTCGACACGTGTCTAACACTCTTTGACAATCTTGGATACTCTCCGACATTTGGTCAACACGTGTTAAAAAATTTAACACCTGATCTACTTTATCGACACTCTCCGATACTCAAGTCGGAATTTTGACCTATGAGTTTCCGATACATGATTTTGATACTAATGTCAATTTTAAAAATTCAATAAATGAGAGTTCAAAATATATATATATGAAAAAATAAAACACAATAATAAAAATAATAAATGGAGAAATAAGAAAAACCTAGTCTTCTCTTCTATTCCGACTCCCACTTCTCGTGATACACAATTCACCATTTAATTTTGTTTTCTCCTCTTCCAATATATCTAACATGCGAGTCCAAAATATGGATCGCTTGTTTTTCCTTCAAGTTTTTTTAATTATTGAAATAGGGGTGAATTTGTCAAATTGAAACAATGAATGATATTAATAAATGACAGATTAATGTTTTTAGTGTAAATTCATTCTAAGAATTTTTAATTAATTATATATTTATGAATTTGATTGAAATAATCATAAAAATGATAACTTATTGTGTATATATAAAAATATATATTTAATATACAACGTGTTATGATCAGCATGTCTTATCGTGTTATGTCATGTATCGCATATCAGTGCTGGTGCTACTTAGGCTACAGTTACCATATGTTTCAGAGTTTAGACTACACTGAAGCAGAAAAATTGAAAGGAAAATTTCTCTCAAACTGTTGACAAAGCCGAGTAAAAAGGCGAGTTTGCTACAAAAGGATTTGCCATGAACGAGTATCAAAAGACTCTAAAGGGAGAACAGAGGTAAAAATCAAAGCATACCAAAGTCCACCTATCTATGCAGGAGGAATTATTTCCATATGAGAATGGTGAAGAGAAAATTATCTTTTTGTTTGCTGTTGGTTTCTGGGAAGAAGACAGAGTTAGGGAGGAACAACAGTTCAGCATAAATGAGCAGATCTATATTTATCTCTAATCTCAGAAAAGGAATAAGCATGAGGATTACATATGTTAGAAGTCAAGAACCATCGTTTTTTCATGCCATGCAAGATGCTCCCGTTGAGTTCAAAGTATGAGGCGCTATAACACGCAGAGAGCCACAGAGAGTGTTATGATGGTCGCTAGAAAAGCCATCCTTGGATCTCATGACCTTTCAAGCTCTAATTATTGAAAGAAAAGGGGACAGAAATCATTGTGCATGCAAAGCAGAAAGCTCCTAGGCAGAGATCTCTCTGAACCTAGTACCACCGAAAGGAAAACTTGAAGTGGAGTCTCCACTCATGGAGATAGAGACACGGAGAGAGAGAGAGAGATACTGACCAGCTCAGCTTAGCTCAGAGGAATGAATGGTGGTGGTGCTGGGTTGGATATGGAGTGAGTGAAATGGGAGCAGGGATGGTCGGGTATTTAAATGCTTCTTTGGCCGGCAGAAAACTAGAAACAGTACGGGCATCTGCAGGCATATGCCTCAAAATTCAATGTCAACGGGTGACCCTTGTTTTCATAAATTCGGAAACGGGTGAGCTCAAACGATGTGCATTTTCCATGGATTTCGCAGCAAGTGTCTCCTTCGGGTTGCGTCAGCTGGAAAATAACAAAAAAAAAAGAGCAATAGAAGTATAAAGGCAGAAAGATTTCTTAGAGACATTGCTTCTGCTTTCCGTGTGAAATGATAAGCGAAGACGGCTGGCGTTCCTAATATTCACACCCAGAGAAAAGTAGAGAAATATAACCTCAATGGAGATAATTGAGTTGGGGGGGGGGGGGGGGGGGGGGGGGGGGGGGGGATCATGATTGTGATTCGAACCCAAAGAAAGAAATGATAATCGCAATTAAGGGGAAAAATAATCACGCTCATGTCACGTCGAGGTACTACGGAAGAAAAAATTGCAAAATCCAATCCAATTTATCGTAATCAATTAGTTAACATGTAGGTTAACTGTATTCTGAAACACGAAAAAAAAAATCATTGGTTTATCAAATTATCTATCGAGCCATGAAAAAGATTCAACAAAAGACAAAAACAAATCCATTATCCATTTTACGTCAAGCAATACGTTTTACTTTACTTCATTCAACAAAAAATATCTATCTATATATGGGTTTGTTTGATTGGTTGTGATACAAACAAAAAGTCTTTTTTGGTTTAAAAAAAATAATGGATAACATAAGCGAGAAGAGGCAGTCCATCCAAATTGCCTTTTTTTTATCTGAAATTTTGATTTTTCTTATTGGATATGTTTATTTTTATTTTTTTGATTCATAATTTCATAATCAATTGGAATTTTATTGCTAGTTCGCTATTTTGATTGCATCAATAATTAACAATAAAGATTACGAACAAGGTTCAAACTCATTATGAAAAAGTTCTCAAATAATTCAGCTTAAGTACATTAGCAAGGGTGAAAAGAGAAATAAATTTTGTATGAAAAGAAACAGAAAATAACTAGATGTGGTGGAATTAAACAAATTGTTTTGATTAAAATGACCGATCTTGTATTATCATAACAACATGCAGTTGTGTCTCCAATAAATGACAACTTTCACTCTTTTCACTTTGTGATTTTGTTCAATTAATTCTCTTAATTTTATTTTCGTCAGTTCAATTTAAGGTGTAGGGAATTATCCATTTGAATCGCAAGGATAAGATTTGAACATCCTCAACATAAATAAATATTGCACGCTGCCTGATTGATCGTTTTCAGGGAAAAGAAAAGGCCGTGGACTTTTTTTTATGAGAGTTTTTTCTAATAAGAACGTTGTTTTTGTTTGCTTTTTCGGAAAAGAAAAGGTTTTTGCAGCTCACCGGATATGAGTTGTATATATGAGGGATATGGAATATCCAAAACATAGCACGAATTCAGAGTTTAAATTTTAATTTTTCTTATTTAAATGTTAAAAAGAGAATCATTTGAGGTGGATTTCAGCTCAAAGTTCCTCCATATTGGCTCGTTACATGACGTCGAGCCGTGCAAGAAACAACTGTTCCGTGCGACCTTTTCTCTCTCTCTCTCTCTCTCTCTCTCTCTCTCTCTTTTTTTTTTCTGTCAACGTTATTTAACCCTAAGAAGGGCTCCTCTGCCATTTGACTTTATTGATGTCAACTGTTCCGTACGTGCCCGTAACGAAGTACAATCGATGATTTAGAGAATTCCAACCAAAAGTTACACCGACAACTGAAATCTCTTCATGAAGAGAGGACCTCCCTCTGTCTCTCTCCCTATCAATTACGAAGCTACTGCTAAAACCCATCTCCCATTTGCAGCTATTTACATGATTTTCTAAAGGCTTGCTGTTGTTTTCAGTTCTATCCTTAGCTTGATTTCTTATAATCCTCCCCAAGGTTTAATGCTGGCAAAAAGTACGGTGGGTCTGAAACTAGTAGCTTTAAGTAGGCCCTCTGGTTGCTCAAAAAAAAAAAAAAAGTAGGCTCTCTGGTAGAATTGAGGCACGTGGCAATTTATCTTAAATAAACAATAAAGGTAAAATTTCTCTCTTCCCACTCTCCTTCTCCTCTCTCGACTCATCTACCCTGGCCTACAGCACAACCGTGTTGTCGTAGCCGCTGCATCCATAGCCACCGCACCAGTTGCACTGTTGTCCCTGCCATCGATACGACCATTGCAGTAGCCGTGCAGTGGTCGACGCCCCCCTTCTTGTCTTCCCCTCAGTTCTAAACTCACCACGATTGGTCCTTCATGGTGTTTGGATCTCTCTCTCTCTCTCTCTCTATCTCTCTCTATGGCTAAATATGCAATCTAAAGGGGGTAAATAGCTTGATTTATAAAACTTCATAATTTTTTACGGAATAACTCAATTTAAGTTTCATAGGTGCATAAATAAACTGATAGTAATATATATCTAGGTCTTTTTATCCACTTGATAAGCATGTGATAATCGTTTCCTTCATAGTTAGGGAGTTGCCTATCTCAACAATCCATGAGCATATCCAAGCTACCGATTGGTAGTTGACCTCCAAAACACTATACATTAGTTTTCCTTAGTATATTAGTGATCTAGGCTTCACTCAGTTGTTCACCTTGTAATAGTACTTTCAAGTTTTCACAAACTTCCAATTCTTCTTGACTTGTTCTCCCTCTTTCAAGGTTGTCTGAGCTTCATCTTTTGGGAGAATTACCAAAAAAGTTATAAACCTATTGCAATTGTGCCAATTCAGTCCTAAACTTTTTTTGTCCAATTTAGTCATAAACCTTTTATAATTGTGCCAATTCAGTCCATCCGACCAAAATTGGCTGACCGGCGCTGACGTGAACGCCGGCGCGGGACAGCCGGTCGGTGAGGTAATTTTTTAACTTTTTTTTTTTTTGGCCTTCTTCTCCTTCCTCTAGCCAGCATCGGCCGACCAGAGGTGAGGCCGGCGAGGCCACTAGCGAGGCGAGCCTCGCCCAATGATGGCAAGGCGGCCATCGCCAGATCTGGCGACGGCCGCCTCGCCGGCCACTGGCGAGGGCGAGGGTCGACCTCGCCCAGTGGCCAATGAGGCTGCCGTCGCCATCGCCGCCCCCACCGCCTCTGCCACCTCCCTCGTCCTCTCGATCGTCGGCACGATCTCCCCCTCTAAGCTCAAGTAGCCCTCCCCGCCCATGACCGTCGCCAAAACCCCTGTTCCGCGCCTCTAGACCAACGAGGACAAGATCGAGCTCCTCCGCGGGTTCCTCGACTACACCACTCAGCGAGGCGGGGCCTCGCCCTCGCCAGTGGCCGGCAAGGGCCGAGTTCGCCGGATCTGGCGAGGCTTGGCCTCGCCCAGCCATGGCGAGGTCGAGCCTCGCCAATGGCCGGTGAGGCTAACCTCACCGACCCTCACCTCTGGCCGGCGCCGGCCAAACCGGAGGAGGGAGAAGAAGGCCAAAAAAAAAATATTTAAAAATTAAAAGTTCGAAAAAAAAAATATTAAAAAATTACCTCGTCGGCCGGCTGTCCCCCACCAGCGTTCACATTAGTGCCGCCCGGATGGACTAAATTGGCACAATTATAAAAGGTTTAGGACTAAATTGGACAAAAAAAAGTTTATGACTGAATTGACACAATTACAATAGGTTTAGAACTTTTTTGGTAATTCTCCCGTCATCTTTCCATTATATGCTTCATATACCTTTGATATTGGCAAAGTATTCATCACATCAATATCACTCAAGCTTCTATTCCCAGTAATTGGTTATGTCCAAACTTTTGGTCTATGTAGATGGCTTTGATCTGGAGGGGTTTGTGTCACAATTGGTGGGATCTGTGAACAAGTTATTTTAAGTTTTTTAAGAAGAAAATTTCCAAGTACCCCAACCAATTGTGTCAATCCTAAGGGCTAAAAATATATTATGGTATGAGAGCTTAAATATAGTAGTGGATGATACTAAATAGGGTTAATACCTTAAAAAACCCCAAACCGGTACACGTGACAAATTTACCCCAAACTATTTTTTTGACCACCAAAAACCCCAAACTGGTACATATGTGACAGATCTACCCTCCGTTAGCTTCCGTTCGATTTTTCCGTTAATTTTGCTGACGTGGTTGCTGACGTGGCAAGCCATGTGGAAATTCATAAGTTTAATACCATTAAAAACCCCAAACTGGTATATTTATGACAAATTTACTCCAAACTGGTATATTTATGACAAATTTACCCCAAGCTGATATATTTACGACAAATTTACTCTAAATTAATTTTTTCGATCATAAAAAACCTAAATTGGTACACGTGCGGCACATTTACCATCTTTCAATTTCCCAAATTTGACTGAGTTGTGATGTCCAATCAATTTTATTTTCCGAATTACTCTAACATTGCCTCCATATCATTAATACTTGATTTTTTTTTATTAGAATCATTATTAGAAAATATTCAAAGACTACCAAATGTGCACTTCATTTTTGTGCCGAGAGGATGCCCATTAACTAAAAGATGGACAGATCGCTTGCGCACATATACAAAAGAAGTGCACATATTGTGATTGCTTCACTCGTTTTTGGTTTGTGACAAACTTGACTTTATGTTTATATGTCTCAGCCCCACATGATTTACTACTTGTCCGCAATCTGTTTGTACGCTTACATATTACTCTTACTTTGCCGGTCCTTATTAGCGTTACGTAGTCTTTCCTACCTTGAATCGTAAGTGTCAAAATTTTAACAAGGAACTTGCATGTGAATGGTATGAGTGACTTGTACATCACATGCTCGTTGAAATGCTAGAACCAAAATCACTTATGTTTGTCGCTAATTTCAGGTGTGCTTTGAGTGTGATTGTTTTGTATATGTGCGCAAGTGATTTGTCCATCTTTTAGTTAATGGGCATCTTCCCGGCACAAGAATGAAGTGCACATTTGGTAGCCTTTGAATAGTTTTCTAATAGTGATTTCAATAAAAAAAATCAAGTATTAATGATATGAAGGCAATGTTAGAGTAATCCGGAAAATAAAATTGATTGGATATCACAACTCAGTCAAATTTGGGAAAATTGAAAGATGGTAAATGTGCCACACGTGTACCAATTTAGGTTTTTTATGATCGAAAAAATTAATTTAGAGTAAATTTGTCGTAAATATATCGCTTTGGGGTAAATTTGTCATAAATATACCAGGTTTGGGGTAAATTTGTCATAAATATACCAGTTTGGGGTTTTTAATGGTATTAAACTTATGAATTTCCACATGGCTTGCCACGTCAAGAACCACGTCAGCAAAATTAACGGAAAAATCGAACGGAAGCTAACGGAGGGTAGATCTCGTCACATATGTACCAGTTTGGGGTTTTTGGTGGTCAAAAAAATAGTTTGGGGTAAATTTGTCACAGGTATACCAGTTTGGGGTTTTTTAAGGTATTAACCCTACTAAATAATAGTCAAGTTTTGCAGGGAACAACAAAAATAATAAGAATTGAGGAACGAGAGAAATGAAATGCGACATTTAATACCGATACTATATTAGAATTAAACGCACAACCAATTACTTCAATTCAACAAACTTAATCAATGGGAAGAAAATGTTCAAAAAGTTTTAAAACTATTACACTTTTACCAATTTAATCATAAACATTTTATATTTTATTTCTTTTCTTCTATAAACATTTTTTTTTCCCTTTTTACCTTTCTGTCAACCGCGGATGAGGTTCACCCCTGCCAAGGTTGGTGAGGAAACCCTCACCTAAGGGTGTGGTCGCCAGGCCAGCGATGGCGACCGTGCTCGGCTATTGATGGGGCCGGCAATGGCTGAATTTGTCGTGGGTACCATTATGAGATTCGGTCAACAACTTGCCCTGGATGATATTAGTAAACCAGGACTTCAGATACAACGTATCTAAAACATTGAATAATACGTCATTTTAGCGTAACGAGACGGATATAAGTGAGGCCACGCGTTAATATCCTCCTCAGATTTTATAATTAATATCCTGACAATCAGTAATTAATCAAAAAGAAGAGTACACCCGATGACGTGTACATTTCATCATGATCATATTTCATTGGTCATTTGTGCTGACTTTTGATCTTTGCAAGATACCGGCGCTGATTGGTTAACATTATCTTCACATTTTCTAGCTTCGTTCGCCGGTTTCGGGAACCGAGTAGAAGCAAAAGGCGTTGACAAAAAGGGGAAGCTTCATGGTAAAATATAGCTTGACTTTTTTCGAAAGACTTTGGACATTTGTACTGGTTTTGAACGATTCTACTTTGATTTTTTTTCTCAACCTTGTTCACAACATTATAAATCGTGCCCCCGGACTGCAAAATGCTGAGTTAACATCAACCAACATTGAGGTCACGAAGCTGGTCACAACTCCACAGTATCCGGCCATAGTTTCATCTGTTGTTTCTATGTACAAGATGATGATATACGAACACTCCATTTGTGTGGGGAAGGTATAAAAAAAGAAGTTTTAAACATATTGCACTTATACCAATTCAATCATAAATATTTCAATTATGCTAATTGAGTTCTCGAAAATTTGCCAATGTAATTCATCCAGTCAATTTTGACCAAAAATCATCAACATAGATATCGAATGTCCTAAGTGGCATGGTTAGCATTGACATAGAATAATTTTTTTTGAATTACTTTTTTTCTTTTATTTCCTCTTTCTTTTTTATGTTTCCCCCCAACTATGAGATGGCAAGGTCAATGCTAACCATCGCCGGCCAAAGGTGAAGGTTTGACACCCTCGCTTGAGCTCCTTGACTATGGCCAGCGAGGGTGTCGTGGCTTTTGTCAGGACCTTGGTGACAACATGGAGGCCTTGCTAGTGGCTGGGGAGGGCTGCTATGCCTCCACCCAGATCAAGCAAGGGTCATTGGCCCTCGTTGGCTCATAGTATACATATACATATACATATATAAATATACATATATAAAGAAAAAAAGAAAATAATAGAGAAAAGAAAAGAAAAATATTAAAATTTGTCAAATTTGTCCCTTTTAGTTTTGGCCATCTTGGTCATGCTATTAAGAATGAACAACGTTCATGTCAATAATTTCCAATCAAAATTGACTTGATAGACTACATTGACAAATTGTGAAAATATTTAGGACTTAATTAATACGATCGAAAGATTTAGGACCAACTTAGCATAAGTGCAATAGGTATATGACATTTTTTATACTTTTTCTCCGCAAGTGCTCACTCATACCAGGCCAACTCCCACTAACCAACTCTAAGAGCCTTTTTCCCTTCTCTTTCTACCACTCCTCAGCTTCCATTTCATCCACATCAACTACTAAACCTTGGGTCACTATTTCTATCATAAAGTTTAACCCAAAAACTTTAACTGATTAGTAAAGAAAGACCACATGTATATAAATAGTATAAAAACCCCATTGATATGCGAGTGAAATACTTTTAACTCCCTTCTCACATGCAAATTGAATTAAGAATTACATGAATTTGAAGACCACTTGCCAAAGTAGGGCGTGTGTAAAATAAATTGGGCCAAATACAAGCTCTAATAACATTAAAATAATTGGAGAATTGAGTCAATCAAGCACACTATTTGATTGATATTTTGTACGGTATAAAGAGGTAGATATCGCCTAATGTAATTTTGGTATAAGTTAAAGATAAAGATAACAATTTGATCTACATGAAAAGTTAAAAAAAAAAAAAAAAAAAGAGCAAAAAAATCTCCAAATAATCAGCTCAGATATGCATTGCTTGATGTGATCTCTTCATGCTGACTGATAGAACATTTTGCACTAGAACTGTGCTAATATTTCAGTATTTGGTTTGTTACTTCAATACTGTTGTCATCTACCTCCGTAACTTCCCATACCATGATGCTGGCTCGACGTCCATAGAAATGTCGGGCCTCCAAATCTAGAGAAGCCCACTCCAAATTCGAAGACTGGCGATCCATACACTATTGGAGGAGCTCCAAGATTGAGAGTCAAGCCAAGCCGGATTGAAATAAACAACTGAGGATTTGAACAAGTGCGGGAAGACGATACGGAGAAGATGGTGGCAACGACCGTGCGCCGTGGCGTGGCCTGATAGGGATGGTGATTGACGAGGGAAGCGCAACAGTCAGGCATAAGGCAACCGATGGGTTAGAGGAGGAGAGAATATAGATTTATGAGTTAGCGTTTGATATGATTTGAATTAGGTATAGCGAAGCTTATAATTGGATGGATAAGTGTAACATCCCATGGAAGAGACTGCAAATGAGTACAGATGGTCTGCATCCCCCAAAGGCAAGTACATTTTAACCCTCTCCCTCTCTCAAGTATGAAAACAATGGAAACCTTCTTGAATGTTGGTAGAACGTTACTTGGCCTAAAATTGTGTCATCGTGCTTTCTCTCTCTCCCTCCCTCCCTCCGTTAAGCTCGGGTTCTTCAACCCTCCCAAAAAACACGATCATATATAGTATTTTATTAATATGATTTCTTAATTTCTTTATAATTCATCTTATTTTGATGGATTATAGAATAAACAAAGCTTATGTTGATTCTAATTTGTCAGTCATTCATTGCCATTTAATTATGTGAGCCTGTCTTTAGTAGATAACTTACAATCAAATAACATAAACTAATTTTTTCAATTTGTTTTTTACGCAAACAAATATAAGAAAATGATTTATTTTCTCTAAAATTGAATTTTCTGGAAACAATTTCCAGTGACAAAAGGTTTTTGGTGAAACAAATAGATTCTTATGTCAAAGGTAGTTCAGAATTTGATAAAAATAAATGGAAGGGAAGGGTTTGATGCAAAATAGTACTTCCAGAAAAAGATAATTCAAAAAGGGAACGGGATAAATCTTGGGGATGGATTTTAAGATATTTTCTTCTATTAATAAACAATTGATTCTCCTTCCCAACTTTGCTTTTGTATCACCTACTGTAATGAAAACAACATTAATCATTGTTTAAATTGCTGTCATCCTCTCTACGTTCCCAGATGCAAGCTGCCACGCATTAATTACTGAAACATGATTGACTTTTTGTGTGGGGATCATTCTTACCCTATGAAAGACATCATTTGGTATTATCCGGGGCTGATAATTTTAGTAGAATATGATTGTAATAATGACTAGAAACTTCAAAAAGCTTTTAAATTGAACCTCTCCAACATCTTATCCTTAGATGTAATGCAAACACGCCGAGCGTGTGTATAGTCAAAACTGCATAAAGTCCAAACTCTCGCCAATCCATCGAATTTCTCTTAAGCACTTTAACATGGCACTTTCAAGCCTAATCCATATGACCTAAAAGGGAAGTCTTAATAGAGTGTTGGTATTTGCAGGCGGGAATGATGTCAGCCTCAAGGTCAATTGTTTCTGACAAATGATGGGTTCCAAAGGCCAAAGCAAGTATGTTCTTCTTGCTCAGACCACCAGATTGCCGACCCAATAAAAGATTAATATGCAGCATCTGAGTTTAAGTGTGATCAAAAACTTATTTTCAGATTATGTTGGCCGTCCAATTAAGTTGTTTTTGTAAGTTGAACATGCATAATAGTGATTAATTGATTTAATAGGCTTATTATAAAGGATAAGCATGATGATTGTTTAGAAAGAATAGATGTAATTGAGTATAGGCTCTTTACTCTTATCTCCAAAGAGCAGTCATGTAGCATGTGTTAGCATAACAAAATGAAATCGAATTTTACATGTCAAGTGTGGATCAACCCTAGTTCAATGAATTTCCACTTTATTTTACCCAAAAATAGGGAGAAAAAAAAAACAATTTGGAACCTAGTTGAAGGTTTTTCACGCGTGCACTCATGATCTTCAAAGTTACTAACCTTAGTTATGGATCATACTTGTTAAAACCCAAATTTTTATCAACTTTTTTTTCAAATATCCATTTATTTTGCAAAAAAAAAAGTAATTATATATATAATAGAATGATGAAGTCGTGTGGGCCGGCTTGTTCGGCCCACTTAGCAACCTTCCGCCATATAAGTTCGTTTCTTCTTTTCTTTAGAAAGCCCATCCTCATCATTTCCTTTTAGCCCATGAAAGCCTAAAAAGGGTGAAGTGTGTGCCGGCCGTGGCGCAAGCCGCGATCCAAAACCTTCTGGAATGCAGTAGCTGGCGCAAGGGGGAAGAAGAGAAAAACATAAAGATTCCTTCTCGGAGAGAGGTGGGGGAGGACGCTCAAGCGAGGGTGGTGCGCAAGGAGGCAGAGGGGAACGCTCGCGGAAACGAGAGGATCGGGCATGGCCGCCATTGCTGGGGGCTGGCTGGTTTTCTGAGGGAAGAGAGAAGTTCCGTCATTGGAGACAAGAGAGAGAAAGAAGAGAAGGGATGAGGCAGAACGGATTGTTGGTTCGCTGAAAAAAAATCACAGGAGAGAGAGAGTGACATTTTAGGAAGTGGGTATTGTAACATGCAAAGTGTGCAATCTGTGATTTTCATAACTATAACAAGAGCACAAATAATCGAGTAAAAAAATTAACGCACCAAATTCATCATTCTCAATGTGGAAGCGAAAAGCGATGAATTGGAAATTTTTGTTCTTAATGCGGAAGCGGAAAAGTTATGATCCACAAACAAGTTTATCTCCTCTATTGCGGCTCAATGAGACATGCACAAGTCTTTTTCATTTATTGCACTGAAACAGCCCCATCTCTTTAAACACTACTTGAGGATAATTGTGAGAATTATGGTTAGATGATAGATTTGAACATTATGTATAGAGCTTTTAATAAGATCCTATCATTAAGGGTTAGGCTCAACTCGGCCTACACTAATCAGTTCATATTAGACTAATTAAAAAATCTTATATCTCATCTTAGATCAACCTCGTAAATGATAAATTATAATATGAATTTATGTAGTACACATTAGGAAAACTTTTCTCGTATATGTGGGTTCTTAAGCAAAGAGGGCCTGGTTGCCTAGAGTTTATCCCTAGATTCCAGAGCTCTGATCAAGGAAAACCCAGAGTCTGTTCTTCACCGATTCGACGAGCTTGCTACCACCGGAAGAATTAGAACGGCCAGACGACCTCCAACGTTGCCGACCATGATCTCATACCACCGAGCAAAGCAGGTAAAATCTCGTTTTCCCAGAGTCCTACTTTGCCTTAGCCGAGAAATACATGTTTGAGAGTTGATTAGTTATGTCGAGGAGACTGATGAAATCAAGTAGGTTTTGTTGCTAATAATAATGTCCGGGGTCTGCACGTGTTGTTGCGAGTGGGAGGATCGTATTAAAATCAGATCGGAGGCTTGTTCAGACTACTGCCCATCACTTGTTTGATAAAATGCCGGAATCAGGTTCCGAAAATCCGAGTTTGGCCGTCTGATATAGAGCGGTGGCCGGAGTTCTGGTACTTGTGCATGGAGTTGTTGCTTCAGCCAACGGTCTGCCGGTGAGGAAATCTTCGGGGAAGGAGGAGTCGCGAGGTTGAAGAAGATGCAGTGAGAAAAAGACAAAAAAGGAGAAAATAAATAAATAAAAAAAAGAAAAAAAAAGAAAGAAAAAAAGGGGGAAAACCGCAAGAAAAATGATAAGGCTAGGAAGAATAGAGAATGGGCTATGGGCTGGTTGGTCGTGGGCTGGCTTCTTTTTTTTAAAAAATTTGGGCCAAAAAATTAAAATTAAAAAGAAGAGAAGTGTTCATTTGCTTATTTAATTATTTCGAATGGGCCTTCCGGGTGAACGTTTTTAGCCCTTAACATTTTTAGCCCAACCCGATCCGAATTACTTTCATATTAATATTTGAAAATATATTAATAGTAAATAAATAAATATTAAAAAACATTAACAAAATTCGAAATATAATAAAAAAATTAAAAATTCAGAAAATGATAAAAAAAATTTAAAAATTTTAGGAAGTAATTTTTTTTTAGAAAATTCGAAAATCAATAAAAAAAAAATTAGAGTTTTAGAAAATCGTACAAAAAAATTAAAAAAATTATAAAAATTAACTTAAAAAAGAGAGAAAAATTTTAGAAAACACTGAGAAATTAAAACCCAAAATTGGATAAGCCTTAAAAACTCCATTTGTGTGGGGAAGGTATAAAAAAAGAAGTTTTAAAAATATTACATTTATACCAATTCAATCATAAACATTTCAATTATGTTAATTGAATTCTCAAAAATTTGCCAATGTAATACATCCAGTCAATTTTAACCAAAAACCACCAACATAGATATCGAATGTCCTAAGTGGCATAGTTAGTACTAATGTAGATAATTTTTTTTAATAATTTTTTATAATTACTTTTTTTCTTTACTTTCCTCTTTCTTTTTTATATTTTTCTACCAACCATGAGCCAGCAAGGTCAACGCTAACCATTGCCGGCCAAAGGTGAAGGTTTGATGCCCTTGCTTGAGTTTCGTGATTATGGCTGGCGAGGGTGTCATGGCTCTTGTCAAGACCTTGGTGACAACATGGAGGCCTTGCTTGTGGTTGGGGAGGGCTGCGATGCCTCCGCCTAAATCAAGCAAGGGTCATTGGCCCTCATTGGCTCGAAGTTGTAAATATATATATATAATAATAGATAAAAGAAAAGAAAAATATTAAAATTTGTCAAATTTGTCCCTCTCAGTATAGCCATCTTGGTCATGCTATTAAGAATGATTGGCGTCTGTCAGTAATTTCCAATCAAAATTGGCTCGATAAACTACATTGACAACTTGTCAAAATGTTTACAATTTAATTGATACAATCAAAAGATTTATGACCAACTTAGCATAAGTGCAATAGGTATATGGCATTTTTTTATACTTTTTCTTCATAAGTGCTCACTCATACCAGGCCAACTCCCACTAACCAACTCTAAGGGCCTTTTTCCTTCTCTCTTTACCACTCCTCAGCCTCCATCTCATCCACATCAACTACTAAACCTTGGGTCACTATTTCTATTAGAAAGTTTAACCCAAAAACTATAACTGATTAGTAAAGAAAGACAACATGTATATAAATATTATAAAAACCCCATTGATATGAGAATGAAATACATTTAACACCCTTTCTCACATGCAAATTGAATTAAGAATTACACAAATTTGATGACCACTTGCCAAGGTAGGGTGCGTGTAAAATAAATTGGGCCAGATATAAGCTCTAATAGCATTAAAATGATTGGATAATTGAGTCAATGAAGCAGGCATATTTTATTGATATTTTGTATGGTATAAAGAGGTAGATATCGCCTAATGTAATTTTGGTATAAGTTAAACATAAAGATAACAATTTGATCTACATGAAAAGAAAAAAAAAAAGGAAAATGAGGAAAAATATCCAAATAATCAGCTCATATATGCATTGCTTGATGTGATCTCTTCATGCTGACTGATAGAAGATTTTACACTATAACTGTGCTAATATTGTCGTCAATATTGCTTGGTATTTGGTTTGTTACTTCAATATTGTGGTCATCTACCTCCATAACTTCCCATACCATGGTGCTAGCTCGACGTCCATGGAAGCGTCGGGCCTCCAAAACTAGAGAAGCCCACTCCAAATTCGAAGACCGGCGATCCATACACTATTGCAAGACTCAACGACAAACATCAAGATCTCAATAGAGATGGAGGAGCTCCAAGATTGAGAGTCAAGCCAAGCCGGATTGAAATAAACAACTGAGGATTTGATCAAGTGTGGGAAGACGATACGGAGAAGATGGTAGCAACGACGGTGCACCGTGGCGTGGCCTGATAGGGATGGTGATTGACGAGGGAAGCGCAACAGTCAGGCATAAGGCAACCAATGGGTTAGAGGAGGAGAGAACATAGATTTATGTGTTAGCGTTTGATATGATTTGAATTAGGTATAGCGAAGCTTATAATTGGATGGATAAGTGTAACATCCCGTGGAAGAGACTGCAAATGAGTACAGATGATCTGCATCGCCCAAAGGCAAGTACATTTTAACCCTCTCCCTCTCTCAAGTATGAAAACATTGGAAACCTTCTTGAATGTTGGTAGAACGTTACTTGGCCTAAAATTGTGTCATCGCGCTTTCTCTCTCTCTCTCCCTCCCTCCCTCCGTTATGCTCGGGTTCTTCAACCTCCCAAAAAACACGATCATATATAATATTTTATCAATATGATTTCTTAATTTCTTTATAATTCTTCTTATTTTGATTGATTATAGAATAAACAAAGATCATGTTGATTCTAATTTGTTAGTCAACCACTGGGATTCGCCCCAGTGGCCACTCTTCCAACATGGAAGGGGGAGGTAAGGGGTTCAAATCCCCACATTCTCAGAGGGATGTGGTGGGGACGCGTAAGTTTCAGGAGTGAGTTTCGACTCCCACGCCCTGCAAGAGGCAGGACAAAAGTCTGAGAATGAGTGTTGAATAGGAATATAGTAGAATTGACCAAAAAAAAAAAAAGTTGTCAGCCATTCATTGCCATTTAATGATATGAGCCCATCTTTAGTAGATAACTTACAAGCAAATAACATAAAACTAATTTTTTTCAATTTGTTTTTTACGCAAACAAATATAAGAAAATGATTTATTTTCTCTGAAATTGAATTTTCTGGAAACAATTTCCAGTGACAAAAGGTTTTTGGTGAAACAAATAGATTCTTATGTCAAAGGTAGTTCAGAATTTGATAAAAATAAATGGAAGGGGAGGGTTTGATGCAAAATAGTACTTCCAGAAAAAGATCATTCAAAATGGGAACGAGATTCAAAATGGGAACGGGATAAATCTTGGGGATGGATTTTAAGATATTTTCTTCTATGAATAAACAATTAATTCTCCTTCCCAACTTTGCTTTTGTATCACCTACCGTAACGAAAACAACATTAATCATTGTTTAAATTGCTGTCGTTCTCTCTACGTTCCCAGATGCAAACTGCCACGCATAAATTACTGAGATGTGATTGACTTTTTGTGCGAAGATCGTTCTTACCCTATGAAAGACATCATTTGGTACTATCTGGGGCCGATAATTTTAGCAGAATTTGATTGTAATAAGGACTAGAAACTTCGAAAAGCTTTAACATTGAACCTTCCCAACATCTTATTGTTAGATGTCATGCAAACACGCTGAGCGTGCATAAAGTCAAAACTGCAAAAAGTCCAAACTTTCGCTGTCCATCAAATTTCTCTCGAGCACTTTAACATGGCAGCTTTTAAAAATCCATATGACCTGAAAGTGAAGTCTAAAGGGTGTTGGTCTTTACAAGCGGGAATGATGTCAGCCTTTAAGGTCAACTATTTCTGACAATTGATGGGGTCCTAGGGCCGAAGCATGTATGTTCTTCTTGCTCAGACCAGCAGATTGCTGGTCCAATAAAAAATTCATCTGAGTTTCTGCGTGATCAAAATTTTCTTTTCAGATTATGTTGGCCGTCCAATTAAGTGGTTCTTGTAAGTTGAACGTGCTTAATAGTGATTAATCAATTTAATAGGCTTATTCTCTAAGAATTTAAAGGATAATCGTGATAATTGTTTAGAAAGAATACATGTAATTGAGTATAGGCTCTTTACTCTTATCTCCAAAGAGCGGTGGTGCAGCATGTGTGGTTTCAGAGATCAACCCTATTCAATTAATTTCCACTTTATTTTACCCAAAAATAGGGAAAAATAATAATTTAGAACCTAGTTTAAGGCTTTTCACGCGTGCACTCATGATCTTTGAAGTTACTAAGCTTAGTTATGGACTGTACCCGTTAACACCCAAATTTTTATCGACCTTTTTTTTTCAAATATCCATTTATTTTGCAAAAAAGTTTAATTTTTTTATAAAAGGTAAAATCAATATATATAAATTACTGAGACGTGATTGACTTTTTGTGCGCAGATCGTTCTTACCCTATGAAAGACATCATTTGGTACTATCCGAGGCCGATAATTTTAGCAGAATATGATTGTAATAAAGACTAGAAACTTCGAAAAGCTTTAACATTGAACCTTCCCAACATCTTATCCTTAGTCATGCAGACACGCCGTGCATGCATAAAGTCAAAACTGCATAAAGTCCAAACTCTCGCTGTCCGTTGAATTTCTCTCGAGCACTTTAACATGGTAGCTTTCAAAAATCCATATGATCTAAAAGTGAATTCTTAATAGAGTGTTGGTATTTGCAGGTGGGAATGATGTCAGCCTCAAGGTCAACCATTTCTGACAAATGATAGGTTCCAGAGGCCAAATCATGTATGTTCTTCTTGCTCAGACCACCTGATTGCCGATCCAATAAAAGATTAATATGCAGCATATGAGTTTCTGTGTAATCGAAAACTTCTTTTCAGATTATGTTGGCCATCCAATTAAGCGATTCTTGTAAGTTGAACGTGCATAATAGTGATTAATTGATTTAATAGGCTTATTATCTAAGAATTCTAAGGATAAGCATGATGATTGCTTAGAAAGAATATATGTAATTGAGTATAGGCTCTTTACTCTTATCTCCAAAGAACGGTTGTGCAGCATGTGTCAGCATAGCAAAATGAAATTGGATTTTACATGTCAAGTGTGGTTTCAAAAGTCAACCCTAGTTCAATCAATTTCCACTTTATTTTACCCAAAAATAGGGGAAAAAAATAATTCAGAACCTAGTTGAAGGCTTTTCACCCGTGTACTCATGATCTTTAAAGTTACTAAGCTTAGTTATGGATCGTATTTGTTAACACCCAAATTTTTATCGATTTTTTTTTTCAAATATCCATTTATTTTGCAAAAAAAAATTAAATTTTTTAAAAAATGTAAAATCAATATATATGATTTTTTTTTCAAATATCCATTCATTTGGTATTATCCGGGGCTGATAATTTTAGTAGAATATGATTGTAATAAGGACTAGAAACTTCAAAAAGCTTTTAAATTGAACCTTCCCAACCTCTTATCATTAGATGTCATGCAGACACGCCGAGCATGCCTAAAGTCAAAATTGCATAAAGTTCAAACTCTCGCCATCCGTCGAATTTCTCTCGAGCACTTTAACATTGCAGCTTTCAATCCTAATCCATATGATCTAAAAGGGAAGTCTTAATAGAGTGTTGGTATTTGCAAGCGGGAATGATGTCAGCCTCATGGTCAACTGTTTATGAGAAATGATGGGTTTTGGAGGCCAAAGCTTGTTTAGACTACCAAATTGTCGACCCAATAAAGATTAATATGTAGCATCTAAGTTTCTGCATGATCAAAAACTTCTTTTCAGAGTATGTTGGCCGTCCAATTAAACAGTTATTGTATTTTTTTTTTTTTTATGACCCGAGAACCCCCGTACAGCCGCTAGTCGGCGGGGTAAACCCGAGGTGAATTGGGCCGCCACCATAGACCCAGTCGTAGGTAAGTCACGCAATGGGGACACGGGGCTTCGAACTCCTCACCTGTCGTTAGGATCACAGGAGCTCTAGCCAACCCGGCCACCGTAGGCGGTGGTGCAGTTCTTGTAAGTTGAACGTGCATAATAGTGATTAATCAATTTAATAGGCTTATTGTCTAAGAATTTAAAGGAAAAGCATGATGATTGTTTAGAAAGAATATATGTGATTGAGTAAAGCCTCTTTACTCTTATCTCCAAAGAGCGGTCGTGCAGCATGCGTTAGCATAACAAAATGAAATCGAATTTCACATGTTAAGACTGGTTTCGGAGATTGACTCTAGTTCAATTAATTTCCACTTTATTTTACCCAAAAATATGGGGGAAAAAAGAATTCAAAACCTAGCTGAAGATTTTTCATGCGTGCACTCATGATCTTCAAAGTTACCATGCTCAGTTATGGATTGTATCTATTGACATTTTTTTTTCAAATATCCATTTATTTTGCAAAAAAATATATAATTTTTTTATAAAAGGTAAGAGCAATATATATATAAAGAATGATGAAGTCGGGTGGGCCGGCTTCAGCCATCTAAGTTCGTTTCATTTTCTCTTTTGAGCCCATCTTCATCTTTTCCTTTTAGCCCATAAAAGCTTAAAAAGGTTGAGGCGTGCCGGCCGTGACGCAAGCCGCGATCCAAACCTTCTGGAATGCATTATGCAGTAGCTGGCGCGAGGGGGAAGAAGAGAAAAACAGAAAGATTCCTTCTCGGAGAGAGGTGGGGGAGGACGCTCAAGCGAGGGCGGGTGCGTGAGGAGGCAGAGGGGAACCCTCGCGGAGACGAGAGGATCCGGCGTTGGCCGCCATTGATGGGGGGCTGGCTGGCTTTTTGAGGGAAGAGAGAAGTTCCGCCATTGGAGACGAGAGAGAGCAAGGAGAGAGGGGGTGAGGCGGAACTTGTGGGGGATCGTTGGTTCACTGAAAAAACACCACACCAGAGAGTGAGAGCGACATTTTAGGAAGTGGGTATATCTGGGTTCTCAAGCAAAGGGGGGCCTCGTCGCCGGAGTTTAGCCCGGATTCCGGAGCTCCGATCGGGGGCAAACCCGGATTCTGTCCTTCACCGATTCGACGAGCTTGCTACCACGGAAGAATAGGAACGGCCAGACGACCTTCAGCGTTGTTGACTGGGATCTCATACCACCGAGCAAAGCAGGTAAAATCTCGTTTCCCGAGAGTCCTGCTTTGCCTCAGCCGAGAAATATATGTCTGAGTGAGTTGATTCGTTATCTCGAGGAGACTGATGAAATAAAGTAGGTTTGTTGCTAATAATAATGTCCGGGGTCTGTACGTGTTGTTGCGAGTGGGAGGAACGTATTAAAATCGGATCGGAGGCTTATTCAGACGACTGCCCATCACTTGTTTGATAAAATGCCGGAATGAAGTTCCGAACCTCCATGTTGTCTGATTCGACGTTAGAAGTCTGTTTAATTTTTGATTGCTCACACATTATCGGAGCACGACTCATTTTGGTGTGTTTTCGCTGGGTTTCCAAGTGACTTCGTGGAAACAAATCGGTTGATGGCGGTTTGGCTTTGAGTCCCCCCTCCACCCGGTGCAGCCAGCGGTTTGAGGCTGCACCAGTCAGTCCACTTCGCTGCATTTTAGCGCATTTTTGTTTGGCTTGTTATTAACACCTAAACTTCACAATTTTACTTAAGACTTAATAGCATTAAAAGTTAGGAATTAGTCGCTAAAAAAATGAATGAAATCCAAAAAATTGTCATAGAAAAGAAAAAAAAAAACAACGAAACAACAAAAAAACAACAAAATGCTTAAGGGGGGTCGGGTTGGGCCTGATCTGGCCTTGGCCTGGCCTGCCCCTCTTTCTTTTCTTCTCTCTCTCGCGCTGGGCCCAGCCACGTTCATTCCAATTTGCCCGGCCCGCACCAGCTTATCTCCTTCTTGGCCATCCCTTCGCACGCGACTTGCAAGGAGAGTAGAGGGGGAGAATGGGAAGAAAAAAAAAAACACGGAGAGAGCGCAAGGGAGTGAAGAGAGTTGGAGGGAGAGACCACCGGCCACCGCACGGCCGACAACCTGCCCCGTGCCTCCTTTCTCGCTCCAAAACTCCGACCAGACGTAGAGACCAGAGGAGCAAGAGAGAGAAAGGGGGGGAGATAGAAAGCTCGAGAGATGAGAGAGCACCACCGGGAGAGAATAGAGATGGATGAGAAATAGGGGAGTTCACATGACTTCCGCTGGAGAGATCTTCGGCGGTGAGTGAACCAGAGAAGGAGAGATGCCGAGTTAGCCCAGATCTGATCGGAAATGATCAAATCTGGGAGACAATGTTGCTCTACCGTCGCTTACTGGAGCCACTTTGCCCTCCTTTTGCCCACGACCCAGCCACGACACCGCTCTGCCGCTCTACTAGCAACCTGCGGGCCCGACGCTTACAATCGCACCGCTGGTTACCCCGTGTGAACACCATCCGTAACGCTTGCCATTGTCGCCCGCACATTGCTGCCTCAAGTGTCGACGCTCGCACCTGCACCTCCACCACTGCCATTGCTGGTTCGCCGCTCCCCTCTACCGAACTGTTGTTGCAGCAACACCTCTGCACGAGCACCCTCCTGCAACGCCAGAACCAGTCACCGAGCCACCGCACGCCTCCACCTTTACTCTGACGCCTAGTAGCCCCTGCTTGCGCTGCCCTCCGTTCGAAGCTCCACCTTGTCTCCGCCTAGCTCTGCTGACGTTGCTGCCCATCGCCGAGCGTTGTTCGCCTCCTTTGCGCCACTGCAACACCAGTCCACACCCTTGATGCCAGCAGCCGAGCCGGTCGTCAAGCCCTCTCGCCATGAAACCTGCAACATCCGTCGATGCTGCTGCCCATTGTCGCCATCACCTGTTGTGTCGTTGCCGCTGTCCACACTACCGCTGCTCACCACGTTGCCGCTATCCCTGATCGTCCCTCGTCGGCACCGCAAAGGAGCAAGGGAGAGAAGAGGTGGAATCGAGTAGGGTTTGGTCTTTGAAGCAAATCAGGTGCGAGTCGCAAAACAGGTAAGGTTTTTGGCAATTCAGGCCAGGTTTGGACTATTTTTGCATGTGGGCTTTATTTTAAAAAAAATTAGACCAGACTGGGTCTACACATCAGGCCCAGCTCAACTGGGTTTGCAAATTTGGGCCGCACGGCCGGGCTTGGCCTGAGCCCGGGCCGTTTGGCCCGATTTGGTCCGGGCTCGGGCCCTTTTCAACAAACCGGGTCGGACCCAACTCAAGGATCCGACCCAAGTTGTTTTTAATATATTATAATATTATAATATTTAAATAATATTTAAAAAAAATTTAAAAATTTAAAAAATTCTAAAGATCCAAAATTGTAGGGTTTAGTTAGGAATTACCATCTATTGCCTTCTTAGTGTAATTAGGCTTTTATTTGTTCATATTTTGATTATATCGTATGTTTAATTTGCATATATAATAATGTTTAATTTCACGTATTTAATTTTACTGCAATTAGGATCTTGGTAGTTATGATTATTACTTTAATAATTGCGTACTCGCATGATTATCTCATGTGTTAGTGGATATGTATAAAATCAATTCAAACTGTCTAACAAAAATATTTCCTTCTAAAACGAATAAGATTAGGTACCGAAATGGTACTAATTGGTCAATTCATGTAATTAAGTCTCCGACGCTAGATTCTCTGATTGAGTAGGAATTGAGGTATACTCTTATATTTCACTTGGTTTCTAGCCGACTCCAATAGGCTAGTGGCAACTTTTTTTGTGTAAAATTTCTAAAAAATATTCCAATGTCACATAAGGTATGGGCTTGGGAGAGCCCACACCTAATTATGGGCCATAGGTCCATCCTTTAGGCAATACCCCTAAACCCATTATGGTAGGTTGTGACAGCTTGGCGATTCCACTGGGGATTTGGTTTTAGACCTTAGAGGACTTAGGCCTAAATTTATCTTGTTCAAAAATATTTTTGTTTGGCAGCAATGATTCCAGATACGCCCTTAACATTAAATGCGTTAAAATGTTTTTCTAGAATGGGAGGTATAAGGGGAAGTGTTTGCTCACATTTGTCTTGTAGGGAGGTGTATGAATGTATGGTTTATTTATATGTACGAAGTGTTGTTTGCTTATAAATTATTGTACATGTATCATTTGCATTGCACTACGCTCTAGCACATATAACCTGCTGTCGGAATTGGGCTGCATAGGATATCTTAGCATGGTGTCAAGATCGATACCACTCCAACTACGATCATGTAGTATGAGTCGCCCATCTCTACCCCAAAATTTCTTTCTTCATGTTGAAGGTACCCACTCTGGTTTATAATCGCGCGACATGGGTCAGTTCTTTGATGAAGCTTGAGTCATGGGTAACCTGACCTAGCCACGAGCTTGTTGGTTTAGTCCGGTGATCCTATGGCTCTATTTTGAGTTGTATAAAGTAGAAATCGAACCACATCCCATGAGCATGTCTATGTAATAATAATAAAAAATAAAATAAAATCAAAGGTCGGCACCCATTGTAAGTATCATTTTTCTTCTATTTGCTCATTTCGTATTGAACTTCTATCTTAAAATTTGCAAACATCAATCGATTGCCTTTGGTGCTGTAGGCTTAACATTGAATGTAAGTGCTAAACATTTTGATTTCGCCATGTCGAACACATGGTTTCGTTTAAATTTCTAGTTATGGGCTCGAAATCATTATAAGGTTTATGGTTAGCCTTAAACCATGTCATTTACAAGGTTTGTGGGTCTATCCTTAAAACCACGGGGTTGGTGCTTTTCCTAAACCACATGACTTGTAGGTTCATCTGTAAACCACACTTGTTTGCATCCGGTCGAAATCCGTTCATACATGGTGAGACTATCATACCTGGTCGAAACTCGTTTGTATATGGTGAGACATTTCTCTTAGTCGAAACTCGTTTGAATACAGTGAGACTATCATACCAGGTCGAAACCCATTCATACACGGCGAGACATTTCTCCCAGTCAAAACCCATTCACACATGGTGAGACTATCATACTTAATCGAAACCTGTTCGTATACGGTAAGATCTTTCTCCCAGTTGAAATCTGTTTATACATGGTGAGACTATCATACCCGATCGAAACCCCTTCGTACACGGTGGGAGAAAGAACCCGTTTGTACACAGTGAGACTATCATCCGGTTGAAACCCATTTGTACAAGGTGAGATATTTCTTCGAGTTGAAACCCGTTTGTACACGGTAAGACTATCATACCGAGCCGAAACCCATTTCTATATGGCGAGATTATCATACCCAGTCGAAACTCGTTTGTACATAGTGAGACATTTCTTCTAATCTAAACCCGTTTTTACACAGTGAGACTATCACATCTGGTCGAAGCCTGTTGTACATGGTGACACATTTTTTTCCAGTCGAAACCCGTTTGTACATGGTGAGACTATCATATCCAATCGAAACCTGTTTTTACACGGTGAGACATTTTTTCCAATCTAAATCACATGGTTGGCGGGTCTATTCTTAAACCACATAGTTAGTGGGTCTATCCTTAAACCACACGGTTTATGGGTCATTCTTAAACCACTCTTTTAAAATGTTCATGAGTCTATCTTTAAACTACGATTTTTCAAAAGGTTCATGGTCAACCTTAAACCATGTCATCTACAAAGGTTCATAAGTTTTCCTATATTTCCAACCCGGTTGAAACCCATTGTTACAGTGAGACCTCATTTTTCTTTCTTCTTATGACACGGCATGTTTCTGTAGCTCGAGGTTTCTCTTTCTTCTTTTGACATGGCATGCTTCTATAGCCCAGAGTCTTTCCTTCTTCTTATGATAAGACGTACTTTCATAACTCTGAGTTTTTCCCATCGACTTGATGCGTGCTTATGCACCCAAGGTCTCTCTATTGCAAAATAATTTAGGTGTTTTTTATCTTTGAATGCAACCTCTTTGAGCTCCTATTCAAAGATGGGCAATTGTTAACACCTAAATTTCACAATTTTACTTAAGACTTAATAACATTAAAAGTTAGGACTTAGTTGCTAAAAAAAAAGAATGAAATCCAAAAAATTGTCATAAAAAAAAAACAACAACAAAATGCCTAAGGGGGTTGGGTTAGGCCTAATCTGGCCTTGGCTCAGCTTGCCCCTCTTTCTTTTCTTCTCTCCCTCGTGCTGGGCCCGACCCAGCCTTCATTCCAATTCAGCTCGGCCCGCGCCAGCCTATCTCCTTCCCGGCCATCCTTTCGCACTCAACCTGCAAGAAGAGTAGAGGGGAGCACGAGGGAGTGAAGAGAGTTGTAGGGAGAGACCGCTGGCCACCGCACGGCTGACAACTTGCCGCCGTGCCTCCTTTCTCACTCCAAAAGTCCGACCATACGTAGAGACCAGAGGAGCGAGAGAGAGAGAGGAGGGGGAGATAGAAAGCTCGAGAGAGGAGAGAGCACCACCGGGAGAGAACATAGATGGAGGAGAAAGAAGGGAGTTTACACGACTTCCGTCGGAGAGATCTCCGGCGGTGAGCAAGCTAAAGAAGGAGAGACGCCAAGTGAGCCCAAATATGATCGGAAATGATCAGATCTAGGAGGCAACGTTGCTCTGTCGTCGCCTGCCGGAGCCACTCCACTCTTCTTTTGCTTGTGACCCAGCCATGACCCAGCCACAACGGTTCGGACCACTGCTGGTTCACCGCTCCCCTTTGCCGGACTGCCACCGAGCCATCTCGCACCTCCGCTTCTGCTCTGACGCCTAGTAGCCCCCGCGTGCGCTGCCCTCCATTTGAAGCTCCGCCTCGTCTCCACCTAGTTCTGTTGACGCTACTGCCCATCGCCAAGCATTGTTTGCCTCCTCTATGCCACCACAACACTAGTCCGAACCCTTGTCGCTAGTAGTTGAGCTGGTCTTCGAGCCCCTTCACCACGCGACCTGTAACACCCACCGACGCTGCTGCCCGTCACTGCCATCACCCGTCGTGTCGCCGCCGCCATCCACACTACTGCTGCTCACTGCATCGTCGCCGTCCCCAATCGTCCCTCATCAGTGCCACAAAGGAGCAGGGGAGCAGGTCGGGTGTGAGTCTCAAAACAAGTAGGGTTTTGGCAATTCGAGCCGGTTTTGGGTTGTTTTTGCATGTGGGCTTTATTTAAAAAAAAAAAAAATAGATCAGGCCTAGCCCAGCTGGTTTTTGCAAGTTTGGGCCGCATGGCCTAGCTCGGGCCCTTTTTCAACAAATCAGGTTGGACCTAACCCGGGGATTCAACCCGAGTCATTTTTATAATATATTATAATATATTTTTTAAAAAATAAATAAAAAAAATTCTAAAAATTCTAAAAATCCAAAAATGTAGGGTTTGTTTAGAAATTGCCATATTATGCCTTCTTAGTATAATTAGGCTTTTATTTGCTCATATTTTGATTATATCGTATATTTAATTTGCATATCTAATTATGTTTAATTGCACGTGTTTAATTTTACTGCAATTAGGATCTTGATAACTATGATTATTACTTTATGATTGCGCACTTGCATGATCACCTCACATGTTAGTGGATAGGTATAAAATTAATCTAAACTTCCTGACAAATCTTTTCTTCTAAAACAAACAAAGATTAGGTATCAAAAGGGTACTAATTGATCAATTAGTGTAATCAAATCGCTGACCCTAGATTCTCTGGTTGCATAGGAAGTGATGTATACTCTCATATCTCACTTTATTTCTAGCCAACCTCAATAGATTAGTGGCGACTTTTTTTGTGCAAATTTCTAAAAAATATTCCAATGTCATGCGGGGTATGGGCTTGGGAGAGCCCGCACCTAATCATGGGCTATAGGCCCGTCTTTTAGGAAATTCCCCTAAACCCATTTCCTTCAATTAGGGTAGGTCATGACACTTGTCAAAATTGTTGCTGTTAAATGCTTGGGCTCGATGAGATTTTTTGAAGATTTTTATTTCTTTTTATCGACGGAGCAAACAATTGGTGATATAGGCCGGCGGTGATCTGCGGCATAGGCCAGTGGTTGGTTGTGGTTCGGAGAGTTTGGTCGTTTGATATAGAGCGGTGGCCGAAGTTCTGGTACTTGTGCGATGGAGTTGTTGCTTCAGCCAACGGTTTGCAGGTGAGGAAATCTTCGGAGAAGGAGGAGCCGCGAGGTTGAAGAAGATGCGGTGAGAAAAAGACAAAAAAGGAGAAAATAAATGAAAGAGAGAGAAAAAAAAAAAGAAAGGAAAAAGGGGGAAAACTGCAAGAAAAATGATCAGGCTAGAAAGAATGGAGAATGGGCTATGGGCTGGTTGGTCGTGGGCTAGCTTCTTTTTTTTTTTATAAAGAATTTGGGCCAAAAAATTAAAATTAAAAAGAAGAGAAGTGTTCATGGGCTTATTTAATTATTTTGAAAGGGCCTTCAGGGAAAACATTTTTAGCCCTTAACATTTTTAGCCCAACCCGATCCGAGAGGGCTTGGGTCGGTTTAGTTGGACCGGGTCTCCCCACCCGATCTGAATTTCTTCTATATTAATATTTAAGAGTATATTAATAGTAATTAAAAAATATTTTAAAAATTAAAAAATTAGAAATATAGTAAAAAATTAAAAATTCAGAAAATGATAAAAAAAATTAAAAATCTTTGGAAATAAAAAAATTTAGAAAATTCGAAAATCAATAAAAAAATTAGAGTTTTAGAAAATTGTACAAAAAATAAAATAATTATTAAAAAATTAATTTATAAAAAAAGAGAGAAAATTTTTAGAAAACACTTTAGAAATTATAACCCAAAATTGGATAAGCCTTTAGAACTTTATAATAGGATTTCTTGTTTTGCTTTGTCTCATTTTCATTTTTAGGGACAATTTTAGGATGCTTGCAACTTTCTATTATGATTATAAATGATTGCGCTTTTCAATATTTGGATGTTACTTCCTAGTTTTAGAATAGTTATAACAAATATGATTAGGTTAAGTACCAAAATAGTGTTAGCCTTAGGACTAACATAATCAAATCCCCAAGTCCATAATTCTTGGTTGTGGTAAATAGTAAGATATCATCTCATATCTTACTGATTTTTAGCCAACCCCTAAAAAAGGCTAGTGGCAACTCCTTAATAAAAATTTGTATAGACTTAATTGATTTAAATTTTTGAACACCCAATGTCGTGTGACGTATGAGCTTGGAAGAGCCCATATCAATGGAAGGCTGTCAACCTTAAGTTGATAATACCCCTAAACCTAATATCTCTACCTCTGTGAGGGGTTAGGTCATGACAGTATCCAAGGGTTCTAGAAAAAAAGACATTGTTTGCATGGATCATGCTCAATGTCGGGAAAACCTATGGTTCTCGAAAAAAGACATTGTTTACTTGCTTACATGCAAAATTAATTTGCATGGGTCATGTTCAATGTAGGGAAAACCTAGGGTTCTTGAAAAAAGACATTGTTTGTTGGCTTACATGTAAGATTAATTTGCATGGGTTATGCTCAATGCAGGGAAAACCATAAAAAAAAATTTATAAACCTATTGTATGGCGGCCAAATCGGCCAATTTAATTCTAAACTTTTTAATTTGACCAAATTAGTCTTACACATTTTGATAATTTATCAATATAGTTCTTCTGACTAATTTTGATCAACAATTGATGGCGTCAACCCTAGTTGTTCTATGTGGCAAAATTGGTACCAATGTAATTTTTTTTTTCTGAATTATTTATTTTTTATTTTTTTCTTTCTTCAATTCTTGATAGGCGAGGGCCCTCACCTAGTGGCCAATGAGGATCGCTGGCCCTCACCCAGTGGCTAGTGATGGTTGGTTGTCAGCCCAAGTTGGAAAAAAAGATATAAAGAAAAAAATTCTAAAAAATTCAGAAAAAAGTTTGAAAAAATTATCCACGACTACACTAACCGTGCCACGTAGAACAGTTTGCATTTACGTCAGTAATATTACAAATCATCTAATGTGAGGCCTATTTCTTTCACTCGCTCACACATGCACTCAACAATATGCATACGATAATGACAATATAAATGGACAGACATTTTTCAAAAAATTAAACATTAAGAGGACAGTTATGGAGATTTTTTACGCATAGGACAACTTAAACTTTGGACACACTACATACATAAAGAATCGATGCCCTCCGTTATGTCCTTGCGAGGAACATTCATTGTGGAATCTTAGCGTTGGAGCGAGGGTCAAGTGAGACCCGTGACTCATTGGTGTGGACCTTATCCTGCTTTCTTCTGCATTAACCGTGACGGACCCTATTTCCTTTTACTATTCAACGTACAAGACGAGGGTGACATTGACTCAAATTTATGGGTCAGACAAAACGACAAAATCTTTCCCTGTCGATACATTGATTGGGAGGCTGAGGAAGCTTCCCAGCAACAACAGGAACGCGTGGAAACAGAACGCGTCTAGAATAGGGGAAGCTTCATAGTGAATATAGCTTGAATTTTTTTAAAAGACTTTGGACATTTGTGCCTGTCTTGAACCATCGTAACTTGACTTTTCACAAGCTTGTCCATATTATAATATTGCACCAGACCGCAAGCCATGACGTTCGATTCGAGCTACATCAACCAGCATTGAGGTCACGAAGCTGGTAACGAATCCACAGTATCCTAAGCTAGTCTCATTTGTTATTTTTAAGTACAAGATGACGATATGTGAAAACTCAATTTGTGCTAACCCCTACTAGACCAACCGGCACCGACCAACTCTGGAAAAGATTCCTTTCTCTCTTCTCTCTATCCACCACCCCTCAGCCTTTGACTCGTCCACGTCAACTGCCACAGCTTGGGCCATTATTACCTATTAGAAAGTTCAACACAAAAACTTAAATGGATAAGCGGAGGAAAACCACATACATATAAAGAAAGTCCAACACAAAAATCAATAAGTAAAGAGAAACCATGTGCATATAAAGAGTTTTAAAATCCCATAAATAAGCTAGAAAAGTACTTTTAAGACTCCTCTCTCATGCAAACCAAATTAGGAATTATATGTGAAATTTGACGACCAATCCGAAGTGGGGTGAACACAATATAAATTGAGGCAAATACAAGCTCTAATAGCGTTAAATAGTCAATGAATAACACATATTTCATTGATAATTCGTACAATATAAATAGGTAGATATTGCTTGCTATAATCATAGTGAAAGTCAAACATAAAAATAAAAAAATTGATCTACATGAAAAGTAAATAACAAACAAAACAAGAAAAATATCTCCAAATAATCAACTTGTTTATGCACTGCTTAATGTGATCTCTCCATACTTATTGATAGAATATTTTGCATTGTAACTATGCCAATACTTTGCTATTTGGTTTGCTACTTTAAAATTGTCATTGTCCACCTTCAAGCTTCACATACCATCATTGCCACCCCCCCCAAAAAAAAAAAAAAAAAAAAAAAAAAACAAACAAACAAGGATTTGAAAGCACTAGAAAAGATAGGGAGAAGATGCCAGCGACAACGGTGAATTGTGGCGTGGCTTGCTAGACAATGGTGATCAACAAGGGAGGAGCAATGGTTAGGCATAAGGCAACTAAGGAGTAAGAGGAGAAGGAACAGACAATATAGATTTGCGTGTTAGGGTTTAATATATTTGAATGAGGTGTTGAGTTTGATTTTCAAATCAATGATAAGGGCATTTTTTGGACCATGCACATTTGTTTTAAATTTTTTTTGAAGGGGCACTATAAAAGGGATATGTTACACAACCTCATAAAAAAACTAGCCTCAACATCCTCTCCCTTCTTTGCTCTTCATATCTTCTTGTTAGATCTATAGATCTTGTTGAAGATAGTGAAACCACCTCTCTTCCCATGGTATTTCTCGCCTTGGATTTTCATATATATCTTGTGTCTTGTGTGGTTTCAATTTTTCTTTCATCATTTACCATTCGTTCTTTGATTGGTGCATTTTTTGGTATTGTTCCGCAAAAAACTAGTATCAAAGCAAAGGAATTTTGGCCTTTTTGTCCGAGATGGCATCTATCAAGTTCAAAGTGACACCTTCCGATGACCAAAACAATTATAGGTTATGGAGGATCAAGATGAATGCGTCATTGCATTGGGAAGGTTCAGTTAGAGCCTTGGACAGGAAGTATCCCGATGGCAATACTACAACCAAGACCGAGGAGATGAAAAAGAGGATGCATGACATCATTCAATTGTCATTGTCTAACAAGGTGCTTCGAGGTCACTGATAAAGAAACGGTTTCGAGATTGGTGGAATAATTTTGGGAACCTCTACATGAGAAATCTCTTACAATGAGATTATTCTTGAAGCGGTGTCTTTACACACTAAAGATGCAAGAAGGTGCTCCCATCCAAGAACACTTAGATGGATTTAATAAGATTATTATGGATATGAAAAATTCATATTTGAAGTTAGATAATGAAAATCAAGTGGTAATAATGTTATTTTGAGCTCATATGAGAATTTTGTGAATTCAATGTTGTATGGAAGGGAATCCACAACTCTTGAGGATATGAAGGCCTCGTTGAATTCCACGAAAATGTGTAGAAAGTTGAAAGCAATTGGCAATAGTGATAAAGTTGATAGCTTAATTGTTAAAGGAGGGTCAAATCATCATGATAGGCATAGTAATAGTAAAAGGCATTCAAAGTTTAAGTCAGGCCGTGACAAGAACAAGGTAGAGTATTACTATTATTACAAATTTGGGCACTATAAAAATAAGTGTTATTTACTCAAGGCTAAGGAGAAGAAGTCAATGGAGAGTTTCAATTTAGCTAGTTTGGAGAAGAATAACAAGTAAGCTGATACAAACAATGTTCTTACGGTTTTGTCTTTAGATTGTCGTGTCGATGATGACTAGTTTTAGATTCGATATGTTCATATCACATGTTTCAATAGAGATTGGTTCCACACATACTAGCCAGTGGTGATTTAATTTGATGAGCAACAATGTAATTTGTAAGATAGTGTGTATTGGCAAGGTGCAAATCAAAGACAATATATGATCACCACCAAGGCTTAAAGGACAAACCACTAGCCAAGGACAAAGGACTTCGAAATAAAGAAACTCACTACCAAAGCATAAAGGACAAACCACTAGCTAAGGACAAAAGACTACTTCGCTCATCACCAATGAGTAATTCACTCTATAAGGATAAAAAATCTAGGATATGAGGTATCCACTCTCCAAAAATATTACCTCATACTGAGGAAAATTTCATATATTCATATACCCAAACCGATGCCTGCCTTTACAAAAAGATTACAACTCTATTTATAGAGGTAGTGCTAAACAAAAGCAAAAACTATTTGAATGCTGAAAATTGACTAGACTCTTAGTGAACTCACCTAATAATGACTCAAAAACAACAACACAATAAAAACTTACCAAAAGTTGTGAATAAAGAGACTTAGATGCATGCATCTAATTATTAGAAGCATTGAAACTTGATAATATTTTGATTATATTCGACTATTGAATTTGGTGGTTCTTACCATTTAACGTGTGTGATTTCGTATATCATTTTATTGAATAAATTCTAATTTTCCAAGAACTTGAGTGATAAAAGTGGCGGTTATTTCCTAAAACATGATTGATCACACCGGTGTTCGTGCTCCATGTGTAAACTAGATTTTGCTACGCGCCCTGAAAAAGGTGTGCTGAATGGGTACGCTTGTTTTGTCAAAGCATATCATCTCGGTCAAGTCGATGGTTGTCTACTTCATTACTTTTCCCGAACCGTTTCGGGAGCCGCAAGTGAAAAGGTGCTCGTTCACATCATCGAGACCATGGAGCGTTGACTCTCCTCGTGATTCTAAGCACCCTTCATCTTTGTCAAATCCGGGGGATAAGGCATTGTATCAACTTTGATTCCGGAGCCGCGAGGGAGAGGTTGAGAATTGGAATGGGGAAAGCAGATGATCCGCAGCCATGGAACGCCACCGTCCTCCACGATACCGCAGCTAACTAAAAAACTTGAGACCTTGGCGGATTTCATCCTTGGTTTCAGCACACGACAAATTTACAAGCGAAACGAATGAATCCAGATTGATTTGGGCCCCAACTTTAGTTTTCCAACGACATGATTAGCATTTACCTGTAATGCTATTCCGCTTGAGCTATTTCAGTTTGTTCTGAGTTGGAGTTTCTAGGATTTCATTTGCAGATACGCCTATGATGAGCAAAGCCCAGATTCCGCCTAACAGTCAAAGGTCTCATTACTGAAACTGATGCACCTCAATGCCATAGTACTGAATCCTGATGCTGGTTCATTTGGATTGAAAAACGGAGAAACGTCAAAGGATACAGGAATGTCTCATCAGGTAGGCATAGGACAGTAAATGTAGAACGGTAAAGATTAAAACATGGAAACTAAACTCACTCCTATACCTTACATGAACTTTCTATACACACCTTCTAGTGTTTCTTCAATGTATACTGTAGTTTCTCTAATAGACTAGTATTCATCAGGCACGCTGATTCGGTAAAATCCAGCAACACAGCAAGTTTCTTCAGCACTCGATTTCTACTTCTTGTTCTTCGACAAAGTTACTTGGGAGTTGAAATTATTCTGGAACTGTTCTTGCAGCGGACATCTCTGTCTGACTGGGCTCGTCCTCATTTTCGCCCGTGAGCTCCTCGAGCGACTTTCCTTTTGATTCAGGGACTAATAGAGTGAATAACATCCCGAAGAAGTTGATGACGCCGAGCATGATCAATGAGTTCTTGACTCCAATGCCCGCTGGGTAACCAGCATCTCTATCCGCCTCCGCTTTCCCCTGAGCAGCATACAAAAACCCAAAGGCCCCAACGATTGCCCCTGCCTTTCCACACGCTGCTGATATGCCGTGGCAAGTTGACCGGAGTCTCGCGGGGAATATCTCCGCCGGCACGACGAACGTTGTGGCATTGGGCCCGAAGTTGGCAAAGAAGAAGGTCAGTGAGTACATGATAACGAAGCCGATGTGGTTTGGCTTCAGGGTCCAGTGATGGTAAGGGATTGCGAGCGCGAACATGAACACGGTCATGAAGAAGAAGCCCATTAATTGGATAGCGAACCTTCCGATGCGATCAATGAAAGCAACCGTGAACCAGTATCCAGGGACGGTGCCGCAGAGCGCAATCAAGGTCTGCGCTCTGGCAATGCGGAAGACTTCATGAACTGCGTTCATGTCCTTCGCGGCGGGAAGCCAACCCACCTTGCTAAAGATGTCCTTCTGGAAGAGATTGGAGCTGTAGTAAGCAATGTCCAACAAGAACCAAGTGGTGGTGGTCCCGACGAGGTGGAGCCCGTGGCGGCGAGCGAACTCTCTGCTGAACAAGCCGAAGTTGTTGGATCTCTCTTCTGCAATCTTTTGCACCTTCTCTTCCTCGGCCTCAAGGTCAACGTTCAACACCTTAGACATGTCGTTTGCCGCCTGCTTCGCATTCTTGGCCACTAGGGCGGTGTAACGAGCAGTCTCAGGCATCTTCATTCGCCAGTAGTAGGTCATAGCGGCCGGTATTGCCCCGAACATCAGAATGATCCTCCAGATGTAATCGGCTTCCGGAACAGTGGAGCCTGCCCTATCGACTGAGTACGGAGGAGCCTTGTATGCATGATCAAATGCGCTCGAGACGATGAGGGCCACGATCCCTCCAACCAATATCCCAAATCCTTGCATGGCGAAGACCGCAGCAATGAACGCGCCACGGGTCTTCTTGTTGGCATATTCAGACATGATGGTCGCCGACAACGGGTAGTCGCCGCCGATGCCGAACCCAAGCCAGAACCGGAAGAAACAGAGGGTAGCCATAACGCCCTTGGGCTGGTGGCCCAACGAGAGCCCTGAGGCGAAGGAGCAAACAACCATGAGGACCAGAGTTATGCCGTAGACTCGTTTCCGTCCCAACTTGTCACCAAGCCACCCGAAGAAGAGCTGCCCGGCCAAAGTGCCACACAGTGCGACACCATTAACAGCAGCTGCGATAGTGGGAGGCAAAGTGCCAGGCTTGGCAGAATTGGGATCGAAGTAGTATATCCGGCCGAGTAACTTGGTGACAAGAGATATACTAAAGAGATCATACGCATCGGTGAAGAATCCCATCCCCGCGATCACAATTGCGGTGAAATGATACCATTGTGTCTTGGCCACATCAAGCGCATCAAGTACCCCCAGTTGGTTTCGAGCCATGACTGGCAATCACTCCCACCTCTGTCAAATGAAAGATCATTTTAGTGGTTTTAATGAACGCATTATACTCCTTCTGTACCTTCAGTGGCAGAATTACAAGAAATTGAACGCGTCTAGTCAAAACGTAACAAAACAAGAGGCTAATTATGAACAATCCTCTGCCTCTCAGTAGCCAAGTGAACCAAGTTGCAGAGGAGTGAAACTTTTGACACGCCTTCCAAAGCTTGTACAAAGGCTACCGTATTACATGAGTTTCAGATTCGTGGAATCTCTCTCTTCGTAAGATGTTCGATGGACGATATGATTAGGTAGGACACTTGAATCATAAAAAAGACCGAAAAAGATGGCCCAATCAAACGGTTTAGATTTTTGTGTGTGACCTCTGAAGTCAATGTTTCAACAACTCCGGGTCTTTAATCATCTTTAAACCCTTGATTACCGGAAACCCATGTTTCATGTCGACCCTGCTGATAGCTTCTTAGCTACAGTTATCATATGCTCCAGAGTTCAGACTAAAAGAAGCAGAAAAGTTGCAAGGAAAAGTTGTCACAAATTGTTAAGACCCTCTTCTAAAAAAACAAGTAGCCGAGTTAACAGGAGAGTCTGCTACTAAGGGATTTGCCAAGAACAAGCATCAAAAGACTCTAAAAGGAGTGCAGAGGCAAGAATTACAACATACCAAAGCCCACTTGTTCGTGCAAGAGGAGATTATTTCCATTTGATTTCGGTGAAGGGAAAATTTGCCTTTATGTTTTATTGTTGGTTTTATCGAAGAAGACGAAGTTGGGAGGAACAGTTAACCGTATTCAACAGCTCCATATATATCTCTGATCTCAGGAAAGGAACGAGCTTGAGGACCATCATTAGTTCGTGCAACGCAAAATGCTTCAGTTGAGTCCAGAAGTATGAAATATGATGACAAGCAGAAAGGCAAAAAAAGGGCTTTGATGGTAGCTAAATAAAAGCCATCCTTTGTCTTTTTACGACTGCAATTATAATTATTGAAAAAAAAGAGGAAAAATGATTGTGCATGCAAAAGGAGGAGCAGAAAGTTACTACGCAGATCTCTCTGAACCTAGCGCCTAGCGGTGGAGTCCGCCACTCATGGGAGAGAGAGAGAGAGAGAGAGAGAGAGAGACTGACCAGCTGAGGATAGTCGACGAATGGTGCTGATGCCAAGTTGGATATGAAGAGAGTGCAATTGGAGCAGAAATGTTCGGGTACTTAAAGGCTTCTTTGGCCTTTGGCCTGCTGAAAGTCGAGTCAACATTGGCGTGTCTACCCGTGTTTGCGTCAATATTCTAAGTCGTCGCGGGAGCTCAAGTGGTGCATTTTCGCTCGCGGCAGGTGTCTCTCTTCTCAACGTTTACGTCAGAAGGAAAAGCACAAAAGAAGAGAGAGAAACTTTTTGAAGACATTTCTTCTTTCTCCGCGTGAAACGATAAGCCAGGGCCAGGAGGGTTTCATTCATTGTTGACCCTGGTGCTTCAAAGGAAAAGAACAAAGGCAGAAGTATAACCCCAGTGGAGATTGATTTTTTTTTTTTTTTTTTTTTGAACAGAATGGAGATTGATTATATATATGATTATTGTAACTCGAACCTAGAAAAACGAAAGATGATTGCAATGAAGGGAAAAAAGAGAACGGTTGAAAAGTCAAGGGTAACGGCCCAATCAAGTGAGTGAGTGGTTGTGAAAATCCGACGTGGCGATTTTTATATGATGAAGTCTTTGTGGGTGACCTGACAAACTTGTTTGAGGTCATCAAAACGATTGCGTGTGATGTGCTTATTTAGTAGGTACAAACTTTTCGATAATAGTTTTCTCAGGTCATTTTATATATATTTTGTTGATTAACTATAAAAAAAAAAAAGCTGTCCAATTAATTTAGTAAGTCCAGAGGAGCAGGAGAAATAAATCCACTGGTCATCTCTGTCTTTCGCTGCATTACCTTTTGGCCGTCCTTGTCCTAAAGAATTCGTGTTCAACCTCGTATTACTCTGATGGTATTTGAAGGATCTTTCTTGCATATACTCTAATGGAGTTTATTATAGGACAAAGGACTTCGTAGAAGACATTTATGTATTGTAAAACAGAAACCCCAGAATCCATGTTACGGGCAATCGCCCACATATTTAACGGAAATGATGCCATCCAATGAAAATATAGAAAATTGTCCAAAAAATTCTAAATATAATGTGTGGGCGTCAATTCAAACCTAAACCTTTTAATTATCTCGATATAGTCATAAATATTTTGATTATTTGTCAATATAGTCCTCCAAATCAATTTTAGCCAGAAATTATTAATGTGAACGCCAACCATTTTATATAATATGGCAGCGTTGATGTGTACAACTTTGATAATTTTTTATTTTTATTTTTTTCTCTTCTTTTTTTTTTTTTTTTTTTTTAAATCATCTCACTAGCCACTAGACTATGCCCGATGACTTGTCAGGCGAGAGCTCACTGCCCTCGACAAGCCTTAGCAAGTGGCCAATGGCCCTTGTAAGCCTTAACAGTAAAAGAAGAAGAAGAAAATAATTAAAAAAAACTTAGAATTTTTTTTAAAAATTACAAAAATTGTCGAATCGGCAATTTTAGACTAAAATAGATCGGAATAACTATATTAGCAAATCATCAAAAGATTCAAAACTAAATTAATACAATTAAAAAATTTATAATTAAATTAATAGCCATACAATATGTTTAGAACTTTTCGACAAAGGTATGTAGGAGAGTGAATCTTATGAGATATAAGTTATTGTCATGATAATGGTTAGCAAGGTTTGAAAAGCAGCAAAGTCGATTTTATTTTATGTTTTTCAACACGTTAGAGAGTAAATTCTTTCATCAAAAGTTATTAAATTCGCATATTCAATAATTCATCATCTTATTGGGGTTAGTATGCCGACCCTTTGGTGAGGATTTATGTATTATTCAGATTTTTCAAAAAGAAAAAAAGAAGAAGAAGAAGAAGCAATTTGAATGTGCTTTTTACTAATTATAGAAATGAAATGCATAATTGTCGACCAGTACATAAGATCTAGAAAAATCAACGTTCACAATCATGGGGAAAAGAATTATCCATTTTTAATCGACGAGGGCAAGATCAGTGATTGATGAGTATAAAAAAACATTCACACCGCCTAATTAAGGATTATCTTATTTTAATAAAAAATATTTCCTTCCCAAAGATGGCAGGGTTGACTTTGCTGCCATCCCAAAGATGGCTTGAAAAAAATATTAAATTATTATTAAAAATTGTCAATGTTAATTCCAACCATGCTACGCGAGATGGCTAGGATTCATTTCGGCGATTTTCTGCCAAAATTATCTAGATTGACTCAATTGACATATTTTAAAAAAGTTTATGATTAAATTGACAAAAGCTCAATAGATTTAAGATTTTTTGGACAATTTTCCCAATTTAGCTACCTAGGAGATGATGCGAATTTCATGAACTAGTTAAGTCCAAATGTTTGGCCTAATCCATATGAGTTCGCATGCAATTTGTGAGATTCAAATAGGTGCTTTTAGTTTTTTAGCTAGAGATCTCCAACATCTAACCAATTGCACCAATCCTAAAGGGATAAAAACCTATTGTGGGGAGTTAAAAGATAGTAGTAGATGATATTAGATAGGGTAAATGACACAAATAGTCATTGAACTTTGGTTCAATGTGTAATATGGTATCTAAATTTTAATTTAATATGCAATGTCATCGTTGACTTTAATTTGTACAATGTGGTCCGGGACTTTTGGTATGTGTTTAATATAATTCCTAGAATGTATGAAAATGTTCAATATTGTTCCTAAAATATTAAATAAGAGTTGTGCTTTGTAGGGAACAAAGACAGAAATAAGGATCGATGGACAAGAGAAATGAAAAACGACATCTTCTGACACAAACATTGTGTTAGGATTAGCCGCACAACCAATTATTTACAATTCAACAAACTTAATTAGTGGCAGTTAATTAAATACTGTATTTACCATAAAAATTGTTGTAACCAGGAATGTCATGATTAATATACGAGTAGCATGCAAAGCAAAGATTACAATGTGAATTCAGAAACCGAATTTTTCGTAGGGATCATTATAAGATTCGATTAGTTACTTGCTGGATGATTAGAAAACCTGGACTTCAAATGCAACTTCTCAAAACAGGCTGAATAGTATATCATTTTAGCGTTATGACCGCATATAAGTGAGGCCACGTTAAGATTCTCTACGGACTTTCTATTTAACTTCCCGACAATCAGTGACTACCCAAACAGAAGAGGACACCCATGGACGCGTACATTTCATCGCCGAACTCATTTCATTGGCCATTTGAGCTGACTTTGATTCAGCAAGATGCTGAAGTTGGCTTGTTAACATCACATTGTGAAACTTGTTCACAAGTTTCCGCTATCGCGTCGAAGCAAAACGCGTGTATGAAGAATAAATTCATCGTACCACCGACCGTTGCAGCGTAGAGAGTAGATCTTTTGCTTTCCTCGGTGGAGGCCAAGGTTCAAAGTCCTTACGAAACAGGGAAGTTGAAGCGCTGTATGGTGATTTACCCGGTGGCATGGGGTGGTGGTTTCACCTGTGCTGCCCCCAGGTTCTTCTCGCCGGCTGCCGGCTTTCGGGATTTTCTGGGTCATTAAAAGAAAAAAAGAATAAATTCATCGTGGGAACTGATTTGGATTTTTTTTTTTTTTTTTTTTTTTTTTTGGTAAAGCGAAAATTATTGGGTTAAATATATATTAGTTTAGGATATTTTATGAGATGAAAATTAATTTAGAATAAATGTGTCATGAACCACTATTGAGATTTATAATGATATCAAGCCAACAAACATTTAATTCTCGCTCCCCACTTTGCTTCCGCTTCACCGACTCCAACAAAAATAACATTCTGTCCTTGTTTAAGTTGCTGTTATTCTCTCTGTGTTCCCTGAAGCAAGCCTCTACGCATAAATTACTGAAACCCGATTGGCTTTTTTTTTTGTCGAGATCGTTCTTGCCCCGTGGACGACATCATTTGGTACGATTTGGGGTTGATATTTGTGGCAGAATATGATTGTAACTCTCTGACAACGACTTGAAAACTCGGAAAGCTTTCACATTCAAGCCTCCCCAACATCTTATCTTCAGAATGTCATACGGGCACGCCAAGTAGTATATAGAGTCAAAACTCTCGCTATTCATCTGTGTTCTTTCTTGAGCACTCCAAGACAGCGGATCTCAAACTCAATTTATCTGATTTAAAAGGAAAATAGAAAGGGTTATGCATTGCAAGTGGGTAAAATGTCGGCCTCGGGGTCAACTGTTACTGCCGAATGATGGCTTCTAGAGGATGCAAAAGCGGAATGAATAGAATTAGGTTCGAATGAAGAGGTCAAAGCATGCATGTTTTTCTTGCTCAGGCTAAAAGTTTCAACCCTATGAGGCATCCGAGCTTTTGCGTGATCAAAAGCTTCTTTTCAGATTATGTTGACCATCAATTAAGCGTTTATTGTAAGTTAAATGTGCATGATTTTGTAAGTACTAGATTAAATATATTACGCTTATGACCTAAAAATTTGTAAGTGATTGAGTTTTCTCACACAATCATTCATGATCCTTGAAGTTACTAGGCTCAGTTATGGATTGTATACTAAGGTTTTAAGAAAAAAATGACATTTTTTCTTTAATTATGTGCAAATTAATTCACACGGGTCGTGCTAAATGTTTGGCTAATGGGAAATGATGGGTTTATTTGAAAGGAAGCTGTCTTCAACTTTCGACTTTCCCACCTTGGTAGGCGCGGTCCTTTTGACCTAAATAGGAGACACAAAAGTTAGTATGGAATGGATCCGAGGACCTGAGTCCATTCACTATTTCAATTCTCATTTCTCTGGAAAATCTGTTGTCTTTTATTCTAAATATAATAATTAAACCGGTATGCGTCATCCATTGAACACAAATTGCATATACTAATTAGTTTTCAGATACAATGTGAACTGATTTTTTTTTTTTTTTTTTCCATTTTAACATATAACTACAGAGCTTACTCAATTTTTGGCTATTATTTTACCATTAATTAAGATCAATATATTTGTTCTTTTTTTTAAAAAACTTTTTTAATTTAAGTTTTTCTCTCTCTGATATTTTTATTCTACCTCTTTATAGGGTGTGAAGAGCAAAAGGGTAAGAACTTAAAAAATATTGTGAAAATATTATCGTATCGTAATTCTTTAACTTTTGCAACCTTTATTCCTGAATGTGCGAGAAATTTAGAGTATAATTCTAAAGTTCTAAGAAATCAAGAGGCGCAAAGTGTGGCGGTTTAAAACTAGATATATACAAATTATAAGTCTGAGCAACGAAAATCATATAAGTATCATTTATCAATAAAAAAGTAACATCTAAGATATTACATAGAGAGTCAAAAGTTGTGAAAATTGATTAGAATAATTATATCAAAATTTGGTGCAAAATTTTAAAACTAAATTAATAGAATTTAAATTATTTATGAATGAATTGATATTCATATAATATATTCATGGTTGGTTGTGTAATTCTTCCTATGATCTGTACATGCGAGGAACATGCATCGAAGCTTCTTGGTAGCGTGGTGAGGGTCGAGTGAGACCCGCGACACATTGATGTTGACCGTTTTGTTAATGTTTGTTTGGTTGTAGATGTGGACCTTCGTCCTGACGTCTCATTAACGGCGGTGGACCATGTTTGCCCCCATAGAGGGGTGTGGCATTGACTCAAATTTCACTGGCTAGATGGGCCGAAACTTCAATACCTTCTTCTACCGTCCGTACATTGATTGAGGAACTGAGGAAACTTCCCAGCAGCAACAGGAACGCGCAAACGGGTTCCCAGCCATTACGTCTGATGGCGAAGCTTTTACGCTAAAACCTCCTATGTTGTTGTCAGGTTTAGATTGTCATGACATGCCGAAGGACTACAAATGCTGAGGTGGGAACGCGAAGAAATGTTCTACTAAAATACAATACGCAAAAACGACGTGATCTTAGAAATAAACGAGAAATAATAAGGATATTAGAAATTTACGTGATTCAGTCCGAGTATCAGTATTTACGTCCACGAAGAGAGCCAACATTAAATAATCCACTATAGTCGGAGAATTATGGTTCATAATCTCTCATACATTCAACTCAACTGTTTTCCGCACTTAAATTTAAATTCAAACCCAAAATGTTTATAAATAAATAACTTATTTGGACATAAACTCACAATACAAAATTACCGTGCGTTCAAGTTCAAAGTAAAACGTTCTACGTACGTCAAAAACAAAAACTTCAGCATTCGTTTTTTTTGCTCTGTGTACATATGACCTTCGCATTCTTTCTTTCTTGATCGCGAGGCTTCTACAACGGCTCCTCTAGACATGCGGCTTCTCTTCTTTATTTTTATCCATGTGGTGCTCACTCTCTAAAAGGAAAATCTAGGTGTTTTATGTGTGCCCAAAGTAAAAAATTTGACCTTGGGCCCGCTGCTTCAACAAGTTCTTAACCACTGCATGTGAAAAACGGGAAACCCTTTCTATTGTCCTTTTGCACTACTATCCTTTTTTTACCCCCCAAGTAATAGATAAGCCCAAATCTTTTTGTCTTGTAGCATCCAATATTTCACCTCTAGTTGAAGACGTTTTCCATGTGTGAGATTTGAATCCATCTAGGAAAATCTTTCTCAACAAATTTGGCTAATAAATCAATATTTGAATTCAAACTCGAGATATTAATTTAACAATTTTCTACATTGGCTCGATATTTGAAGTCAAGTTATAATACTTATCATTCATGTTGCCATTCCAAAGCCTCAATGGGCACTTACTCTCCACAGACGCCAATAGAGCTCAAGCAGAGCTTGAACTTCGTCAAAGGAACAAATTAGTCATCATGTCTTCCAGGTTATTTGCTGTAGCAATCTTTCTTCACAATAACATTACCCTTAGCTAAAACAACTTGGATGAAGTGATACCTGATGGTGATATGCTTCGTTTGCTCGTGATAAATTGGATTATCGCCAAATATATCACACATTGATTATCATAGTGTATATCAATACTTTTTTATTCTAACCCAAAGTCCGAGAGCAAATTTCGTACCCATATCGCTAGGGGTGAGCGTGGGTCCGGGTAGAACCGGGAACCGGAACCGAACCGGAGGAGGGTCCGGTTCGGTTCCCGGTTCTGAGGAGGCCGGTTCCGGTTCCCGGTTCCTTTTTTTGGGAACCGGCGGTTCTCGGTTCCGGTTCCGGTTCTCATCGGAACCGGAACCGGAACCGGAACCGGTACTAGGAACCGGAACCGGAACCGGAACCGGTCCGGTTAGGGCTAAAAGTAAAAAACTAAAAAGCCCCAAATTAGTCAAATTAGGCCTACAGAAATAAAAAACCCTAAAAGTTGTTCTCTCTCGTCTCTTCCTCTATCCACACGAGACTTTCACTTTGTTCACGGTTTCTCTCACGGACTCACAGTTCTCTCTCTTCGCTCGTCCGTTCTCCACCTCTGCTCGAGTCGACGCCACCACCGGTCGCCCTCGACACCACCGCCGTTGATCTCTGCTCGAGGGTCGAGGCCACCTCCGCTCGCCCTCGACGGCACCGCGGCCGACCCCCGGGCCTTGGCTCACCGTTTGCTCTCGACGCCACCGTTGCTCGCCCTCGACGCCACCGCTTGCCGACCCTGCTCGAGGCCACCTTCTCTCGCCCTCGACGGCACCGGTCACCACCGCGACCTCGCTCGCCGATCGCCCTCGACGCCACCGCGCCGACCTCGGCTCGCGATCGCCCTCAACGCCACCGTCGCTCGCCGTCGACACCATCGTCACTCTTCCTTGACGCCACCGCTCGGCCGACCACCGCTCGAGGCCACCTCCTCTCGCCCTCGACGCCACCGCCGCTGACCTCTGGCTCGCCGATCGCCCTCAACGCCATCGTCGCTCCCCCTTGACGCCATTGTCAGGTGACACTCAGGTCCGTCACTCGCCCTCGACGTCACTCGCCTTCCATTCATATTTTGGGTTAACCTTTGCTTTTACTTTTCACTATATCCAGCTTTTTAACATCACTCTTCTGCTAAGAGGGCTCTTGGGTAGGTTAACTGTTACTTAACAACAAGAATAGTTGGAACTTGGAGTTGTACAAAAGAAAGTAAACTAGAGCAGCTCATTGTCCTGCTTTTTTCTGTCAATTATCCTTTTCTTTTTTTTAAGGAAAAAATTTATCTTAAATATCAGTCAACCAACAGGTCCAACACTGTCTTGATGATATAATAGGGCTATAAATGTTTGATGGAATGACAAAAAAAAATGAGTAAAATATGAGAAAGCAATGTGGTGAGCGAGGGTACGTGTAGGATAACTGTAGCTGCTGGATATTGCTGAGAAATAAGAGAACAACATGATCAAACATGGGGCATAGACATCATTGTCTAAAGATGCAGCAAACTGAGATTTGGATGATGTGTGTATATTCATCCTCATGTCTTTGATAGTTGCGACATGAACATCATGGAGGATCGCCTTTGCTTTTGACTGTTTAGAGCAAAAATAGAACTAGGTGAGTAGATGCAGGTGGACAAGGCAGCAAAGAGAAGTTGGGACAACTCGTTGATCCGTCGAGCCATTCTCATCTATAGAATAGAACTAATGCCTTATTCATTTAGGTGAAGCAGTGTGGTCACCATGATGGCAAAGTGCTAATGAATTTTTCCCAACTTAAGTAAGACCAATGCATGGAACTCTCTTAATCAATTTATGAAAAAACTATCTTGTGGATAAAACTTGTTTTTATATGTGGAATGAGGATACAGCAGCCACTTTTTCTGGAAATGTATACAATTGCATGAAGAAGTAATTGTGTGAGACTTTATTAATCTTTGTTCCGCGATAGATTGTCCTACAAGAATCTTAATGTTCTTCTATGATGTATCACTGGCCATGGGTAAAATAGAGTGCTTCGATGTTCTTGGTTTTCCCAATTAGACTCATGGATTACGAAGTGGAACATGTGTGTTTCTGTCCTATTTTTCGATTATAGCGATTGGCTTGCTGTTTAGATGATGTTTGTAATTCTTAATCATTGACAAGTTCTTCTTTATTAATGGTTCCAGCTAATCCTTCATTGGTCTTCCTCGAACTAGAACCACGAGTTTCTTTTCAGTTCTTTGCATAACCGGTTATTGTTCTGCAGGTCTGGTCCTCATCACAGTAGGCCATTAGCCAATTGTTTAGCATAGCAACTAGAAGTGCCGGGGCTCATCATCACTACAAGATCTTATTCAACTAATAATTGCAACAAATTCTCGTTGGGGGTAGTATGGCTATGGTAATTTGCCTCCCTTTCCTTGTCTTCAATTTCTCTTGTTTTTTCAATTTAGATTTGTCTAGTGTGCAAAGCTTTCTTGGTAACTTCATTGCTAGAGTCTCAGCTGAAGTAATTGCCTTAATATCAATCAAAAAGTTTGTTGGTTTGGCATCTCAAGCTCTGTGGAAAGAATGTGTAGTGGATAATATTGTCTTCATGTTGTTTCATGATTGCCTATATGAGTCTACCATAAGTATGCTTAAGAATACACTTTAAAAATAATAATTATGGAGAATAGAATAGAGTAATTGCAGCTTTTACAGTCTATGGGAGCTGCTATTTTCTAATTGTGATGCTCCCTTGTTAAAAGTGTTTCTTCTAATGGTTGGCCTTCCATAAGTTTGGCTATAGCATGTGCTTCTATTTGTCTTGAGTTTTGATGGATCAAAATTTTCTTTTTCTTAGGCTACAAATGAAAACCTTCCTCCAAATGTTATAAAGCAACTTGCAAAGGAACTGAAGAGCCTTGATGAATCCCCTCCGGAGGGCATAAAAGTTGAAGTAAATGATGATGATTTTTCCACCATATTTGCTGATATTGAAGGCCAGGTTATTCTCTTTCTTTTGACTACTTAAGCCATTCATTGCAACTAATATGGTCATAGTCTGATAAAATTATGTCTTTTGGTCTCACAGCTTTGGGACTCCATACGAGAATGGTGTTTTTCGGACGAAGTTGTTATTGTCTCGTGACTTTCCACATTCTCCTCCCAAAGGTCTGCTCATGCCTATCACTACGTGGCAAGAGAACTTATAGCACTGTTTTTAACTCCCTTATGGTTCAATAGTTTGCTATAAGAAATGGTGCACACATCAGTTCATGGTAGAAAGTATTCTCTTTCTCTGTTAATGTTGTCTGTGACTGTTTTTTTTTTTATGGTTTTTAACTCATTTGTACATAAAAATTTCAGTTTCACAACTTGTAAGATTGACCAATTCATGCATTTTTATTAATTTTTTATGCAATCTGTTTGATGTCTCATATATACACCGTCACGGACTATGTAGGTTATTTTCTTACCAAGATTTTCCACCCAAATATTGCTACCAACGGCGAAATTTGTGTCAACACATTGAAGAAGGACTGGAATCCTAGTTTGGGACTACGTCATGTTCTTATTGTGAGTTTTTCTCAATACAGAAATTTAATATATCCATGTTCTTGTAGGTGCTACGAGAACAGTTTATGAAGGAAATGAGTCCACTCATGAAGCATACCAGGATAAAAATGTGCAGCAAGAAGCTGACACTGAGGTGATTGAGCTCTTTTGTGTTCATAAAGTGTTCGTATACATGATAAGTGCTTTTCTGGGAAGCCCTCAGAGCAAGAGCAAATGGTATGGATCTTCTTGTTTTGTTGTTTTTGATATTTAATAGTATTCTTTCTGAATCCTTGGCACTGTTGCTATGCTAAGACAGAGATATGATTTCTGGAATGAGGCAATCAACCTTGTTGACTTGCATCATCCAAATGTGGTGGCCTTTTACCTCCTCTTCGTTCTCAGTGGAGGGATCATCCAACCATTCCAATTTCCAGCAGAGGAGTGCTGACTTTGGCGAAAATCTTTGGGAACTTGAAGACACTTTATCAAAAGCTGCATCAAAGCATGAGTTATGAGTCTTTTGCTGATTTAAACAAGTTTTCCCAGGTATGCCACCTGCATAAAGTTAGTAGGATAGCAGGGAATGCACAATTTTTCCCAAGAAATCATTTGATAGAAACGTGCGGGTGAACTAACCTTTATGAATGTAAAAACAGCTTGTTTATTACTTCTAAAATGCTGTTTGCTGTTTGTGTTATATTATCTTCAATGAATGACAAGTTTGTTTATTATTGCTGCATTCATTTTCATTTTTTGTAACTAAAAATGAAAAAAAAAAAAAAAAGAACCCGTTGGAACTGGAACCGACCCCGGAACTGTGTGGGGTAGGTTCCAGGTTCTCGGTACCCGAGGGTAGGTTCCAGGTTCCAAAAAATGAGGAACCTGTACCCGAGGGTAGGTTCCAGGTTCCAAGCGGAACCTGTAAGGAACCGGGAACCGCTCACCCCTACATATCGCCTCCTTCACTACAAAAGTTAGTGTCATTTACTTTGCCTTAGTCAAAGATAAGATAATGTAATCTTGTAAGGACACTTTCCAACTAATTGCACTACTTGTTAGCGTAAACACGTACCCTACTAAAGACCTATAATCATCTAAGTCATCGGCTTGATCTGAATCCACAAAGCCAATGGTCTCATTGCCATTGCTATTCCTCTGATATACTATACTCAGGTCTGTTATCATCTTCAAATATTTGAAAATCCACTTCATAGCTTCCTAATGTGCTTTACTAGGATGCTTCATATAGCGACCAACTACACTCACAACTTGTGAAATATCAAATCTAGTGTACACCATAATGTACATAATACTACCTATGGCATTAGAATAAGGAATACATAATATATGATTCTCCTCATCTACAGTCTGTAGTGATAATTTATTTGAAAGTTTAAGTGTCACTAAATGCATACTTATAAATTTCACCGACTGTATGTTAAAATGTGCCACAATCTTCTCATTATATTTCTTTTATGATAGACATAAAACTTCTGTAGCCCTGTCACGAAAAATCTCTATACCCAATATTTTCTTTGCAGCACCTAAATCTTTCATCTCAAATTCAACATTTAATTGTCTATTTAGCACATTAATATCAGACATATTTTTAGCTGCTATTAGCATATCATCAACATAGAATAATAGACAAACCAAAGAATCATTCTCTAATCTCCTAAAATAAACACAACTATCCATTTGACTTTTCAAAGTCTTGGCTAGCCATGAAGCGTCAAAACACTTATACCAATGCCTTGGAGACTGCTTCAGTCCATATAAAGATTTCTTTAACAAGCCAATATGATTTTCTTTACCTGAAATAGCAAATCCCTCTGGCTACATCATGTAAATTCGCTCCTCCAATTTATCGTGAAAAAATGCAGTTTTCACATCTAGTTGCTTTAACTGAAGATCCTGCGCAACAACTAAGGTAAGTAAAATACGAATAAAAGTATGTCTTATCATAGAAGAGAATATCTCATTATAGTTAATGCTCTTCCACTATGTATAGTTCTTCACCACAAATCTCACCTTATACTTCGCTGCCTTGACATCGAGAATGCACTCTTTTCTTTTAAAGACCCATTTACTTCTAATAATCTTCTCGCTTTGGATACTTTGACCAACTCTCATGTTTGATTTCGATTGAGTGATTCCATCTCTTCACTCATAACCCTTAGCCATTGCACCTTAGAGTAAGACGAAGGCTCATCTGTTTCCACTTTATCACCTATAGTTAATGCATAAGCAATATCTATATAATCATAACGTACCTGTGATTTATGCCTTCTCTATCTTTCTATGGCTATAGTGTGCTGCGGCTATGTTGGTTGTTCATTAGCATCGACTTTAGGAATTGCAGCCTTATCTGCAATCCTAACTTCTGTTACCCTCGAGGTCTTCGAAGTCTCCACCTGAAGCTCCACCTTACTAATGACACCATTATGTTTGCTTTGTTGGTTGTGTCTCAGACTCCTTTATTCAAGCATTACAATCTTGTTGAAGATCACATTTTTGCTAATTAGAAAACCAGGTGATCTAGGATTAGTGCACCACAGCTGATAGCCTTCCACCCCATGTGTATAACCTAAAAATATGCACTTTTTTGCCCTCAGCTCAAGCTTGCCATCACTCACATAAGCATCCGCAAGACATATGAATATATGTAATCCAGAATAATCAATAGGTTTCCCCAATCATACTTCATCAGGAGTTTTCTACTATGTGGTGTCTTATAGTCTCTTCTTTCTCGCAAAAATCAGTAATTTTTTTACCATAGAACTTCATGCTATTATCGGTTCTTAAGCACTTGATCAATTTATCCGATTGCTTCTTAATCGATGCCTTAAATTTTTTGAACCAATCGAACACATCATATTTATGCTTCAAAAAGTATACCTATGCATTCCTTAAATAATCGTCGATAAATATTAGCATATATCGGGCACCTCTTTTTAAAGGAACCGAAAACAGGCTTCAGACATTTGAATGAATATATTTAACTAGTCGCTTGGTCAAATTAATAAATGTAGTAACCTTAACTTGATACTACTTTTCAAAGATGCAATAACAACCCTCTTTCACTTAACATTGCTATACTTGCCTTACTCATTTGCTCTAAACGCATATATCATAATTGAGGCAAGTTAAAATCTGACTCACCTGATGAAATTGCAGTGGTTCCAATCTACTAGAGAGTATTCACTTTCTTCCTCTTCATTACTGTCATGACATCTCAAGAGATCTTTAATACTCCAACTTCAGTAGTGTAATTACACCAAATGTCATCGAGTGTCCCTAGAGAAATAAGATTTTTCTTAAGCTCTGGCTCTTGCCTCACATCTGTTAATGTGCGTACCACATCATTGTACATCCGAATCCAAATTGTCCACATCCCCACAGCCTTACATATTAAGTTATTTTCCAAAAGAATTCTACCAACATCTACAGTCTGGTAAGTAGTAAATCAGTTCTTATGAGTAGTCATATGATAAGAACACCCCGACTCTAGCACTTATTTGTCTCCTAACGAACTAGTAGTCGCACATGAAATAGCTTATGTATCACTAGTGCTCCCCTCGGCAACATTCATCATATTGCTTGTAGCATTCTGACTATTACCTTTATTTCTCCGCTTCGGACAATCTCTCCTAATGTGCCCCTCATCGTGACACTCAAAGCACTTCACGTGTCCCTTGGACTTTATGTGGCGTGATTTCAATATGCTTTTACCTTTACTGCCATTAGGCCCCCGATGTTGTTCTCTACCATGAAATATTATTGCTTCGCTACCTCTTGCATAAGACCATCATCTAATAACTTTCTCTACCACTCCTTAGAGAATAAGACAGACTTTATCACTTCCTAGGTAATTGTAGTATGCCCATGTAATAGTGAATTAGTAAAGTACTCCCATGACTTTAGTAAAGAAGCTAACAACATCATACTATGTTTTTCATCATCAAGTATCTTATCGATATTTTTGAAATCCATCATGAGTTTATTAAATTCATCCAAGTGGGATCTGATAAACCTATATTTAGTATATCTAAATTGAAACATCCTCTTTAATATGTACACGCGATTGTTCAAATATTATCTTCACATAGAGTGCCTAAAGTTTTGCCTATAATACTATGGCATCCTTTTCCTCAGTAACCTTTATTAAAACCTCATCCAACAAGTTCAATAGAATTGTGCTCTTTACTCTTTCCATTAGCTCTATCCTTTTAAAGGCTTTCATTATAATTGGCAACTCATGTTCACCATCCAGTGTAATGGCCAAACCCTAGGTTGTCAATAATGCCCGTATCTTGATGCTCCATAACCCAAAGTTACTATTCCTGTTAAACTTATCAATTTCATATTTCGCCTCAAACATTATTGTAATAATAGAATTTCCAGATAATAATTGGACAAGTAAAAGACCCAACTCACAATTAGGAAATCCAATCCCAAGCTCTAATACCAATTGTTGAAATATAATATGCGGAAACGACAGGATCTTATAATTTACGTTAACACAAAATCACCAAAGTAATAAACTAGGAATAATAAGGACACCGACTGAGTTCTCTTTCCCTATCCGCTTTTTGTAAGAGATTTATGTGATTTGATCCAAGTATCGGTATCTACGTCAAAAATTTGACCTTGGGCCCTACTACTTCAACAAGTGCTCAGCCACTGCAGGTGAAAAAGAGGAAACCCTTTCTATTGTCCTTTTGTCACTATTATCCTTTTTTAATCCCAACAAAGCAAATATATTTAAATTTGTAATAAATGAGCCCAAATATTTTTGTCTTGTAGTATCCAATATTTCACCTCTGGTTGAAGACGTCTTCCACACGTGAGATTTAAATTCATTTGGGAAAATCTTTCTCAACAAATTCCCCTAACAAATCAATATCCGAATTCAAACTCAAGATATTAATTTAACATGTTTTATGAGAGAACTCATGAGGAAGATTGTCAGATGGAAATTGAGTTTCCGAGTCTAGACAAATTGAGTGTTCTGAGTTCGCTTGTTGATATGTTGATCAACTGGCATATGCAATCACTCGGGTTGACAATGGGGGAAAAGTATTAAAAAATCCAAAACTTGTTGCATTGGTTTGTGACAATTAACTCCTAAACATTTTGACTAATAGTCATATCAATCATTTTGGTTAATTTTGGCTAGATATTGGTGACATAGACACCAGTCATCTTACATGACATGGCGGACATTGATGTTCACATTTTTTTAATAATATTTTTATAATTTTTGAATTTTTTCTTCTTTTTTTTCTTTCTTTTCCTCCTCTTTCCTATGGTAGTTGACATGGCTATGGTTGGTGGGCTGGCGTTGCCTGAGAGGGGCTCTCATGGCTAGGGGCGATGGTCAACCTTGCCGAGGCAAGGGTGAAAGATGACGAGATTGTCCTCGTTAGATTTGGCAAGGTTAGGATTGCTTAGGCGAGGGTGGCCAAAATGAAAATGAAAAAATAAAAGTATTATTAAAATATTATTCAAAACATATCCATATTAGTGTCAACTATGCCCTATATGACCACTAGCATCTAAGTCCGCAATATCCAATCAAAATTATCCAGAATGAGTAAATTGGCCCTAGTTTTAAAATGTCTAGGATTAAATTGACATAAATATAATATGTTTATGATTTATTTTATTTTATTTTTTGTCGACAGTGGGACATGATGTGATCTTTTTTCCTTTGTCAAAAGTGGGATTGTGGTTATTATTACGAATAAAGCGACTTATGCCCGCTCTTTCTTTTTGCAATTCGTGAATGGATGGTAAGAAAAAAGTGCAAGGAGGCTTATTAACGGAAACTCATTCGGACAACAGAAAATAGGTCAAGCCGCACCCAACAGCTCGACGTACCAATTCCCAAAGAATCAAAAGCAATTTCCATTCTTTAAATAGACTAATTTAGTCGCACTATTGAGACCAACAAGATGGATGATAAGATAGTTGTAAAAAACACATAATAAGTTAGGGACTGCTTATTTTATTTCTAAAACTTTAATGGTTAATCCATCGGTTTAGTATTCAGAAGTTTATTAGTGGTCATCCTTATCACATGGGAATGAGGAAGTAGGGAGTTAGTTTCCCCACCTCCTCAAGGGGCTGAAGATGGGGACGTTTAGTTTTAGGTATGAGATTTGACTCACGCACTCTACAAAGAGGCTAGATAAAAGTTTGAGAGTAAGTTGAGAGTTAATGAGAAACAAACTCAAAAATAAAAATAAAAATTGTTCGTCTTTTTGTCTCTCTTTATTTCATCAACCGTACGACTTTTGATTAGGACATGGATCCTATGTTCCGTATGGTGTTATTCTTGATGAATTCCATGGATGAGACTAATATCTTTTAAGTTTCTAGTCACAATTTTTTTAGGCATAAGGATACTAGAAATACCAAAAGTTACGTTCCACTCACTTTGGTGTCAAAAAATTTTTTTAGATCACTTAAATGCCAAAGAAAATGATCGCTTAAGTACCAACTTCAATTTGAATTGCCGAAAATTTGATATTGTTATATTTTATTAATTTCTTTGACCAATGTGAATTGACAACGTGCTTATCAACATATATAACCCTAACAATGCTATCTACATGTTTTTCCCAAATATAAACCTAAAATCAACCATTTGACCAATTTCCAAATATAAACCCTAAATCGAAACCCTAATTCGGTTTTCCCTCTAGCATCGACGTCCCCACAATTGCACTAAGAATTGAGCCATAATTTTTCCCTTAAAGCCCTAATTTTTTCAGCCATTGAGTGAGTGAGAGAGGATGATGAATCTCAAGGGAGCGACTAAGTGAGAGCAATAGAGACGGCACACGAGCGAGCGAGCGAGCGACTACAACTTAGCACGGACGATGGTGACTGAACAACTGTGAGTGGGAGAGAGGACAAAACACTAGCATTGAACGAAGCTTCACAATGCGCCTATTTTCAGAGAAGCTCGTGTGACATCATTTTTTAGCCCGGGCTTCATGCGATGTCGTTTCTAGGCAAGCCAGCCACGTCGTTTCATGCGACGTGGTTTAGGAAGTCCATGTGGACTCGTTTGTAATATAATAATGTCAAGTTAGATTAAAATTCTTATTATAAAAAGCCACATAATGTTTATTACTAGAATTTCTCACCGAAGATACTTAAATGATTGTTTGGTTCTCCAATTTGGCACTTAAGTAAGTTGATGAAAACTTTTAATACTAAAGTGAGCAATGTAGGAAACTTTTGGTAGTTCTACTATCGTTTTGCCCTTCTTCTTTTCTTATTATAAATTATATCGAGTATTTAATTCAATAGTTCTGATCATCTAATGTGTATAATTTTTATTTCATTTATTAAATGAAAGGATATTTAAACTTTGGCTCAATGTACAATGTCATTCTTGGACTTTCAATTTGGTCGATGAACTTAAATGTAACAATTCATTTTACTAAATGACAAATAGGACGTTGTTTGATAACGTTGATTATTATATGCTAACTTAGATTTTTCAAAGTAATGAGTCAACATATCTATTTTGTATCCATCTACTTTAAGAAAGGAAAAATAAAATTAGTGCACTAACATGTCCATCGTTATTCAATGATGTGAATTATTATGTCATTATTTGAGATGAATATTTTATTTGGATAGTTCACTTGACAAAAAAAGTAATAATTTGTCCACCATTCAAAATTAATGAATTGGAAGCCACATCAATAAATTTCATTAACTTAAATTTAAAGGAAAGATGATATTGAACGTTCTTATATAGTCTAGGTAGTAGATTGAATATTTATTATTAGTTCTTGAATTACATTGAACAAATTAAACGTTAAAAAAAAATATTATACATTGAATCAAAATTGATGAATCATTTGTGTGATTTATAAGAATTTGAGTGATACGCGTGGTGGTTAATTGCTGAATAATGATTGAGCATGGAATTTTATAGTGGTGTCCGTGCATCATGCATAGACTACATTTGCTACGCGTGCAAAAAAGAAATTAGGGAGATGAAACTTGAACGCCAATAAACTGAGTAGCGAGGAGATGACTATAAATATGGAATAGCGAAATATATGTCTTGTTTGGCTTGGCTTTGGGAAGGGACTAGTGAATTTGGCTTGGCTTTAGGAAGGGACTAGTGAAAGTTGTGGCATTTAGCAAAAAAATAAAAATAATGAACCGCTTTGAATGAAAGCTAACATTGACAAAGCCCAAAACTCAAGCACGATATTTTCAAAAAAAAAAAAAAAAAAACCCTGTCTAAGGATGATGATTTTTTTCAATTTCCTTTCTACCTTTAGAAACTTAATATAATTTTGCTTTTACCCCTAAATGGCGTTGAGTACTGCAAACTCAAGCAATTCATCTTCTCCCCTCATTGAGTTTTCTTTGTTACATTTAGAAACTTACTAAAATTTCGCTTTTACCCCTAAATGGTCATCGATCTGATGATTGTGCTCCGCTTGCTGAGGGTCACCAAGGGTTTAGGTTCACGTATTTGGTTCGACACTCATGTGGGTTTGCATTAGTTTAGGTCACCAAGGTTGCGCGACCCTTTTCATCATCTCGCCTAGCCTCTTTGAAATTTCTATAGTCAAGGATGATGGATTTGCTTCAACCAGGTTTGCTTACACGATGGGATATCTCCATTCTCCAATTTTGCTTTCACGATGTTGTATCCCTCTATTTGTCTTTTTTTAACTTTAAAGCTACTTTGCGAAAAACATTAAATCACTTAACCAAACACATTTTTGATTGAGCAAATGGACCTTCAGTCAAGAAATGCATAAACTCTTTCAAATGCACTCTTAGGTTGGGTTTAGCAGCCATAATAAAATTCGAGATAAGATAAAATTTATCATATCTTGTGTTTGATGCCTGCTCAAAACAGGATAGAGTCGGATATAGAAGAGATATAGGCTAGATAAATGTGGATAATATTTATAATATTTGTAATAGGAAAATTATTTTTCCCAAATAATGAACTTATAAAATTAACAAAATTAAAATTATATTTCAATATAAATAATATTTGAATTCTAATATAGGAAATTCAAAATAATTAAAAATATAAATTTATTTTTTACAAATAAAAATTTATAGTTAAATGGTTGTCAAATTGATTAAGTTTTAGAATAGACACAATTAACGAAGTTGATGTCTATATATGATTATATTCACTATTTTTGTCATATTCTGATACTCGTTCGAAATATTGTAAAAGTTATCATTACACTGGTCTCTTCAATCATTTGTTTACTACTCATTCTTTGTTTTATTTACTATAGTTGTGTTTGAAGAACTCTTGATAATATGCATGAAATGCTAATCATAAAATAAATGGAATGGAACAGCTGAAAAAAATTCTTATAACGTGAATAATGAGCTAAATGTGTTTAATTATGTACAATATTCAATAGTGTATGTAACTAATTACAGATAGTTGTTATCATAAAATTCATATTACACATAGTTCAATGATTAATCTATGCTTTAGTGTATTAAGCTGTATTGCAAATAGATAAAGTAGTCATTTTTATTTGACAGTCAAGGTAGGTTAATATTGCAACAAATAAAACTGTTAATCTAATTAAAAAATAATAAAATATGTGTATATGGCTAATAATTCTGATTACATAAGTTTTCTACAAGGTCAATATATATTTTCAATATAATAGGGCGAATGCTTTCTTTTATAATTACCATTTTCACCTCTTCTCGAAACCAACCCCCCCCTTTCCAAAACTTGACTATGTTTCGAAATACCTTCCGAACTCGATCGAGTTAGCCCAATAACCCATCTCAATTCATCAATTTTGGAGGCGATGGCCAGCTGACAAGCATGTGCTTGTCCCGCGCACTTTTTGCGATTTTCCCAAAGGCAGTTTGATCCATAAACGACCACAAACCTATAACACTAAGTTAAAATAAAACATAAGTCAGTCTGACCTTACCCTTACTTCTTGCACACAAGAAACTGCCTAGTTACTCGACCGCCTCCATGTAGCTCTTTTCCCATATCTATAATGATTCTCCATCTCCAATTGTTCCATCCATCCTTGAGAAAATCCCAACCCTTTCTTTCTGATTTGCAAAGTTGGAACAAATTTGGAGCTTTTTAACATTTTCGATATGCACGTGTGGGGCATTGGTGAAATCTTTTTTTTTTTTTTAAAAAAAATACCAAAATACCCCAAAAAAAGAAGGCAAAACAAGTGCGTGCCGAGCATCCATTCATTGGTCAACCATTATTTCCGACGGTGATGAGCTCGAGGGCATTGTTGCGTCAAAGTATTCAATTTGGGAGTATTTTGAAACAAAGTCGAGTTAGAGAAATTTCAAGAAAAGAAGTACACTTCAGGGAGTTTATCAAGCCAAAATGATCAATTTCACGAGCATTTTGGAATAAAGTCAAATTTGAAGCAAACTTGGAGAGTTGAGCGACTATTCGGGGCAATTGGAATTTTCCCAAACACCTGTTATACCAGAAATTAAGGAAAATTACTAAAGTGCATGTGTCACAGCCCAAAAGTTTTCCGTGTCAAGGTCTATGAATGATCCATGAAGATCAAGTAAACCTCGAAACTTCTAAATTCTAAGGATTCTCGTGTATTTTAGAACACTCTATAGAACAAACAATATTGGAAATGTATTCTCTTGTAATAAATGCCTACGGTTGATAAATGGGGAGACAAAACTCCATTATTAAATTATGGAGAGATCTATGGTTGTAAACCGAGAAGTATATGTACATATAAGGGTTTGGTGACATCCTGATTTTTGAGTTTGATTTCGATGAGACGAGTTGGGCTTTTTATTGACGTGTCTATAGCATTTTTCTCTGAGTTGGCCACTTACGAGTTAACTAGCCTATCAGGTAAAGCCGTTAAACACAATAGACATGAGAATTTGACTAGAATCGACTGTTCAACCGCTAATCTACAATGGTCATTATGGCACCAACAAAATCGATAAAAGACCGGAGATAGACAGATTTGATAGATGTATGTGATTAGTTGCGTGGGTGATTTTACCAAATTGCAAAATTTTTGTCGAACAGTACTAGATCTATTTTTCTGTCATTTCTGTACCCGGTATCCGTATTTGAAATCTCGAAATTTTTATGATAATCAAGAGTTCACCAATGTGTCGAAAACATGTAATGTGACTCGAAAATAATCGACCACATGATAATTACATTAAAAATTCCTAAAAGCTACTAGGTAGATTAGGACGCACTAAAATCACGTCAAAGTGAAATTAACCACGAAATTGAGCTTGATTTTAGAAATTAAAAGTTTTGACATATCACAATTCGTTTTAGGAACATCAGCTTATCTTCCGAAAAATTTTCGGAGATTCCAGGATTTTTACAAAAAATCGATTCGAAAACGAACAGAAATTCGGTTTAGCTCATTTGAAGGGAATTTCGACTTCTAAGCCGAGTTACTGGACGGTAGGAATTTGTGGAAGGGTGTGGGACTTTTATTCGACGAAATTGGACTTCGAATTTGAGAATTTGAGGATGAAACAGAAATTTAAACTAAGTGAAATTCGGAATTAAGGTTGAGCGGCTATATTTTGGTATCAAATTGGTTAATTCTTGGATTATGTTTATTGAAAGAAAGTATTAAGGGGGACAAGGATTCAATTGAGGAGATAAAGCATGTTGACTTCTTTCCCCCCAAGTCAGCTGCGCTCCACGGACGCTGCTTCTTTTCCATTTTTCCATTTCTTTCGGTGCAGCTTCCTCCACGTCGCCAAAGACCGCTGCTTCGGTCTCCTTCATGCGCCGCCCCTTCGAAGCCGACATCATCATCTCCTGCTTTATCTTCATTTATTTATTTTTCCTTCATTTTCACCCTCTCTTCCACGTGCTGCTCCATTAAAATTTCCACTCACACCGTGAGCTTCAAGCCGTTGTGAAGACCGAAGCCGCTCATCCCCTCCACCGAAACCGTTTCTGCTCGGTCCCTGCCTCACACCTCCACCGAAGCTTTTATTTCCCTGCACCACTCACGCTCACCCATCTTGAGTCAACCAGTACCATTCGGTTGACCCCCCAAAACCCACCATCTGGACGCCAGCTTCCTCTCCACGTCTCTCTGCCATCTCACGTCCGAAGCTCCATCTTCTTCGGTCAAAACCCCAGCCGAAGGCCTCCATCGTCCACGCCTTCAATCCCACGCATTTTCGGCTTCTTCGGTCAACTTTCACCCAACGAAGACGAGCAGCTTCCCACCGAACCGCAGCCTCACTCTGCAGTTTTGTTGACCGCCAGCTCGCCCGTGAGGTCTCCTCGAAGCCGAACTTCGTGCTGCGTCCTCGAGCCCGCAAGTTTTCAGCTCAAACAGCAAGCTTGCTGGACCATTTCCAGTCGGTTCGAGCTTCCCTCGGCCTTGCTGTGAGCCCGGATCTTGGCTGCCGTTGCCGTGAGCCGATTTTTGTGCTTAACTAGTGAGTTGCGTCATAATCCTTAATTAGTGGGCTAATGACACTTAAAGGTGTGCTAGTTAGCTAATTAGTTGATTAATTATGTTAATTAGGCTTAAGATGGCTTAGTTAGATTAAGTATTTAGTTAGTATTTAGTTAGTTTAATTATTTAGTTAGGTGGATTAGTTAGGAATTAGTTAGTTCATTTAGTTAGTGTACTTAGATTAAATTATATATGATGGTTATATTTAATTGTTAGTTAGATTATTTAGTTTAGTTAGTTTAGGTTAATTCAATTAAATGCTTTAAATTTATTTCTTTTGTAATTTGTTTAATTTCCGATAATTTATTTAATTATTAATTATTTTTCTGGAAATTAGGTCGGAATAGCCGGTGACCGGAATTTTGTGGTGATTGCAATTGTGTGTTCAGTTTATGCAATTGTATGTAAATTTGTGCGAATTGAGTGCTGATTGGAATTTTGAGTATTTAATTCTAAAATTCGTGAAATTCATTATATGTTCAGAAAATCCTAGGTGTTGGATTTTAATACCAAAAATAGTTTTATACACTATATAAACCAGTGGGATTTTAAATTGGAGGATATCAATTTTTCTAGTGTGAATTGACTGTATACCCACATACGACTATTTTACCGTGTATTTCTAATACGAAGAAAATAGCCAGGTTCACTATTTTAATTGAGGCATTTGAGTGCAATGCATAGTGTCCTGGGCCGAAATTGATTGGTCGTGTTTTGATTAAGAAAAATCATTATAGGATGTTAAGCCGGATGTTACCCATTCATTGGGACTCGAGTCGCGGTAGATTCTAGACCTACGCCCCTTTGAGGAAGCCGTCTAATTAAGAGACGACGTCGTGCTCAAAGGAGGTGAGGCAATGCTTAGCAATGCCAGAAGACCGCCAAATTTAGAGTTGGCCGTACCTTTAAGGGGTGTAATTAACAATTGGAACACATGATTGTTGAGTTGATGAGGTGTTCCGATTGTTATGTGCACTGATTATATGCATTACAATATGAATTGTACTAACGTGTAGGAAGAAAACTAAGGCGAGGTAAGTCATCTGTGCCAATTGAGTGGTTGTGTGGTTAGGACACTTCTAGGTGTATTTCCCTCCTAATGAGAGTTTAGACCGTGAACTCGCTGAAAATTTATATCTCATCCCATCATGGGCTTAAAATTTTTAAGGCCATAGAGGGAGAACTTGGAGCTGAGCTGAGGTGACCTAAAGAGTAGGTCAACTAAGACAGCCTATAAAAGTGTGGTTTGTTTGTGAATATGATGTCTTACTCTTCTATCTCGAGATGATTACTGTTAGGGGATTTATTTTTGCTTCTACATGTGTAATAAAAAGAAAGAGTCGGCGACTCATCCTGGGAAATCGCATAATTTTTATCGACCAAAGAGGGATAGGCACGCGCTCGAGGATCGGGGCGTGATAGGTTTCCTCCCGCTTATTGGTATCATCTCACAAGTAATAGAATTTCTAGAAGTTTCACTCTTATTACCAGAAGTTTCTCTCGCTAGAGTTTTTCTCTTACAATTCTTGTAAGCATGAGTGAATAAGGCTAACTTGTGAAAAAATTTCTAAGATCGCACGGATAAAAGAATGCTAGATCAACCTATCCGCAAAACACGAGTCCTAACATTTTATGTGAATAATCAGACTGGGCATTAATGCACGCTTATGTTGCCTCACAAAGGCTCACCTCCTAAGCCCATGACGGTGTTCGGCTCTCACTGAAATTCATTTGTACGGACTTATAGTTATTTCCATAGGTGATACCGCTCCATCAGAAATTTAAAAAAAAAAAACGTTAGCACTGAAAAGGATTAAGTGTACATCATCCACTTAACCCCTTAATTCCAATAATTGATATCTCGATCTCTCAGCATCAATCCTTTAAACTTACCAAAAAAAAAACATCAATTGCTTCAAGTGGTCCAGATAAAAATAGAGGATGTCATTCTTTCTCAACAAGCCAAAGGGAGTGGCAGTTCAACAACACGATTTCATAATCTTTGAACAACCTTAGGAAGTAGAACTGCTCTGTAATTAGCCATCCTCGACCATTCACTCAACTCTTTTTCTGCATTGTAGAACAAGATAAACCACCCCCCACCCCTCCTCTCCCAAACCCCCTCGTCAGGAGAAACCTTTCGAGATTCTAAGCGGAAGAACTAAACGCAAAATCAAAGTTATAGCCTTTCCCTCGAACTGAAATGAAGTTCCATGATCCGGAGACTTCGAATGATTCTCCATATCTTCCATTATTGAACGGCCAGCGGTTACTCATGCCTTTGCTCCGAGAAATGACTGCAAAGGAAACAAAAGAATGTTACGGGAGAAAAAGTAAACCATAGACAAAGAACCGATAAATAAAAAGGAAGAGCAAAGTGTCTGCGGCCCACAAAAACATTCTGTGTTGGCATTCTTCGATGCCAATACTCATAAACCCTTATGAGGTTGCAACACAGAAAATTTGATTCACCACAGTTGCAAAGGTCGGTTCTAATAATTAGCTCAAGGTAGTCTAATCAAGGTTCTATAGAAGCTTCAGTTATGTGCTTCATTTAGAGCATTTACCACCCTCCTAGGCAATCTGAAGGCAATAAGAGCTGTGGAAATGCCGAAGACTGAGGTAGAAAAAATGATGGAGGTAACTGATCCTCTAATATGAATCTGGATCTCACAGCAAGATTTGAACTCTGAACGCAACAGGAATATACATGTTATACCAACTACTTACTTTTCATTACTACAAAGAAACGTACCAAAAGCCGTGTTTTTGTATCCAATTGATGATAATATTTTAAATTGAACAGAGACAGAGAGGCATAATCAAGCCATGTTGATTTGACAATTCAATACTCCAAATTGACTTAAATTAAGTTGCACTTGACTCAAATCAACTTGAAGTCAACTCAGTTGATATTTGAGTGAGTGAAGTTAATAAGTCGACTCAAAATAAATGGAGAGTCAAGCTCAAGTCAGCTGACTGATTAGCATTCCTAACCAAATTATGAAATCACCGCCAAGATACTGGAATTTGGAAGTAGTTCTTTTCTCCATTCCACCTCTCTCAGATTGGGCTTTTCACAAACAGAGCCATCTAGTCAAATTATGAATTCACCACATATATACTGCTGTCTACACTATCGAATTGAACATGTTCAGCTGTCATACGGCAACGCACCAATGGAGGCGAGAGCTTTTGAGAGTCAAGGAAAAGAGACAAACAACATGATGTTATCTCATCATGGAGCTAGAAAAGATGGGTCAAATCCCAAATAAGTAGCATGGTTACCTTCTGTTTTAAATAGTCAATATATATATGAAACGATCTTCTTCGGCTTGGTCAAACAATGAAAAGAAAAATTAACATCATGCGTGCATTGAAAGTTAACACTTCGAACACTGATTTTTGTCCAAGTTTGTATTTAACAGATTGTTTTGGTCTAGAATGCTTTACCAATCTTGGACTACATGCACTTTCATAGTGAAATGTTGCAACCTACACACACTTTATACAGCTCTCTATGACAACCAACAAGCTTTTCAATCTATGGCAACAAATCAAAGCTCAGAGGACCCAAATCATTGCACAGATGGAACAATTAGGCCATGTCGCTTGTGGACGTTGCCCTTTCCAGAATGTCATCATATCTAGATCTCATTCTTGTCAAAGATTTGACCTCATATTCTTCTTCACAAATTTACTCCATCTCAAACTCGGTCAGCTTTTAAAGTCGAAAGCCAGGTTTGAGTCCTATTTCCCTCTTGTTTCTGTGTTTCTTACGAGGCCCTTCAAAGAAGTGCTAATTAAGAAACCTTAGACATACCTGATGCCTCACTATTTACCACATAAATATGTATCAGAAAGGAAACTCTTTTCCTTTGTTCTATTCATTCTATGACAATTACAATTACCAACCAGTACCTTGTTTCATTTTAGTTGTTGTTCAGAGCTAATACTGATCACAAATAAATCTGAAAATTTGGAAATCTGAAATTTTTTAAAACAGATTAGCATAAAAGACCATACAAGTACGATGCAGCAAATCATAAGATTGCACCAACCTTGACTTTATTTGGAAACGCAGTAGGCTTAGCTGTTTCAGTGCTTTCCAATGCCGAATTTCGGCTTCTTAGCAGCAGGACTCAATATTTGAAAAGAGCACATAAGGTTCTCATCAATAATCATCACAGCACCAGCATTGTCAAACTCCCCACAATAATTAGGCGCGGAAAATATAGTCACGAGTTGCTTGTTGGAGAAAAACTCATACCCATCTTCAACAACCTGACATGCCAATAATGAGGGTGAATGAATCTTACAAGTGAATGTCGACCCTTTGAATCTGAGATAATCAATTCTAGGACTAACTATATTTTTTTCTCAAAGCAATCCCAAACCTGGTGACCACGGCAAATCAAGTCAAGATCCTGCCTCTTGAGAAAATCTGTCACTCTGTCAGGACCAAATGTATAGGAAACTCCCCTGTCATTCGGACCCCACCCTCGAATGTCCTCACTAGGATCGGACCAGAGAAGATCGCATAGCAAACCCCTCTCTGGAACATCGGTGGGCCGTGGTAAGCTTCTGATCAGATTCAAATTGTTGAGATCAGGAGAGAGTCCACCGTGCATGCACAGTATCTTATCATCAATGAGAGCTGCCACAGGGAGGCAGTTGAAACAATCGGTGAATATCTTCCAGAGCCTTACATTGAATCTCCGTTTACACTCATCATAAAATCCATAAATGCGGTTCACAGATGCACATTCATGGTTGCCTCTCAGGAGGAAGAAGTTTTGAGGGTACTTGATTTTGTATGCAAGGAGAAGGCAAATTGTTTCCAGGCTTTGCTTTCCGCGATCAACATAGTCTCCCAGGAATAAGTACTTTGAACGAGGTGGGAATCCACTGAACTCAAAAATCCTTAAGAGATCACTATACTGGCCGTGGATATCTCCTGTTAGACAAAAAGAGATATCACCCATTTCATACTTTGTAGTAATTAGATGTGTATCATCTCTGATTCTAGAACCAAATTTCCGTAAGGCGAATTGTCATCAGCTGCAGGATAGTACAGCAGTACAAGTTATGGTATTTGAGAATAAGATGGCTGGAAACTCTCATCTTCCAAGGACAAAAAGACATGGACATAGATATATTACTGATGCTAGCTGACCTTCAGTTTAAATAATGCAAAACTTCAGAGTGTCAAGACTGATGAAATTGACGAGTGAGAACATAGCAACAAAACAACGTTGGGAAAGCGTATTGGGAAATGAACCAACAATATTGTATCACAGTATCAGGTACACAAATGATTATGATGCCTCATGTACTGACGCTGACCATAACAAGTGCCAGTCATTTGCAGAAATAAGGATGATCAACCAGAAAGAAGGAATTCAAAAGATCACGTTTGCAGAATCATCATCCAGAAATCTGCACTATCTCAGAAAACTGTCACCTGTCATCGTTTTCCGACAAATCACGCAATTTAGCATGTGAACTCTCCCTATTATTTTTAGCCCAACAGCAATATAGTCCTTCTAATTAGCTCCATTTCTTATGGAATATAAGCCCAGCAATTGTTGCTTCATTCTTCCATGCGACAGATCGTCGGCCATGCCAATCTCTTTCGAGTGAAGTAATCAATCCAAGCAAACATATTCTTATGCTCAAAACAACTGTGGCCCAGAAACCCACCGATTTCACATACCAGACAACTGAAACTTGCTTTGGACTGCCTCTCAAGCTCATCATTCAATCCAGTAGTTTAACGTATTATCTGTCTTTTTTTTTTTTTATAATTATTATTCAAATCTAGCAAAAGATCTACTTCTGTTTTCTTAAAAATATATTAACACAAAAGGAGAAGAAACTTGGCCATCATTATATACCTGTTCTCCAAATATGATGTTAAAGCATGCTTAAATTTACAAGAAAGACTGACAGTAGTTTTTGACACGCAGTCGGTCCTTGAACTTGATTACGAACCAGTAACTTGAATATCACAAGAATTAGAACGAAGAGTGAAGTACCACAAACTTTGACGGGTGGATCAAGCTCCAAGAGATTGGGCTGGCTCAAGAAGACGTCTCTGGACACGCAACATAGCTGATTGATTTCTTCTTCGGAGAGCTGAACTAGCTTCCCTGGCTTGCCTCTCACACTAAGAAGCCGATCGATTATGGAGTTCAGGGAAGATGTTTGCATCTCTCTCTCTCTCTCTCTCCCCAACCCAAAAGACTTTCTGTCCTATTCACCCTTCAAAGTGGAAGAAGCACAAAACAAAGTGAACAACAAAACGAAGATGATGATGATCAAGATTACCCACTTTAATAGTCCTTCCGCAGATCAGCTAGGGTCCAATATATTCTGTTGCTTGAGAGAGAGAGAGAGAATCTTGGCTTTTGGAAGTGGAGGATCTCAGATTGAAGTGGGAAAGAGAGGAGAATCATATTCGAAAAAATTATGGATAGAGTCATGCGTTCAGATTCCGAGTCGAGCAGAGAGAGAGAGAGAGCTATGGAATTTCTCTGTTTTCTATCCGACCATACTCAAAAGAAAATCAAGAAGCTCCACGTCGCTTTCAGCTCGCGGAATATCAGCGTTGAATTCAGCTTGCTATCCGACCGGATAGAAAACGACTGGTACATCCGGAGGCGTCGAAGGGACTCAGAAGAAACAAATAATAATAATAATAAAATACAACATAATTATTTTTTTATTTTTTATTGAATATTTAAAAATGGAAAAAATCGATCAAACATCTGTTTCGCTTTGCATCCTAATTTCCCATTTGAGACTTTTGGGGGGCCCCCTTTGGCATGCGAAAATTATTCCAGTTTCTCCTTTTCCGTAAAAATAAAAAGCAGCTATGCTATTTTCTTGCAAATATGTTTTCATTTTCGACAATAAAAACGCTCAATTGGAATGGAAGTTTGGAAAGATGTTAGCTTTTGTTATTTTTCAAGATTGATAAATATGCGAAAAAAAATTTAAATCTACATATTTTGTTTCGATTTTTTTTTCTTTTCATGTTATTGTTTGATAGTATCATCACTTAATTACTATTTAGCTATGCAAAGATTTTTTAATAAATGAAGGACTACAACATAAAATGTTTGGACTTAATAAATCAACAATAAAATTGCAATAGTTTATTCATGGGAAAAAAATTCATTTAAAATGAAAATCATGAAACAATGTTTGATTCCATTATTTTCAGGGTTAATACCCTAAAAACCCCCAAACTAATATACATGTAACAAATTTACTTCAAATTATTTTTTTAACCACCAAAAACCCTAAACTGGTATGTTTTTGACAAATTTACCCCAAACTGATTCACTTGTGACAAATTTACCCTCTATTAGTTTTCGTTAAATTTTATTATCAAATTATTAAGCTAAATGACACGCGTACAATTGATTAAAGTATACCAATTTAGGATTTTACGCGTCGCTACCGTTTGTCTGATTTACAATTTTTGTGATTTTTTTGTGATATTAATCTAATTTAGCGAATAGTATATTGTGGTTTTCTACAGTCAAATAAATTAGTTTGTGGTAAATTTGTCATAAATGTACCGGTTTAGAGTTTTATGGTCAATCGGGGTAAATTTGTCATGGGTATACCAATTTCAGGTTTTTCATGGTAAAAAAAAATAGTTTTTGGTAAATTTATCACGGATGTACTAGTTTGGGGTTTTTGAGAGTATTAACCTCTATTTTTAATGTCAATCTAATTGATAATCTGCTATCAAATTGAAAAAAAAAATTAATCAACGTGAATAAATGATTAAAGTAAAAAAAATTATGAAAAAATGTTTCTTAATATTATATTATGTATTCTTGAATTGGAATATTATTCGTCAATTTTGTGGAGTAGGCTATTTTCGAATCTCTCTTGTCATTGTTTTTTTTTTTTTTTTCTCTCTTCCTTGTTTTTCACCTTTTTTTAATCTTTGTTATCATTTGTCAAATTTACGTTTTTTTTTTTTTTCATTTCTAAAGTTTTTAGGTGCAAAATTCTTAGTCGCCGTTTTCTAGGTTTGATGTTATCCTCTTCCAGCCCTTCTTTTACCTCTTCTTTCTACCTTTCGTTTTCTCCGCCGTAGCCACCGCCATAGTTACTGCCGCGCATCTTTCGATCCTACACCCACAAACTCCAGCAGACAGATTTAGTCACTTGGGAATGAATGGCTGTTGAGAGAGAGAGAGAGAGAGAGAGAGAGAGGGAGGAGTCGCCACATCCATCTGATCGACGACGGTCATCAATGCCAAAGAGCCGATGAACCTCCTCCCATATATTGTTACATCACAACGGAACCAAATTTGAGAGAGAGAGAGAATGCTGAAATATAAATGATGAACAAAAATTATTCGAGTTAATTGAAAGTCCTATCTATTAAGGTTTGCCTCAAATGCGATCCTTCCTACATAGGAAGGAAGAGGTGGGGGGCTCGAATTACCATATTCTTAGAAGGGTTGATGTGGGGACGATTTGATATTGAGTATAGGTTTCGACTTCCACACTCTATAAGGAGATATGATATAAATTTGAGAGTTAGAGTATAAGTAGAATAGAATCAAACAAAAAAGCGATGACTTGGATTTTTAGTTTAAGAATTCCATTCAACAACATATATATATATATATATAGTTAGAATTGGATTGTATTAATTAGAGAAGTTTTAGAAGTCAAAATGCAAAACTTTGTGTTTAGTTAGTCTTAAAGCCGACCCGAGAGAACCCAATGTTGTAGTTTTGATTGGAAAAAAAAAAAAATGTCACCATAAATGTTCATAGGCATATATGCTTTTTGAAGACCTGAGGTATTCTATAATAAATCAAAGTTTTGATTTAACACCCCAAAAGTAAACGGAAAAAGAAGAAGAAAAAAGCAAAAAGCAAAAAGCAAAAGCAAAAGCAAAAGCAAGATTTGTGGTTTGTGGTAAAAGAGAGGAAACTATAATATATTCACATTACTTAAAAAAAACAGTACAGACCCTCCCTTATATATAGGGTGGGAAGGAAATTAGCTTTAATTATGATTAATGTAAACTACAATTAACCTAATCTCAAGTATATGCATTTAACACCTGTGGCATCCCAAAATTTCAAGACAAGCTCTAAGGTGTGTCAAGGCCCATAATTAGGTGATAAAATTTCCTATGGGATATGTTTTAGTCATTAGTTTTCTCTTAAGACTAAGTGATATATGCTTGTGTTTATGAGATTTTAAATTAGATAAATTAATGAGAATAATCTATGCTTGGGTATGCACTTTATAGACTAAGTTCCTATAAATAAAATGTTACAAGATTTTTGGCCATGTGGAATTTAAAAATTAAATTCTTAAAAGAAAGAATAAGAAAGGGGTAAAATTTGATTTTTATTTAGGATGGGCCTTAGGCCCAAGAGTGGACCTTTAATGGGCCAAGTTGGCCGGCCCATTGAAGCCCATGAATGGGCTGTCGGTGGCCACAAAGGAGGCCGGCCCAAATGCCCCAAGCCCAAGCCCAAAAGCCCATTGCATGTGTCATGACAAGTGGCACAAAGGAAGATGGCATGCATTGGCCATTGGAGAGGCAAGCTCATCATTGCAAATGATGGAGAATTGGAGGAATAAAAGGAAGATGAGAGAGAGAGGGTGGCCGGTTGGTGTCATTCGGCCAAGTGAGAGAGAGAGAGAGTGAGTTGCGAGAGAGAGGGAATCACCGAGAGAGAGAGGGAGGCCGAGAGGGAGAAGGAGTCGCTGCTGCACGCCGTCCGTCCGTCGCCGGTGTGCCGCCTCTTTTGCTGCTGTTCGTTCGGTCTTTAAGGCAAGTTGGGACTGATTTCCACCCTTGCATGTGTGCCTTGCATGTGTGATTTGTTGATGGTAGGTTTCGGATCATAGGGAAGGCAAAAACCGGAGCTAGAATGTGACTTGTTCTTGAGTTTGCATGCTGTTTTCATATGAACCGCCTGAACCAGAATCTTGTGAGAGCTTGCATGCATGTTTCGAGTTTTATTTTGACCTTTATTTCTTCATGAAAGTTGTAGATAACATCTTAAACTACAACATACTGAAATTTGGAACAAAATTATGGAGATTTAAGGGGTCAAACCCTCATCCTACGAAGACACTAGATCTGGAACGATTTCACTGACCTTTCGGTAGATTTGTGGTTGCATGTCGATTTTTACTAAGAATATCCCTTCGACTTCTTCATGAAATTTGTAGAGAACATCCTAAAGACTAACATACTCAAATTTGAAGTAAAATGAGCAAGTGTAGCCTAGTGAATCGACTTACTCTTGAAGACGGTAAATCTGGAGACGTGGTATAGGATACCCGAGACTTCATGGACCCATATGGTGACTATTATTTGGAAATTTGACTTAGATCCCTTAATGAAAGTTGTAGGGGACCTCTTGAAGTAAAACATATCCAAATTTCAGAGGAAACGAAAAAGAATAAAGGGGTGAAAAATCGATTTTTCGGAGACACCTACACTGGACGTTTCGGTGCGAGAACCAGAAGCTTCGTACGACTATAGAAAATGATCAAAAACGAATCTGGCCTAGAAGTCTTCATGAAAATCTACTTTAGTGTCTTAAATACAACCTGGTAAAATTTCATAATTTTCGGAGGTCGTTCGGGTATTTTAACCGAATTATTTCGAAAACTGCACATTCTGTTTCTATCCGAAATTGCATGCTGTATTTGTGTGAATTATATCTTCTTGTGTGGAACTCTATTGGGCATGTGTTTTCATGAAATTATTATCTTATTGACTTGTCTATCACATGTCTTGATTTCATGATTTTTGAGAATCATGTATTTAATTTAAATATTTTCTAAAATGGTACAAGCTGGAATTTGGTAAATCTCAAAAAGGTCGTGATGTATGGGTTATTCTATGTTGCATGGACCCCATGGATTGTATTGACATAAGTGATTGGATCCTGCTGCATGTATGTTGATGATTGGAAATGCATATATGAACCAAATGATGAAAATGATCTTGTTTGCCATCACATTATATGCCATGTTGAAATTGAGCCATGAATGTGAATATAAATTATGATGATGATGATACCGTCGGAGGTGTGAGCCGACGATGTCCCGGGAGTCAGGATGCCTAGAGGTTTGAATGAGTCGATGCCCTTTGGATGCCTGGTTGTATTATGATTACATGCCCAGAGGTTTTCCTCGAGAGTGTCGAGATGCCCGGTTGTATTATGATACATGCCTGGAGGGTGATGGGTTGTATCATGATGCATGCCCGGAGGGTAGGGGTAACCATTTTCATGGCGAGCCTCGGAGATTCCTCGTGATGCCAGGTGGGATGCGAGATGCCCAGAGGTTCGAATGAGTCGATGCCCTTTGGATGCTTGGTTGTATTTTGAATACATGCCCGGAGGTTCCTCGTGATGCCAGTTGGGATATGAGATGCCCGGAATGTGGGGGTGCCGGATGCCCGATTGTATCTTGGATACATGCCCGGAGGTTCCTCGCAATGCCAGGATTGGGCGCTAATGATAAATGTGGGATGCAAACATTGGTCCCAGGAAAGAGAAATGTGGCGGTCCAAAATGAAATTGAAATTGAATTATGCATGATGATATATGCATGATATGATGATGAGATGTGCATGGATACATGGTAATGATGATGGTACATGTGATATGATGATGAGATGTGCATGGTTGCATGGTAATGATGATGGTACATGTGATATGATGATGATGTTACATGCATGGATGCATGGTAATGATGATGGTACATGTGATATGATGATATGATGATGATGTAACATGCATGGATGCATGGTAATGATGATGGTACATGTGATATGATGATATGATGATGATGTTACATGCATGAATGCATGGTAATGATGATGGTACATGTGATTTGGTGATATGATGATGATGTTATACACATGGATGCATGGTAAGGATGATGCCATATGTGACATGATGATGGTAAGTGTATGATATGATGGTGATGTCTATATGATGATGATGGTACATGAGGTATGCTGACATGTGCATGATGCCATGGTATGTTGTGCATGGATGCTTATATGACATGTGATACTATGATTGTGATGATTGCATGGCATGATGTATTGAGTGGTTTATTAGTCCTTTACTTGCTGAGTGGCTGTACTCATCCCTTTTGGGGAATAACATTTCGGATTAGATAAGATACATCTGCTGCCACTGCTACCAATAGATGAATCAAGTGGTTGGATATGATTGCGAGGAGGAGGATAGCAAAGGGAGGAACTCTTGGACGCCGACACTGATCGATGGACTTTAAGTATTCGACTATTGGAGAAGATGTCGGTCATCTTTTGAAATATAGCCGAGTATAGAAACATTGGCATTTCGATGTATCGACTAAAGATGTCCATTTGCTTTATGTAAATAAACGTGTTCGGCTTTAACTTATATAAGTTGTTTAGTAGGTGTGCATCGTTTTCTGAATATAAGGAAGGGAGTTTGTTGGATGTGCTTCCGAATATGAATTGCGCAAGGGACCTATCAAAAAAAAAAAGTGTAAACCCCCTATGTTGTATGGACCCGCTGCAATTTGAATGGTATCAGAGTTATATGTTAATAGGGAAAGTGAAAGGTAAGCGAACTGTGGTGACCCTAATGGATCGGGGGCCGTCGAGGGGTGCCACAACACTCCCTCAAACTCAAGATAATTGGAAAGAAATCAATTGGAGTTTGAAGAAAAAAAATCTCAGAAGCATCGAGGTGGATGTCTCTTGGTGAAGACATGCAATTTCTTTGGTCAATGAAGTGAAAATAAGTTGAATAATGCCATGAAGAGCACGATATCAAATGAAATATTAGTTTATCTCAATGTGTTTGGTGCGATCATGAAAAATATCATTATGTGCAATTTGAATAGCATTGTGATTAATGAAAGACTATCTCGCTATGATGACATGCTCCATATCTTTCAGTAGCCATTGCGATCATAATAACTTTGATGTCGTATTGGCAATGGTTCAATATTCAATTTTTGTAATAGAGCAAAAGACAGTGGTCTATTTCTTGCTATGTCATGAGATAAGTGAGGTGCTAAAAGAGAAAAAATAGCTTGTAATAGAACAATAATCTTGAGGGTCACCAACCCAATCAGCATTCGAACAAGTTGTCAACTCCAATGTAGAATGAGCAGAAAAGTAAAAGCCATGAACTAACATACCATTAACATAGTGAAGGATTGTAGCCAAGTGAGTCATATAGGACACAAGAATTTATTGATTGACAACATAAATAGCATAAGCGATGTAAAGTCAAGTATGAGATATTTAAGACTACTCGATAAAGAGTAGGATTCAAAAGAGGGGTCCTCGCATTGGCATCACATTTGGCATTGGTCTCAAGGAGAGTCGTGGTGACCTTATTGTCAAGGAGTCTTTCTCAAGAAAGAAGATCAATGACATATTTGGCCTGAGAAAGATAACAGCAAGATGAATATGAGGTTACCTCTAAGCCTAAAAAGTAATTGAGTTGCGCAAGATCTTTCATCTTAAATTGTTGACTAAGATATCGCTGAGTTATGAAATTCCAATACGATCATCTCTAGTATTAACAATGTGGTCCACATATGAGAGCAGCAAAATAGACTCACAAGAAGTGTGTCAAAAAAAAAAAAAAAAAAGAGCATGACCATAGACTAGATGTAAAGCCAACAGATTCCATTGTGATCTAAACTTTCAATACCATGCATGAGGAGACTATTTCAATCCATATAATGCACGTCGTAATTAACACACATGGTGAAAAGGATGAGTGAAGTTAGGAGGAGGCACAAGATAAATTTCCTCGATGACATCGCCATTTAGGAAAACTTTTTTAACATCCATATGAAACAGAGGCCATGGCTCAATAGTGGCAATAGCAAGAAGTTTGCGAACGAAAGTAAGATGCACAAACTGGAGTAAAAGTCTAGTCAATCCCATATTCCTTAGTCTAGTCTTCCGCAATGAAGCAAGCTTTATAGCAGTCCACGGTACCATATGCTTTTGTCTTAATCTTGTACACCCATTTACAACCGACAACAAACTTAACGGAAGAAAAATCAACTAAATCCAAAATATGAGATTTGTCTAAAGCTTGTAACTCATTTGCCATTGTTTGCTACTAAAGAGGATTAGTACTAGTTTCTCTATATGTGTGAGGTTCATAAAGGGAAGTCAAAGTAGAATAACAATGGTAATCCCGAACTCGAACGTAAGGTTGACTTACTATAGTGGAAAGATGGTTAGAGGAGCATGGAAAGACCAATGTTGGAGAATTTGTGGGTGGGTAGGCATGTCAAAAGTGGCCAAAGTGGTGTCACTAGAAGACCATGCATCAAGATGAGGAGAAGATAATTTATGGAAGAGAAGAGTCAAAGGTGGATGAAAATGTGGTAACTTCTAGAAATAAGTCTATTGAAGGATTGGTAAAAAAGTGTACATGAGCAAGGATTTAAATGGACGAATAGAAAAGAACATCTTGTATTCCCAAAAGGTAACATAACAAGATACACAAAGGTAGTTAGAAATGGAATCCTAGCATCTATACCCTTTTGTGCTTAATGCCATACCCAAGGAAGTAACATAAATGGGCATTGGGTTCTAATTTCATGTTCGTGTGGAAGAAGACACACAAAACAAGCACTACCAGAGATGCGAAGAAGACTATAATTTGGTACATTATCATATAAACACTCATAAGGAGAAATGTTACCTCAGAGGGGTGATTAGGTACAGTTGATAGTGTGAACAATATTGTGACAAACTTCCCCCCAAAATTGTTTAGGACGAGAGGTAGAGACGAGAAGAGTACGTATAACATTTAAGATATGCCAATGGTTATGTTCTACTCTACCATTTTGCTAGGAAGTACTTGGACAAGAGCAATGGATGTAGTACCATTTTGGAAAAGAATTCTAAGAAATTTTGTCTCTATATTCCATTGCATTGTCAATATTGAAAACATTATATCCAATGAAAATTGGGTTTTGATTAATGCATAAAAAATCACGGTAAATACAAGTAAGTTCATAACGATTTTTCATAAGATAAAGTTAGGTATAATGAGAGTAATCATCCACAATAATAATAATAATAATAATAATAATAATAATAATAATAATAATAATAATAATAATAATAATAATAATAATAATAATAATAATAATAATAAAATAGCAAGAGCCACTGATGGTGAGGATGGGAGTTAGTCCTCAAATGTCAGAGTGTATGAGGTCAAAAGGAACATCAGATACAGATTAACTAGTTTGAAATGGTAAAGCATGATGTTTTCCTAACTTATAAGGCAAACAATCAAAATGTTTAGTGTCAATAGAACTAAAAAGACCATTTGAAATCAAGGAACTTAACCTAGAGAAAGAATCATGACCTAATTGAGAACGCAAGTTTTAGATGACAATATGGCAACACAACCATCAAAAGAGGTCGGAATATTTAGGGAAACAAGCTCAAAGAGGCGCCCACTTTACAGCCCGTCCCAAGTGTTTGTCCCATCTGAGGATTCCACACATGACAACCATGAGAAGAGAAATGAATATCAAAACTAAGCTCACATAATTGTTTGATAGATATAAAGTTTAGTAAGGGTTTATGAACCAAAAAGGTATTAGGTAAGGATAATATAGACGTGGAAATGTTTCTCGTATGCCTAACTCTCATATGTGAGTCATCAGTTGTATGATTAAGAGGTGCATGTGAAGTGAAAGTTTTAGATTGAAATAAAGAAGGGTTGGATATCATGTGATTGCAACAAGCAGAATAAAAGAAAAACAAAACCATGAATCTAAAATACCTAGAGTGAAAGACATAGTACAAATGCTAGGAATGGAGGAGCTAAAGGTGCCAAATTATTGAAGAATAGAACAAAGATCTTCTAAGGATAGTGTGACGGATGATCCCTGGGCAGAAGTCTCTATAGTGTTAGCATTGGTAGATGAATAGGCAAGAGGACCTCTATTGCAAGGTTGACTGGCCGATTAGTCGATCCTGTTCCATAGGTCATAGCAGATAACAATTATATGCCAAATGACCATGTCAGCAGCAGTGTTCGCAAAAAGGGCTTCATGAGGAGGAAGAACTCGAAATGGCAAGTACCGCATCTATAGGTGTGGAGATTGATAAGGCCATGCGTTATGCTTTCAAGTAGCCAGTTGAGTGATTGTAGCAAATAACAATTATACGCCAAATGACCATGTCGGCTGTAGTGTTTGCAAAAAGGGCCCCAGGAGGAGGAAGAACTCGAAGTGGCAAGTACCACATCTATAGGTGTGGAGATTGACAAGGCAATGCGTTATGCTTTCTAGGTAGCCAATTGAGTCTCCTTAGTCAATAATTTCGACACAATCGTCTCAATACAAGAGAAAGAATCTATACGTAGAAAGGAGGCCCTCATAAATTCAAACTCATCATTCAAGGTCATTAAAAATGCATGAACGTGCACAATCATGATATTCAGCAACTTTGCAGGCATCATGGCTTAAACATGGTTGACTGATCCCAAATAGCTTGCATGGAGGATAGAAAATCAGTAATGGATTAACTTGGCTCCTAACACTTGATATAAATTCCTTAAGAGTCGATACTGATGGGCAACATTTGAATTGGAATAACGACTGGCAAGAAGATCTCAATCTTCCTTTACCATATTAAAAAAAGCCAAATTTAAGTCAAATAGATAGGATCAAAGTGTTCCTGAACCATGTGAGAATCTAATAATTCTTACTATTCCATTTGGAATATCAACAAATTTAGCCTCAATTTCTTTTAGTGTTTTAGTAGGTGCACAAATATCTAAAGAGACAAAATCAAAGCTGGCGTCCTTTCAAGAAACTTGATATTTCTTGAACCCATAAAATATAATTAGAATTATTCAAAATAATTTGAATGGGCATTGGGACTCCCAATTTATCCATGATAGGCACTTTACTAATATAAACCAGCATAGTCCAACATGTTCAGGAAATTGAACTTTAAAACTAGTCAAAAACATCAAAAACTGGTTAGGAAACAATTGGACAGATCAAAAATGCAACAGAACTAATCTGATCGGTCTGGTATGAACCGGTCAACGCCAATCAATAGTTAATTAACGCTGGTCAACATTGAGATGACGTGGCGATGACATGGCGGATGATGTCAGCAACCTAGAGAGCTGTTGGCGCATATCCCTAGGGAGGCACATGGATCTAACATGCCGTACTTCCGGTGGCATGTCCGGTGGCGGTTGGCAGCGAAAATTCACGAGCTGACTAGGTGAAGGGCGACAAGTGGGAAGTGGGGGGTTGGGTTTTCGAGTACACGGCGAAAGGTGTCCAAATCACCACCGGACGACGGTGGGATCCCCAGGTTTGAGACGCGACGGTGCGTGTGGTGGCGTTCGATGTCCATTGGCGACGAAATTTCAGAATGTGGCTCATTTGAGGGCGGTGAATCCGATAGTTGTGTTGGTTTTCCAAAATGAGCAGTGAAAGTATGTCGAACAGCAAACAAAGGTTTCGGTCATGGCGGAGAAACTGGGAGCGACATTGGCATCGTGGTGGCCATTGTGTAGCAGACTTAATTGGCGCTCCTCAAGTAACAATGGCTCTAATATTGAGTTGAAAATTGTGGTCTGTGATAAAAGAGAAGAAAGTGTAGTATATTCACATAAAATTAGAGTATGAGCCCTTCCTTATATATAGAGTGAGAAGGCAATTAGACTTAATTATAATTAATGTAAACTACAGTTAACTTAATCTTAAATATATACATCTAACAATACCGAAAACCCAAGATTTCAGACTTTCAGTCAACATTTTGCAAGAAAAATATCGACCATCGTTCATCTTCCAATCTGCTCTTTAAGTGAAGTGATGACCGTATTAATCATAAGATCATTCCTAGTAATACAATTCCATAGTACACATTATATCGATCTAATATTTTATGGCATTCTATTCAATATATGAAATATAAACCATATAATATAATTATAATGGATTGAAGACATATTCACGTGAGGAATTTCTTTATCTGTTTCTTCTCAAAATTTCTGAACGCCCTATTTTGAAAATATTCTCGTGAGGGCAAATGTGTAAAGTAACAACAAGTAAATATTAACCTTTACCTATCCATTTTAATGGATGAAATCCACAATTTTCACTGCCCTTTGGGGTTCTCACTTTTATTTTTTTAGTTTTATTTTTTAAATCCGTATTCTCTAACATCAAGGATTTTTATAACTAAATTTATAAATCCAATTTCGGGTGTGCGCAGATATAAGTACCTGGTATATGGCTTTTTCTGACATTATGCATTATTTTGAGGATAAAACCCCTTAATAATATCACATTCTATTTCTTTTATTTTCCTCCCTGATTTTGAATAAAAACCCTGCAGCACGCACAAAGGAGAAGCTATTATTAGATGCCATGGAGTAGGACGTTCGTTGTATCTGCAAAGTCATGTCTTATCGAAGTCATGAAGGATTGACAGCTGAGATTTATAACGATGGAGCAAGTTCAACATCGCTCAGCTTTATAAGGAGTCACATTTGCAGGAAGTACCCTGCCAAATTAGCAAAGCACACAAGCCATTGGTACACTATAGTAACACTTCATGACAAGCATCGGAGCTTCTGGAGAACTACGTGCCTCTGCAGCTCCTCTTATTCATAGTATTACATATCACTTTTTTTTAGTTGAGCACACTGGATGCTAGTTGAATCATTCGGAACCTTCATTTGTAGTCTCTCTTTTGATTATTTTTCCTTGCTATTGCCCTTTTCGATGCACACGAAAACGGGCTTAGGGACCTTCAATTAAGAGGAGGACGGCCTTTGCGAGGTCGACCAGCAATAAGCTTCTCCACCGTGTGTGGTGGCTTTCTCTTGTGGTGTGGTGGTCTTTTGTCCTGCGGTGCTTTCCCTTCGCCAGGACTCTTATTGCGGCGATCCTCTAGGGCATGACGATGAGGAGGCTGGTCGTGGTCGCCAACGTGGCTGCGACCAGATGGTCCTTTCTCCTCCGGAGGCTTTCGCTCATCGCCCCTGTGTTCGCCAGGACGATCATGATGATCATCCTCTAGAAGATGTCGATGAATAGGGTGGTCGTGGTCGCCATCATGGCTGCGACCAGATGGTCCTTTCTCCTCCGGAGGCTTTCGCTCATCGCCCTTGTGTTCGCCAGGACGATCATGATGATCATCCTCTAGAAGATGTCGATGAATAGGGTGGTCGTGGTCGCCATCATGGCCACGACCAGATGGTCCTTTCTCCTCCGGAGGCTTTCGCTCATCATGCCTGTGTTCGCTGGGAGGATCACCATAATCATCCTCTAGAAGATGTCGATGAATAGGGTGGTCGTGGTCGCCATCGTGTTTGCGACCAGATGGTCCTTTCTCCTCCGGAGGCTTTCGCTCATCGCCCCTGTGTCCGCCAGGACGATCATGATGATCATCCTCTAGAAGATGTCGATGAATAGGGTGGTCGTGGTCGCCATCGTGGCCGCGACCAGATGGTCCTTTCTCCTCCGGAGGCTTTCGCTCATCGCCCCTGTGTTCGCCAGGACGATCTTGATGATCATCCTCTAGAAGATGTCGATGAGGAGGCTGGTCGTGGTCGCCAACGTGGCCGCGACCAGATGGTCCTTTCTCCTCCGGAGGCTTTCGCTCATCGCCCCTGTGTTCGCCAGGACGATCTTGATGATCATCCTCTAGAAGATGTCGATGAGGAGGCTGGTCGTGGTCGCCAACGTGGCCGCGACCAGATGGTCCTTTCTCCTCCGGAGGCTTTCGCTCGTTGCCCCCGTATGAGGAGAGACGGGCATCGGTGGTGGCGGCGGCGGCAACAAGAACCACCACTCCAAGGAGGACTAGGAAGTATGTGAAGCGAGACATGTCTTGGGTTTTGGAGTGGAGGTTAATAGTGAAGGCAAGCTCTTATTTATAAGGTCATAAAGCTCGCAACGGCGTGAGAAAATGAAATGCCATAAGGCTAATGCCCCAAATATTTTATAGGAACTAACTTTATGACAACATATACTAAGGTTATATCATCCAAATCCGAGGCCCGCAACTTGGATTTCCCTTTGCGGTGGACCACCGGATTGAAATATATAATTTACTAGGCTAACACGGAATTCTTTTATCTTTACATTACATGACTCAACATTCATGTGGGAGATTATGGGATAAAGAATGACCATAACATTTCGGTAGTGCTTCTCGCTCGAAAGCCCATGTCGACATGGTGTGAACCTCGTGTGTTGATGCAAGCCGAAAATGTAATGTGGAAAAACAGTCAGCCCCGTGGGCACCTAATTTGCACCACCAAAATGACAAGAACAATGATTGAAGATGCGATGAAGCAACTTTAAGTCCAAGAGTCAAGTGTGCATTTTTATCTTTTCACCTTAGAATTGCTTCAATTCCTATATGTTGGCCACCGCAGAATTTTCTTCCTTCTTTTCTTTTCTCCCATAAATAAGCATTATTGAATCGCCCGACAGACATAAACAAAAGTCACTGTGCATGTATGCCTGTGTCACGGCACTAATTGTTCAAAATATTCTAAAATCTTTTGAACGACGATCAATTCAATCATACATTTTTAAATTTAGTCATTTAAATCTTAAACTTTTTGATATTTGCCAATATGGTCTTTTTGGCCAAATTTGATTAATAATCACTGATGTGGATGCCAGCTCTTTTTTCTTTTTTTCCCTTTCATTTTTCATTTTTCTCGCTTTCTTATTTCCCTCTGCTAGGGCCTCAGTGATGTTCAACAGAGGTCATCGGCCATAAGGCAAGGGCTGCGAGGGCCACAATGGCTTTATTGGATCCAAATGAGGCCATGACACCCCTTGCCTAGATCCGATGAGGGGATATAGCCCTCACCTGTGGTTGGCAACCAAAAGAGAGAAACAAGGAAAAAAAGGAAAAATAATTTTTTTTTCACAAATTACAAAAATCATTTACATCAATGACGACCGTGTTATGTGAATTGACTAATAATCAAATTGCTACGTGAGAGACTTTCTACTAAAATCGGCAAAAAGGTTTATAATCAAAATGATTAAATTGAAAAGTATATAACTAAATTGACCACCGTACAATAGATTCACGAGTCTTTAGATGATTTTCCCATGTGTCGTGATCAACAGATGTGCTAGCCGGAGCTTTGCTTTTAAAATTCAAGTGCGCCTTTTGTGTAGATTAGCAGCCGGTGATAGAAAGAGACGCGCGCCCACCCGTTAGTGCTTACTGAATGTTTTACCATCTTCTCTAGTCATTTATTTTTCTTAATCTTTCGGTCATGGATAACTACCGCACAGGACCCCTAGAGAATCCGGATCCCGCTCTCTTTCTCTTTTGCCTTCCTTTAAGAACCTGTGGACTTCTTTCTTTCCTATTAGGATATCAATCTTGCGTGTTCCTTCTTAGTTTGCCCTAAAAGCTTCACCTTGTGGGTGTTTAAAGTTAGGTTTTGTTAATAAGGGTCGGTAGTGCACTTGATTCCCAAGTATGGAAAGTCGGTCATTTTAAATAAACTGCCACTCCTCATACCATGTATAATCAGTGCATTCTAAATGAAGGTCACCCTTCCAACATGGAAGTGGGAGGTGAGGGGTTTAAATCCCCACCTTCTCATGGGAGGATGGGGGTAGGGACGCGTAAGTTTCGAGAGTGGGTTGCGACTGTAAGAGGCAGGGCACAAGTCTGCAGTGAGTGTAAAATATGAATAGAATAGGACTGCCCAAAAAAAAAAAATGAAGGTCTTTTCATATGGAGTATGTTAAAGAATGCTTCCGAGCTATTCATTAATGAGACCCTTAAATTAAAGCAATAAATTGTTGAAGGAGGAATAGTAGTTGGACAAGAGCACAGAATTCAAAAATTTCATAGAATTTAGATCAACATCTGAGAAGATTTAAGAGTTTAATTCTAACGGATGTTCATGCATTCAATTTTTTTTGTTTTATACAAAGATAATTGTCCGAAATGTCATAAATCTATTATCCGGCAACCATGTTTAGTACTAAATTGATCAATTTGTCTAATTTAGTTCTCCACCTTATGATAATTTGTCACTAAAGTCATTCCCAACAATTTTGATTGAAAATCATTAACATAGACACTGATCGTCTAAAACATGGCACCAGTACTGATAAAGACAATTTTTGCAATTTTTTACAATCTCGCCAAATATGCTGAAATGGGATTTCTTGCATGTCTTGGGATCCAAGTATCATAAAATTTCACCACGGCTACAATGCCACTCCAGAGCATGGTTGATCAGCGATAAAACTCACAATCTGGCCCTCTCCCTCCCTCCCTCCCTCCCTCCCTCATATTCATACATGCGCGTGTGCGGACAAGCACACCGGCAAGTTGTAATAGCATCTGTGGTCCCTGAGAGCGCGGATACCAGGGCTACGTGGGAAAAAGTTCACAGACAAGAAATGCAGCATGCGCTTCTTCTGTTCTATTCAAAGTTCTTCGGGAGGCAACTTGCATTAAAATGACAGTCAATTTTCTTTCCCCCCTTTCAAGGACATAAGAATCTAGAATCCTTGTAAAGCATCCAAGAAAACCAAGCATATATACTTAAAACCATCCGAAGGGGAAAAAGATGCTTACAGAAAGAGAAGAATTCAGAACAAATGGTTTTATCATGACATATACAATCCATGTCAATTCAGGAGAGACTGAGATCATCATAATAATTTACATGTGATCCAACCATCATTAGGGAAATTCAAATGCAGTTAGTACTTTGTCTCTGTATTTCATTCCACATGTGAAAAACCGCCACCGCCTTCAGCCTTCGTCCTACACATAGTGAGGCATGCACGGATGGTGAAAATAGTGAAAGAAACCTGATGCATGTGCGCTTTTGATAGGCTACAAATATGTCAAACATAATCAGCTAGGAGCACATCAGTCGAATACCGAACTAGAGGATACACAACCCCAAATGCCTACGGTCCTTGTAATGCAAGCAGCCCTAGAATTGGTACATATCATGGCATGCATTATGGTTTTTGAGGGAAGGCTATCAAATAAATTTCCAAAACTTTAATCAACTTGTAAAAGCACCTCTTAGTTTTGAACAAGTAACACTCCATGCCATCAGAGATGTTCAACACCATGTTTGTACTTTCTAGAAGCTCAATAGCCAACAGGTACTTCCAGCAGTGAAGTACTCGCAGTTATGGCCTCACTCCAAATAAAGTAATGAATAAAATTTATTTTATTCATTAAGATCTCATTCAAACCACGGAGCAGCAGAAAATTTTTGTGGAGATGAGCTAGGAAGAGGAAGACTTACTTATGATCAGAAGGATTCGGCATCAATTCATATACGATGGTAGCAACAACGTCCCTCTTCAACTGTTTAATCACAGTCCAGCGCATGTGTCAGTTAAAGAGCACCAAGACAATTCATGAAACCAAGCTGCCTAGGATATTACCTGAGTAGCTTCGCCTTTAAAGCCAATGTAATGTATCTGGCTCGTGTCACCCCCAAAATTGTCAGGAAAATGCAACGTAATGTTGCCCACACTTTGAAATTTTGAGTACCTAAGATCGAGATCAAAATGTGTAAGAAAATCTAATGTATTTTCAGTGTTTTTCTTATGAGTCCTCCCTCTTAGAATGGCCATGTCCCAACAAAACTCTCATTTTTCCCCCTATTTATTTGCATTCATGTTTCATGGAAGTTGGTGGTGTGCCGAGTAGAAACGAACATAAAACAATTACCGAGTCTGATATTCCAGCATTCCTTGCGTGTTTTCAGCCAAATCCCATTCCTTCAAATAAAACCAACAGATTATTATATGATATCCATAAACACAGCCAATGACCCTAGAGATCAGCTATGAAAAGTACCTGGACAGCTTGCATACTCTGGGCATCTGAAAAGTCAATGCCCTCTCTATTGATAAACCTGATTGAGACCACATTTACTTAGCCTAGAAATCAATGAGAATATAAACATACGCAAGAAAACCGTAAGAAACAAATATCACCGAACCGAAAGTGGAAAGTACTATTACAACAAAGTGCAGGCAGCTACTTCAGGTTAAAATTCCAAAATTGAAAATAAGTGACTTGCACCAAACACGTAATTGTGGAATCGAACTTACGCTCTCATCTTTGATGGACTTGATCCATCTGCACCACCCACAATTGAAATACTCTTGATCTTGACATCCGAAGTAAATCTATTTACAACCGATTGAATGTGATTAGAAAGACAGATGAACCCTTCAATCAAGAAGAACAGCACATCTGTACCAAGCTAAAAAACACATGCACACTCATGAACGGGGGAGGAAGAGAGGGAAAGAGGGAGAGAGACAGACAGACAGAGACTGTATCTTCAGCACAGAGAGAAAAACAGCCAGTTCTCTATGAATTTTTCTTCTAAATTATGAACTTGCAAAGATGGAGTTGTGATTGCAACTATTTAAGCCATAAAAAGTTGAGGACATCCAAGAAAATACAAAAAGGAAAAAGAGAAACAAGGCAAGTTCTTTATGTGTTTCTTCTAAATTTTGAACTTCCAACAATAGAGTTGTTGAAGACATCCAAGAAAATGCAACAAGGAAACGACAGGAAGTTTAGCCGCAGTTATAAATAAGAATTGCAAGTCTTTGAGACATACTTGACACTTGCAAACAGTGATAAAGATTTTACAAAAAATGATGTATCAGGAATCAGTGATTTGCCTCTGTATATTGAAATATATACATCATTACAAGTCTGATTTGGGCAAGGTTATACCCAACCTTGACAATCTTGAAGGTAAAAAAGAAAATGACAGGGCCAGCTCTGCAACAGATCCTGGTGGTAATGACACCATAAATCTTCAAGAATACAATGGATATTGCAGAAAGGTTCTATGTAGATTGATAATGACTTACTTCTACATGCACAGGTAATTTCTACCCACAGGCTGTGCGCCAAAGAATGAAGTGATCTTCATCCCCAGTTACATAAATGAAAAACAAAAACCAAAACCAACATAAAGGAAATGCAAACCAAAGCAAAAGCAAGTATGTAGCAGAAATCCAACATAAAATTTCAAAAAAAAAAAAAATGATGGAGATAAGCAATGGTTATGCTGCATAATACCAATGTAAGTGGAGATTCTCACAGATTGACTAATCCACCATGCTTTCCACATAAGAGGGTCAGTAAAACATCTGGAAGTCCTTTTGAAAGGAAAGAGTATGGACTATTTGCATATTCAATGTATTATCCCACGAAGTTGACGAACAAAGACATTACATTGAATGCATAAGCCAATCAGCAACTCAGAGCAGACTGCTAATACACAATTCAACATGTAACAGAGACTACAGATTTGGGCCCCCATAAACTTACGGAATGAAAACAAGTAACTCAGGATCACCATCATTGCTTTCCAGGTAGCCCTGTTACAGTATCCACACATAAATAATGAAGAAGAAATAATAAAAATTAAATAGTTATCATAAAACGTGAATACCACATCATAAAGAAGTGGCAGGAGAGGAGGTTGTTTGAGGGATAAGACCCGACAACTCTAAACATTAACCCTGAAACATATTCCACAGACATACAGACACGACTCATTAATCAGCAGCTATTTGACATTGCCACCAACTGCACTTGTATAAGGACACATAAGTGCCAACCAAGTACCTGGAAGATCACTACCCACTTATAATGATCAAGCAGATCAAGCAGATCAAGCTGATTATGAGTACAAGTACAGGGCTTATACTGATCAATTATGAAAAAGGAGAGAGGTTCGAATGTCAATGGTTCATTCAGAACTTGATGAACAGACAGGTAATTGATTTTGAAGCCAATTTAGCAATGTCTCATGCACAAAACAGCTTCAAGACAATCAACTAAACCATGATATCTTACATTTTTTTTTTATGTCACCAGATATATCATTAACCACTATCCTGATTTATCAGAAAGACTGACCAGCAGTTCCTGCAGAAGCTTTATCATGAATCCATTGCTTAAAGTACTTTATCTTTGACCAACATAACCACGTACAAGAAATGTCTAACAGAGTCAACATTTATTTTAGCAAAACATAGCGTAGTCATCCTAGTACCACCAGGGATCATAAATTGGCATAGAATGGGCACCCTAAGCTTGTTGATATCTATTTCTAAAATTGTTATGAAGTTCTTGGAGTAACTGCTAAGTTGCAATATACAGACATTAAGATAGTAAAATTTGTATGATTATATATTTTCTGGTTAGAGGGAGCACTCTAACAAAACCTGTTCCAAACATTGTCCAAGTACAAAAGTGATAAAACTCTATCTATACTATAAGTGTGCATAAATTACAGAGGAAATACAGTGGTAGAACAACAATTTACCTCAGAAGAATTCAAGCGATGTTCCCAAGCTTTAAACACTGACTTCACGCTTCCTGGAACAGCCTCATTTAGTGCTGATACCTAAGACAATCCACAATCATTATGAGCAGAAGACCTAAACATGGAGACTTCCCTCTTATTCCGACAACATTTCCAACAAGCTGTTAATAGTTTCCAATTAGTAAACAACAATTCCACCAAGATATACAGGGTTTAGAGACTGCATCGTTGGTGCAGAAAATTGACATCGATCTACTCTCTCTTATGCTACTCAACTTTATTTAACAAGGGAGCTTGCAAAAAAAAAACACAGCATATTCATTCTTAGACTCTCTTATTAACAAGATAGTATGAAATGATCACATCGAATTTATTCTCCTGGCATGAAACCCTCTTTGTGCAATAAACCACCCCAAGCCTTGCGACTCATACTCAATACATAACTTCCTAAGCCCATTAGTTACTTTTTTCAACCCCCTCAAACAAGTTTCAAGAACAAGTAGTACTTCCAATTCTTCAACCAAGAGGTCAAACATCTCATAAAAGCACACTAAACTGTGATTCTTATAGTGAATTTTTCTAAATTCGGTGAAGCATGAGGCATTGGCGGAGACATCATTGAGAAGCAATCTCCAACTCTGATGAGACAAGTCTGGCTCGGTCCACTTGGTAAAGGCCAATCTCCCTACAAGCACTAAACCTAAGTTTGAGGCACACATTTCTCCTTCCCACATTAACCTAAATTATTAAACAAAACGTCCCCTCATGAATTTGAAAGCATTCTGGAAGGAAGATATTCAGATATCATCACCAACAAGTACAAGAGGCGCCGACTTTTCGAGTGACAAATTGATCCATATTCGGAAAATGGATTGCCATTTGTATCACATTTCATCATGATAGGTCCGAAAAATTCCTTAGCTCCACAGAGACATAATATCATCGACGTCTACTGCTTCTTTTGAGTCTCTTAAGAAGACGATACGATCAGCCAAAAGGATCCAAACTTCAAAGCAACTCCCCACAACAAAAGGGAAAATACTCGTCAAAGTTGACATGATTTAGGCACTATGACGGGCCAGAAGCCACACGGCAGAGAAAACCCATCAGCCAAGAGAGGTTCCGACAGCAATTAAACACGGGACATCTGCAGTGAGCATACGCATAACACCAATCTATCGCCAAACCGAAGATGACCCAATTCACGAGATAGCATAATCTCCCAATAATCTAACCGCAATCGCAACAAGCTCACAGACAAAACATAAGATGCACGCGGGCCAATCTGGAATCGAACAAGCACAAGGTGAAAGAACGAGGGGGGGGGGGGGGGGGAGTGCACCTTGGAGAGGTCGATGTGCTTGTAGAGGGACCAATTGGAGGAACAGTCGTGGTCCTCGCAGCTGTGGTCGTGCATACACGCCATTTTCCCTTCGAATTAAGCGATGGCTCGTGGAATTCGCTTCTGGGTCTTCCTCCCCTTCGAATTTAGCGATAGCCCGCAAGAGGTTGCTTCGTCCACGGAGGGGAGACGCGGTCCGATTCCGAGCGTGCGTTCGTGGGTTGTCCGCTAAAAGCTGAGGTTCCGTCCACGGCTCGCCACCGATCCGCCGCGCCGGCTGGGCCTTTTGGGCTCGCAGCGACTTTAGCGTTCTTTTTTTTTTTTTTTTTTTTTTTTGCTCGAAAAAGGTATTTTATTTATATCATAAGACAGAAGCACCAAAACTCATAGTGGAGCATCAACACATAACAGAGCCCAAAGGCCTGGAGGAGGAGAGGCCCGCCAGTTTGGAGGGATGGTCTTCATCCACTGATGTCGCGCGGCCCAGTCCGCCACTGCATTAACTAATCGTGGGCAGCAAATCAGGCCCACTAGCGGCATTCTGCAGAATAGCTTTACATTCGAACAACACCACACGTGCATGCCAGTCCATCTGCTCTTCACGCTTCAAGTAGTTGACAAGAACTTGGTTGTTAGACTCCACGACAGCCTCCCCGAGTTCTTTGTCTTTCAAGTACTTTGGGGCTTTGAGAACCCCTAGGGTTTCCACCTACAGAACCATCTCTCCGCCCAGATTGTCTTCGTGAATCCGTCTATGAGGCTGCCGGAGGAGTCCCGAATGATGCAAGACACAGCTCCCTCCATCAATCCCTCATATAGCAACCCATCTACGTTCAGCTTGAAAGAGTCGGCTTTCGAAGCTTGCCAGGTAAGTGGGATCTTTTGTTCTTCGGTTTTTTCGGCTGGTGAATACCCAAATCCTCATTTTTGGTGGCTAGCTTGCTGAAATTTTTCTAGATCTATGACTTTGCAGATCTCTGGTTTTGTACCTCGAAAGACAAAATTGTTGCGCTCCTTCCATACTTGCCAAAGAAGATTTCCGATCCTTTGAGAGAAGGGAGGTGCGAATTTTTTCTTATAAATTGTACCAACCATTCATCTATTCATTTAACCTCCTTTGCGTCTACTCACAGGTTGATTCAAGTAGTATAAAGTTAGGCATTTTCAATGGGATAGCGACGGTGAGGGTTTGAAGAATTTGGGTTGATCCATTCATCATAGTCCTAATAAAGTCTTTTTCCAATTTTGAAGTCCTAAAACTTGTTACTATTTTTTATGTCAGCTATCCTGCTAATTCCGTCCATTTTTCTTGCACGGAAAATTCCAATGACCTCTTTGTTTTTTATTTAGTTTTCATTTTATTTTTTGAACTGAGAGCGTTGATTTAGTGTTAAATAATCATCCTATTAAAGGAAAATTAAACATTCCATGAAGAAAATTGGCAATACCCAAATAGAGTGACCGGAAGGCGAGGATTAGAATACTAGCCTCTTTTGTTGTCGCAATAATTAGAGATCTTTGCCATGTTAGGGGGCGCATGACAACATTTCTGTTCCAGAAATAGTTTCTGGAACAGAAATGAATTTTTCTATTTCTATTTCTAGACGAGTTTCTGAGGAAAAAAATCTGTTTGATAACGATACAAAATTTATGTTTCAGAAATAGAAATTCGTTTGATAACCGAATAAAATTTCTATTTCTTAAAAAAAAAATTTCTTTTTTTGGAGCAAATGAGATGTACATTTTTACAAATTTCATATGCTTATGACATCATTGACCCAAATACAAAGTATGATTTTTTTAAAAGTAAATCTCCCCTTTTTGCCAAAAAAAAAAAAATACAAAGTAAGAGATGTTATATCAAATTTTCTAAATTTTCACACAAAATTCTTTAACATCCACGTAGATAGGTAATTACGGTCAAATAATATACTTATCAATAGTCTCCATACAATAGAAAAAAGAGATCAATATGCATTACTCTTGAGCATGATAGAAGGTTCCTAAAATTCTAGTAGAATGAAGGCGGGCAACCATATTCTAATCCCCTTCATGCTAGTGTGTCACGTTGATCGTCGCCACGGTTTACAATATCGAGCAATCGTTTTAGAAAGAAACACTAAGAAGTGTATTGGGTAATTTGCGGCAAATTACCCAAAATCGGCAAATTTTACGAAGTGTAACAAGGACCATTACAAATAAGGGAAATCATCAAGTAGAACATCACATTACAAGAATTGAGATAGGAATCATCAAATACATTATCATAATACAAAAGCAAAGATTGTAAATCCCCAAATACAAAATAATAGAAATACATTACAAAAATAGGGTTAGGGGGAGAAATCAGAAATTGATTTCGGAAGAAATCAAGTAGAAAATTTCTACTTCGATTTCTCCTCCATTTATTCCAGAAATAGAAAATTTCAAATAACGTTATCAAACAAGTTTTATTCCAGAAATTGGTCGGAACAGAAAAATCATTTCGGGAACAGAAATAATTTTTATCATGCACCCCTTACTCGACTAGCACTGTCGCCCTTGCCTCAAGCAAACGCTTGGTGGCCATGGCTCCCCCATCGCCACTAGGCAAAGGTTGTATTGCAACTGTCATGCTTGGGACCTCGCTCAATCGTGGCTAGATCCGTTGTAGCCATTGCCTAGCCAGGGCCAGCTCGTGCCGAGGGCACTAAAGGAGATGATGCTGCCATCTCTTGTTGTAACTCCGTGCCTGCCCAATTCCTCTCTCCTTTCTTTATTAATTTCCCCTTTATTTTTTATTTTCAGTTTTTGAATTTACTGGAAAATGACATCAATTTTGTGTTAATAAATATCGCTTTGTACGTTAACAATCTTTACTAGTAAACAACAACACGCGCGCAAAAGAATAACAAAAGGAGTGGGGTCGAATTTTCCATCCGCTAAAAGCTAACAGGAAAATTAATGTGAAGGACGGCAACTAATTTTATAACTTAAATACATGAAATTCATATAAGTTTTGAGGGCTCTCGTTACCATCGCTACTATTCCATGAGCTGGAAAACAAATTATATAACTGTTCTTGGGAGCAGAAAAACAAACGTATTTTGTTCAGAAAATGATATTAGTGGCCAGAATAAATAAGACAATAAGAAAAAGGAAATGCCCGGGAGCATTGATCAATATCGCAAAGCGGACGAGAAAGTCAAAAGCAGAAATACCATTTGAGTAAAAGTAAAATATTCACGATCCACGGTGAGGAAAGGCCCCTAAAGCTTCTAATCCATGTGAAAGAAATTATACAATTTCGAGCGAAATTCCTGTCTTGCCCCTTCCGACATAAAAATTTACATAACCCATATCTTGCCATCCGCCACGTGGAACCCACTTATCTCGTGCAACTGCAATATAAGAGGGCAAGATCGTCAATTTAAAAAACGTGCACCATTAGAATTCTCATCCGTGGCGTTCGAAAGGGGCGCGTGTACACAGTACGTAAAAGTATAAATGCTGCATTCGTCTTGGGAAATGATTATTCATTTCCTATATTCCTAAAGAGAAATGAGTAGGGAACGGTGCTGCTATTTCAGAAAATGAAAGGTGCAATGTGACGACAAGTATCAAAGATAGATAATGGAAGACTCATCAGTTAAAAAAAAAAAAGGTAAATATCTAGAGCATATCTAAGTAGACTCAAAAGTTTTAAATTACAATATTCAAAATAGCAGATATTATTTTCTAGTCAGAGAAAAGATTTAGGGGATATTATTCCCAAATAAAAGAAACTTAATAACACAAAAAGAAACTTTATATGAAATTCGACTTAAAATACTTCTTTTTTATTTTAACTTTCGTTTTGACTCATGTGATCGTAAAATTGATCTTGTGATGTTTTAGGTTCTTACATATCTTCAGCTACAAGTTAGGACTCAATGGGTAATTTGTTGTCTACTAATTTATTATTAATGATTTCTTTTTAGTTAATAATTACATTTTTCTAGTTGTGACTTCTGGTTATCTATATTTCAGTATTTAATTTGTTTTTCCATCCTTCATATTTAAAAAATTCCTCTTAATCAGATTTGTGAGAGTTTCGTTTTTAAATTAGTGCTTCTTAGGCCTTCTTAAATCCTCTAGTCTAATCATAATTTAAGCCAAGAAAATATATATAAAGAAATGGGAAGTCAAAAAAAAAAAAAATTGAAACTGGTGGAACCTATTTCCCAATTTCCTCCGTAAACATGCGCGGATAAATTCGATGGTTCCTACCATCACAAAAGCTCCACGGTTAGCTAGCTGGGCTCATTTCTCAAGCAAATATTTTAGGACGTGGTCCGATGGATCCTCTATGGTAATGGAGTATAAAAATACATTGTGTTCGATGGATCCTCCGATCACTTCTACCTATGTGGCATCATCTAGTAAATAAGAAATTTCTAGGTGTTTTGAGTAAATATATATCGAAACGCTTTTTGTCAATCGAGAGTCGATGGTAACATTAGAGAAGCATAGGATGACACACGATAATCCACATCGTCCAAGGTTTAGTCGATGCACCAAGTGTACAACCATCACAAAGCGAAAGAGCCGACTCCAAGACAGAAAGCTAAAAGACGAGCCAGAGAACGAGAGAGTAGCAATACAAGACTATCCATTCAGTAAGACTCGAGAGATCACACTGATAATGTACATATAATCAGATCAGCATGGCTCTTATTCCTAATGCATAACGAGCACATGCAGGGACACATCATCTACGGCACGCTTAGCTCTCGGTGGGAGGCTTGTGCGGCGGCTTCTCTCCCTTCCCTTTCTTCGGCTCCTCCCCTTTCTTTGGTGGTTTGTGCTCAGGGCCTTCCACCTCCTCTACGAGAATGTGCCCCTCGTGCGGTGGCTTGCCTCCCTTCCCCTTCTTCGGCGGCTTTGCATCCTCTTCCACCTCCTCTGCGAGAATGTGCCCCTCGTGCGGTGGCTTACCTCCCTTCCCCTTCTTTGGCGGCTTCACGTCCTCTTCCACCTCCTCTGCCAGAATGTGCCCCTCGTGTGGTGGCTTGCCTCCCTTCCCTTTCTTCGGTGGCTTCGCATCCTCTTCCACCTGCTCTGCGAGAATGTGCCCCTCGTGCGGTGGCTTGCCTCCCTTCCCCTTCTTCGGCGGCTTTGCGTCCTCTTTCACTTCCTCGGTGAGCATGTAGCCAGGGTGGTGGGGCGGTTTCTTGCCGGGGAACGGCTTCTTGTGGGAGTCCTCCTGTTCGGCCTCTTCAACGAGGATGTGCTCGGGAGGGTGGTGCGGGGGCTTGGGTTTGGGGAAGGGCTTTTGTGAGTCATCAACTTGGACGTTCTCGAGGGGGCGGCGACCCCCAACAGGGGGGGTGCTTGTGGGGAGGTTTGTGCCCTTTCGGTGGCTTGGGGTCGTGGCCGTCGCAGAAGACGGTGGCGGCAAAAAGCGCCGCTCCTAGGAGCAACACTAGCAAGTACTTAGAAGACATCGCTTGCTTCATTTTTGCTAGAAGAGGATGTATGAGCTGATGGTGTTGGAGTTAGAAGCGAGGGAGTGTCCCGATTTATAGTGGGTTTCGAACTTATGTCGTCGTCAGCAAGCATGTCACTCGATTCCCAGGATTTTGCCTCTCGCCTCGCCTTTGCTACGAAACAGCGCGTCGTTTAGGTCTGTGTTCTATTGGTTGCTCACGAGTGTGATAGAGTGGGGCCCGCCTTGGATATAGGGATTAGCTTTGGGGTTGAAAAGTTTGACAATCAGCCTAATGCCTAATTAACTGCTCTCACGGGATAGATTTGCACCGCCGGATGGCAATATGGTGGGGTCCATCTTCGGACATTGGGAGTTCTTGGTCTCTCAATTCCTTGTGTCAATTCTCTTTCTTGGAAAAGCAGGAGTAGATTTACATGCATAGCACATTGGAGTAGTAGAGGCTCTTACCTTCAATGTGAAAAGCTTTTACAATGCAACCACAGATTGAATTTATATTGGAAGTGCGGTGGTTGATACGGAACCAAAGACTTGTTTATGAGCGAATGGGCATAAAACCACGTCTCAAAAGAGAACAATACTAGATATATTAAGAGCGATAAGAGGGGCATGGCAGTGATAAGTTTAATAATTCTTAAATTGAAATAAGGTAATGTTATTCCTTTCGTATAATCCACAACCAGCTATTTGGACGCATTTCTACAAGTCCTTTTAAAACTGGTTAAGTTCATGGGATTAGACCAAAAATAATAATAATGATGGTAATAATTGCTTAGCTAATACATGGTTTAGATTACAGCAAGAGTAACAATGACATACTTATTCCCTAGTTTGATTTGCATGAAGGGATAATTATTTTGGGACTATGTCCTTTAAGGGAAATAGTTCAAAAAAGTCCTAAACCTATTACACTTTTACTAATTCAATCATAAATCTTTTAATTTTGCCAATTGAGTTCTTATTTGTAATCCTTCTCACGTTTAGCTAATTAAGTGCATACGGCCAATTTTGGTTGAAATTTTCTAATATGGATGACAGTTGTTCTACATAACATGGCCGACGCTGACATGAATAATTTTTTAAATAATTTTTGAATTTTGAATTTTTCTTTCTTTTTCTTTACTTTTTATGGTTATTTGGATTAAGGGCAGGCAGTCCTTGTCGGTTTTGGGTGAGGGCTACGACGTCTTCACTAACTACTAGGCGAGGGTCATGATGCCCTCATGAGCCAAATCGAGGGCGAGGGCCACGATTCCCTCACCTAGTGCCAGCTTAAATAGCATTGATACTGATATGCGACATATGATACAATATGACATGTCAACATATTGTTTCTAAAAAATTAAAGAATTTTGACATGTTAGGACCTGTTGTATATTAAATGTATATTTTTTATATACATGATGAATTATCATTTTTATGATTATTTTAATCAAATTAAATTTATTCAAATTCACAAATAAATAAATAATAAAAAGTGAGCTAGAATGAATTTACACTAAAAATATTAATCTACCATTTGTTAATATCATCCATTGTTTCAATTTAACAAATTCAACTCATCTTCAATAATCTCTAAAACTTAGAAAAAATAAAAAAAGCAATCCATATTCTGGACTTGTGTGTCAAAGCGTGTAAGAAGAGAACAAAAAACAAACTTGGGTGATGAATTGTGTGTTACGAGAAGTGAGAGTTAGAAGAGAAGAGAAAACTATGTTTTTTTCTTTTATTTTCCTTTTCTTATTTTTCTTATTTTTTTTTTTTTACATTTTGCATTTTGATCCCTCATTTATTGAAATTTTTTGAAATTGACCCAATGCGTGTCAAAATCATATGTCGTAATTCTAAACTCACATATCGAATTCCGAACTCACGTACCAAAAAGTGTTAGGAGAATTTACTAGATGTTAGATTTTCCAACACCTATTAACAGAGTGTTGGAGAGTGTCGAACATGTGTCAGAGTGTCTAACATGACAAGAATGCTCCCGGATAGTGTCAGTGCTTACCAAGTGCCGGCAAGGGTTATTGGCCCTCAATCTAGAAAAAAAAAAAGTAAAAGAAAGAGAAAGAAAAGATCTAAAAAAGATTATTAAAATACTTTTTAAAAAAAGTCTAAATTAGCGTTGGTCATGCCATGTAGACCGATCGGTGTCCATGTCATCAATTTCTTGCAAAAATTGACTGAATGGATTCAATTAGCAAAAAAGTGAAAGAGTTTAGGACTCATTTGGCAAAACTGAAAGTGTAAAACTATTTTAGCAAAATGTAATAGATTTAGGATTTTTTTGGACAATTTTCTCATCAATTAATGTATTACTATCCAAACACAGCTGTTCAAATCCATGATAATTTTAAAGTTGAATTTTATCTAATTAAAAAGGCCATATTTTCCTCCGTCTTCCTATATTATGTAATTTTACTATGTATATTGCTAAAGTGCAAGCAAATTAAGGATCGTAAGTGAATCATAATTAAGATACGTGTCAATTATAATCATAACTTAATTTTTTTTTCTATATACTTTTAAAAAAGATAAATAGGGATCGTGTAAGAGCTATAAGCTTCCTCTAAATATGGGTTATATCCATGTTTCTAAATCAGAAAATTGGTTGAAAAAAGCTTCATTTAACAAAGATGGAGGAAGATAGGCCCATTAGTTTCAATTTTCTACATAATTCAATGTATTAATTTTGCAGGTTACCCTTAATATATCTCCCATTAATGACCCAAATACTAGTATCATGACACAATAGTGGAGGTATTTATCGAGATGATTATCACCCAGATATACGGGGTGAAAACTCAAATCATTGATTGAAAGAGTGATGCATAATGCATATATTATTGTTGCATATTTCTACATGGACTTTTCATCCCTCCCTTCGTACTTCACCTCCTAGTTATTTTCTTGATCTTTCATTGGGAATTTACAAGTTAACATAGAACACTCTTGTTTTGTTGTTAATTTGTTTAGTCCAATCGCAATTTAGTCAAGTACCTTCATTAAACCACAGACTTTCACTATACTTAATTATAAAGGATAATCCTGAGACTTTTACTTGTGGTTAGTATTGAATATATTGTCAGTGAATAAATTATCCTCGTAAAATTTATATGCCTAACTGGACCGTCTTATCATTTTAATATCAGGATATGCGTCCTAGTCATGCCAAACATGAAGAATAACGAAGCCCGTCACACGCAACCCAACGAGCCTTCGTGACATTGGGCAAGTTTCACTGTTCAAATTGATGCGCATATGAATGGAAAGCATGAGCATGTGGGCCTTTGAGATTTTGACCAGCTGGGTCCAGGTTGAGAGAGAGAGAGAGAGAGAGAGAGAGATTTTGCGGCGTCTTTTCTCGGTTTCCCATTTGAGATGGTGACCCTTCGATTTGATACGTACAGAAAACTTGGGGGCATTAGGAGACGGTGAGAAAAGGGCCCCCCCAGTCATCATTGTCTTGTCTATTCTTTTCCTTATCTCGGCAAAGTGACATTTTGCACGAAAACTAGGGGGGAGGAGCATTGAAACGTTGTTCTGACCAAAAAGAAAAAAATTGAAACATTGAAAAATTGTTAGTATGAGCTAAAACCGTCAAACAACAGATGAGTTAGGTCAGAATATAAATAGTCCAATGCAAATGGACTCATTTAATTTGTTAACAAACTTAATAATCCATGATTTATATTGTTAAAATATTCTGAAGTGAGAATGCGGAATGAGTAAGTACAAGATTGGGTGAAGGCGAGAAAATTTAAAGAGAGACATAGAAATATGTTCGGTTTAAGTAAGTTGAAAGTAAGTTTAAGCTCATTTATGACATATTTACTCAATATAACTAATATAATTATAACTCTTATGGGTTAATAAATGAATTTATGACCCATTTTGATGGGTCTAGTATGAGCTCATGACATGAAATAGAAATGTGGAATTTTTATTAGATGCATAAAATATTCGAGCCTTTTGATTTATGTGATCTCCATGGATGTATGCAGGGCTTTTCTTGTCACCTAAATCGGGGGGCGAGCATGGCTCTCGAGTCATTACATATGTATTAGGAGAAAATCTTTAGGAGGCTACTGCTCAAGTTTGATTTATAAGAAGAGTGGGCAATCTACTACGTAAATACCTTGAAACTCCCTTTCTCGCATAAGTTAGACTTTGATCTAAGATTTATGAGGTGAGCATTAATTCAATATATAAATTTTCTAATACTCCCATTCACGCATAAACGACTTATTTTAGATTTACGGATTAGCCAATGGCTACAAAATCAATTGGTTTGGTTCTCAATTTCAATTTTTGGAACTAGTGCTCAGAGGGTTGGTTTCCAATTGTACGTCCAGAATTGATCACCCATACTAACATTAAATTGTGTAACTGAGATAAGATCTAATCTGAAAATAATCACTCTAATAAAATTGAAAAGTGGAAATTGAAAATATATAAATGGCATTGCCCCTCCCTTTACCCTCTTCAATATATATTGAAAAAGTTTAAGCCGTTGATTTAGGCATGATTTAATACCTCAAGCATGGCATTCACACTAAATTTCCCTAAACAACCTCATAAATCTCCGACACCCTATGTTCCTGTGTACACGCCATCTTCCTTTCCCTTCTCCCTAGAGCAACCTGCAATTACTTAATTCGAACCTGATGTCACCGCGCATGTCAGCCACGACAACGACTTCACTGGATCGTGCACCGGAATGAATAAAGAACCGAGATAGAGAGAGAGAAAGGGAGAAACAGGGTAGACCGGATCGAGAGACTACAGGAGTTGCGATCGTGGATTGCGATTTTGGTGGCAAAAGCCAGTGTGAACCGTTGAAAAGGTGGGACATTTCGCCTCGCGGGGTTGGTTACGACAAAATCCTCCTTTGACTCGAACAGCGCCGACATCGGTTGCGAGGGGGATCGTCGTGCGTATTTCACCTGGATCTCAGTCTCCATTCAGCTTTAGAAGACGTAGCAGACTCGACCAAAGTTCTTGACGTCTCATCCCTCATCCTTCCGTTTTCTGCGCTTTATGTGATTTTGACGGACTTCTAAATTCTTCCACTGCGACTTATCCTAAGGAAATTTGACCTGTTATCGTTATGGAGTCCTTTCTTGTTTCTTGTAATCAATATCTACAAAAAATAGATCCTATCATATCTATCATGTTCAAAAAAGTATTTTGAAATTTAAAATTAAGAGTTATTGGTTTCAGCGTGAGACGGTTTCCACCCTACAATCGTGAAACAACCCACGTGATTTTGAAACTAAACCGAACTGGAACCATTTCTCAAATGAATCTGAGAATTGATGAGGATATCTTTCTTTTCTTTTTCCCTATGCAGGGTCATTTGTTCGCTCGCTCATTAAATAACATACTCCTACTCTGTAACACCCCCATAAATAGTAACATACCACCGCTAAAATCTCTCACCCCTTGCTTCTTCACTGACCAACAACAACGCTCTCTGGATTCCCAATCTCCATTGGAATTTCCGTTCTTAGAAAATTAAAGGAAAAGGGACGTTACAAAACAAACACCAAAAGAGGGAGGCCCATGACTGTGTGAGACTGAGAATGAGAGTGAGAAGTGAGGCGTGAGACTGAGTGAGCAAGGGGAACTGAGGGAGGCATAGCGGGAGACCGAGAGTGACAAGAAAGAGGAGTGAGATTGAGTGAGAGCCAAGAGGGATGAGTAGGGAGAGAGAATGGGAAATTAGGGTTTTGAGAATTGATTTGTAATAATAAAAATTATATATAAAAAATTATTAGCCCTATTCAGATGGTCCAGGTGGATCGGTCCACATTGAAATCAATAACTAAATCGATAATCACCAGCTCCAAATCACCGATTCGTTCTGGTTTTGTGCTTATCCCTATCGAAAATAATATATGAAGTATTAATTTTAGTCAAGCCATGGTTTCGGTGACAGTTTAACAGTTGACTAAATTGGACGAAATCACCAAAGTTTGTGTCATGTTTCGTTTTCCTTTTTAAAAGATGCCCGTTGAGTTGCTTGGAGTGCCCATCGAGATGCTTACTAAATTCTTTCTTTATGTTTAACTTTTTATTATTTAGTTTAGGCACTTGCGCAAACTTTAGGAAAAGACAAATATGGGCATAAACTGTCAAAAAGATGACTCAATAATTTTATTTTTTTTTGTCGAAAAGAGGATAGATTTCTATTCAAGTAGAGAAAAAAGAACAACCCTTAACAAGGGCTTCAGTACAAAGCATATCTAACATAATTTGAGGAGGAGAATTGACCAAGTGTAGTGAAAGGGATCCTCGTCCATGGGCCTTCGCAGCCCAATCGGCTAGGGCATTGGCTTCACGTCGACAGTGCTGTACTTTTAGGTTTGGGAAATAGAGCATCAAAGCTTTGCTTTCGACAAACAGGGCACGACATTCCCACGGCGGAAAATGGCACTAGTTGATGGTTTCTACAAGCATGAGATTGTCGGTTTCCAACAACAGGTGAAATTCAGTTTTTCCTTGCTGTGATAGGTCCTTGAGAGTACATAATAGTGCTTGGATCTCCGTCTCAAGTGCAGATGTTGCTTGAACGCTTTGGGTGAAGCCTCCGTTCATTCTACTGATGTGATCTCGAGCAATACTTGCGATCGCTTCCATCTGATTTGCAATAGGAAAGGCTCTGTCAAGATTTACCTTTATGATGCCCTGCTTCGGTGGGATCCAGATTCGATTAGGGTTCAGCCAAGTGGTACCTTTACTCAATTCCTATTGCTGGGTTCTGAGATTGAGTTGAGCCAAAGTGAGAGCTGTATCAACAAGCTGATCTGGGTGGGTGCGTTGATGGCGAAAGACAAAGTGATTCCGTGCTTTCCAAATTTGCCATAATAGGGTTGCGATGCTTTCAAAAGCTGGTATGTGCGCCTTCTGTTCTATTAGATCAACTAGCCAAGCATCTATGCGGCGTGTTATGTAATCTGATATGTTGATATGCACTTGGGGATGGCTCCAGATATATTGTGTCAGGGGGCAAAACAGAGATAAATGTTCTGTGGTTTCAGGGGAGTGAGATGAGCAGAGTTTACATATTAGGTCGGGGGTGATGCATCATCGGAATAGATTATCCTTTGTAGGTAACACGTTTGGCATATAGACCAAAGAAAGATGTGTATTTTTGGGGCTGTTTTTGTTTTTCATATCTGCTTCCATAGCTGGCTGGGTGTATGATAGGAAGAGGATGTGTGAGAGTTTATCTTTTCGGATTCTGTCTGCTTGATGAAATTGTAGCCACTCTTCACGGTATATTGTCCATCTTGTGTCCCTGTCCATAGAAGTTTATCTTTAATTGATGCTAGCCAAAGCTTAATAGTTAGTATCTCCTTAACAGTGTGTTCATCAAACGTGTGGTTAAGAAGCTCGACATTCCACTCATTCTGTTATGGGATAATGAAATCTGCTACTGTTTTAAGTTCCTCTCTAGTTGCTGGCTCGCCTAGAATTCCCATAGTTAACCATTTGTCCTCGCTGACTCATATCATTTGGCCATTACCTACTCACCATTGAAACTTCTTAAAATAGAATCTCTGCCTAATAGAAGACTCTGCTAACCCCAGGAAGGTCTAGTTGAGATAGCTAGTATAAGCACCTAGAGGGGGGTGAATAGGTGTAAAAATAATTTCTCGAAATACGAAAGCGATACTAGGCAGACGATATAAAGGAAGATCTCCAAAACAGATTATAATCAAAGTAAAGCAGAGAGTAGGGAATAGAAAATTGAACACAAGGTTTATAGTGGTTCGGCTTATTCCAAGTCTATGTCCACTCTTCCGCACTGACAGCTCACCGGCTGAATTTTACTATGAACAAAAGATATGTTACAGCACAGCTTTCCCTTGATTCCACAGTGTAGATATTCTACTACACTTCTTCAAGGTTTCTCACGAATATAGACTCTCTTTTGCGTACAAGATTTTGCTCAAAATGAATTGACTAAGAACAAGGAGCTTCAGACTTTGGAATTCTTCTATCGTGCACCCTCTCAAACAACTGGAATGTCTTCCTTATATACTCATTTATGCCATCAAACCCGATGGCACTTACCAAAGGAATTCTTTCAATCTACCCGTTGGACGGAATCAATTAGGAAGATCATTCGAGCCATTAAAGGAACATGTCGATAGCCCATCAATCATGTTCGCCCATACAATAAGGATCTCAGTTTCCATAAGTAGAACCTTCCAAGCATACTTTGCCAATCATCAGATCCTTAATCTTCGAATCAATCATGATCAAATAAAGGATTCCGTTATGTCATATCCAGTCAAGAGATCTTCTCCAGTCGATAAGGTTACATCCTTAATGAAACATCCAGTTCTGGATAGCCTTTCTTCAACGGATTAGAAACTGTCAATGAGAATAGACTTTGAGTCTTGAGTCTAGTAGTTCGGAGGTCTTCAGACTTTAAATAGCAAAGTTTGCAAATCTTCATACTAGACTAATGGAAACGTTTTGTCAGCTTCAAAACACTTCACGAAGATTTCTCCAACAATCTCCCTCTTTTTTATGGTGACAAAACTTTCCTGCATATTTGAATAATTTTGACCTGCAAAACATTACTCAAACAAATATGGATATCTTATAAAGATAAATGGCTTAATGAATGATAACACTAGAATCTGCAACCACAAAAAATAGGTTAGTCTTGTATGTGATAAAACCATCCATAAGATATCAATAGTAGTTAATATAAGCAGTCAAATCCAAATCCCAAATTCAGTCCACATCCAGACACAAAAGTAAAGTCAAACATCAAAACAATCCAAAAGTTCAAACGGTGTAAGGTTCAAGGTTTTCAAATCTCGCATCTCTCCCCCTTTTTGTCAGCATAAAAAAAGGTTGAGATGGAAATGGAGTAGAGTCAAGAATGCTTGGGAACACGAACAAGCTGGAAATCTCCCATTGACTGAATGATGCCTTCCAGAGTTTTCAAGTCTTCCTTCAGTTGTGCAACATCCTCACCCTTAGCATTAGCCTGAATCTGAAGAGAAAGGGCTTGGATTTGATCATTCAAGGAACCTGAAGAAACTTGACCTGCATTCTGCAAATTCTAAACTTCGCATCCCAGAGCATATATCTGACCTCGCATTTCCAAGAGAACATCCAGAATTCTGCGAAAATTTGCTGAATTATCGATTTGCGTACTAGCTTCTGCATGGTTAGATGGAGTAAAGGCAGACGATGGCAAATCAGCATAATCACGTAGATTTGGCGAAGAAACATCATGTCATTCCTCAGGAAATTGAGAGGCATAAATGTCCTCTGAATCTGCTAGAGAGCGACTGACTCCCTCACTGGTAGCAGGATATGAGGACATTCCTCTTCTCTCTTGGTCTCTCCTTGTTTCCATGCCTTCAGGTGGAAAAGAGTGTTCCTCATGTTCTCCTTCCTCTTGATCTCTTTTCTCTTCTTCTTCTTTTTCAACTCTTTCCTTCTCAACATCTCTTTATTCTTCTTCTTCTCTCTCCTCTGTTTCTTTCTCCTCTGCTTCTTTCTCTTCTCTTTCTCTAGTCCTCTGCTCTGAGTCTTTTTCTTGATGTTCCTTTGATTTTGGAACAGAACGGCTTAGGTTCTTCAACGCTATTGCAGAAATGGTGATGTCTTCCTCATCATCTTCATCCTCAACGATGAGAGCTCTTCTTTTCTTGGATGGAGCAACCATGGGCTCCTTCCCTTTTCTTTTTGCTGCAGAAGAGATTTGATGAGTTTTGACAGGAGTCTTCTCCTTGAATTTCTCCAATGCCTTGCTTAGATCCTTCAGACGCATTTTAGTCACCATTTTCAGTCCTACCACCATATGATCACAAGATCGAGTACAGAGAATTTGTGGAGGCTGAATATTCAGATGTCTGAATAACTTCGTCATAAGACCTGGATAAGGAAGTTGAGGATGAAGATGATGAAGTAGAATGTTAAACGCACTCATCCTCAAGTAGGAAATCTTTTCCTCTGTTCTTCTATCTTTAACAAGTTCCAACGTAGCACGAACAATTGAGACATTGATCGGTTGATATCTTCCTCTTTCAACCCCAAAGACATCAGCCAACATATCTACATCTACCACATAGTCCTGATCTCGGACACTAAAAGAGAATCTATTCACACCCAAGAAACTAAGATTCGAATAGAAATAAGCAGTGAGTTCAGCATACGCACGCAGAGTCGAACGTAACCTGTTCAAGTTGAAGAAAATTGAATTTTTCCCTCAAATTAACATTCACAGTATCGAGGAAATCAAAATCCACACTTTTAGGGTTTATCACCCCACGTTTCAGCAACTTAGAGTATAAATGCTTTTGTTCCTCCGATCGAAACAAAATTTTCCTTTTTCCCCGAATTTTTGCCATAACTCCCATTTTCGGTTGAAATTGACTGTACAACTTATCATCATCATTCCCATCTAGCTGATTCAGCCCTCCAACACATGGATTACTTGGAATATTGGCAAGGGTTTCTTCTGCCAACCCCACATGGGCAATTCCCAAACGCTCCATATTTCGCAAAAAGATGTACTTATTTCCATAACCTTTGTCCTTAAGAAACTCATCGATGTAGATTAATGGAGTTCCACCTCTTTTCAAAGCACGATAAAGCTTGTAAATAAAAGAGGGATTTTGAATTCTTACAAGATCTGCGCCTTCGATGATTTCTTTATTTTCTCGATGAGCATTGTCATGAGGACTAGATGGAGAAGAATGACGCTGTTGAAAATGTTGTGGCTCTGCTGCTAACTGGGAGACTCTTCTTCCTCGGTGAGATCGAAGTGCGTAGGCCCCTCACGCATTTGTGGTCCCCTGCTTGCAATCCTCGAAGACTTCCTTTGAGACGACATCTTTCACAGTCTTTGAAAGATTCCAAACTTGACTTTCGCAAGAAAGATGACAACTTTTTCGAAGATTTGAGCAAGAGAAGAAAACAGAGATGGAAGATCGGTGCTTTCTTAGGGTTTTTGGAGAGTAAAGTGAAGAAGAAACAACAGTGCATAAACAATTAAAAAGAGAGGCATACGGAACGTCATAAAAGAAAGTAAAAAGATGCCTTTTAAAAAAAATAATTGCCTTTTTCGAAAAAAAATAGATAATAATCATTTAAAAAATAACTCCTTTTTTGAAAAGGAAACGTTGCAATAATCACGTCAATTAAAGATAGTAATAATCAAACACGGTTGATGATCGTACCTTTTCAAGATGAGATTCAAGAGAGAGAATAACTTACAATCAAAGTCTTGTTTGTTTGAGTTTGAGAGTCTCTAGACTTTAACTTCTTCAAACCTCAAAATGTTGAGTCTGGAGCGGATGATTTCAAATTGATTTTTCTCCAAAGGCTTTGTGAATATATCCGCTAGTTGGTTCTTTGAGTCAACAAACTTAATCAAAATTTCTCCATTTTGAACATGATATCTAATGAAGTGATGTCGAATCTCTATATGCTTTGCTCTTGAGTGAAGAATTGGATTTTTGGTGAGATTGATTGCTCTGGTGTTGTCACAGTTAATCTCCGTGCATGAATCTTCAATTCCAAAATCTCTTAGCTGTTGTTTTAACCACATAATTTGTGAACAACAACTTCCGAGAGCTACATACTTTGCTTCTGCTGTAGAGAGAGCTACTGTACTTTGCGTCCTTGAAAACCAAGACACTGTCCTACTTCCAAGTAGCTGACAGGTACCTGAGGTGCTCTTTCTATCAACTCTACATCCGGCTAGATTTACGTTTGAGTATCAAAGAAGAGTAAAGTCTCCCCTTTTAGGATACCAAAGACCAAGACTTGAAGTTGAAGCAATCTATTCGATAATACGCTTTGCAGCACTTAAATGAGATTCTTTAGGGTCTGCTTGAAATCTGGCACAAATGCAAACACTAAACAAAATGTCAGGTCTAGAAGCAGTAAGATAAAGAAGTGAGCTGATGATACTCTTGTATAGCTTCTGGTCGACTTTCTTTCCTCCTTCATCTTTGTCTATCTTCAAGGAACTTGACATTGGTATATCAGCCTTTTTGCAATTATCCATTCCAAATTTTTTGACAAGATCATTAGCATATTTTTCTTGAAGAATAAAAGTTCCTTCCTTCAGTTGTTTCAAAAATTTTTTTGACAAGATCATCATGCTCATTTTAAATTCATCCTGCATAGTCTTAGAGAATTTCTTGCACAAACTTTCATTAGAGGATCCAAAAATAATATCATCAACATATATTTGAACTAGCACAAAACTTTTGCTTTCTCTTTTGATAAACAGAGTAGTGTCTACTTTACTTTTTACAAAACCGTTTTGAATCAAGAACTTACTCAGCCTGTCGTACCAAGCTCGAGGTGCTTGCTTTAGATCATATAAAGCCTTTTTGAGTCTAAATACTGAGTCTAGTTTCCTTGGGTCTTCAAACCCAGATGGTTGTTCCACATAGACTTCCTCATGGATAAATCCATTTAGGAAAGCACTTTTGACGTCCATTTGGAATAACCTGAAATTCTTATAATAAGCAAAAGCAAGTAATAATCGAATTGCTTCTAACCTTGCTACTGGTGCGTAAGTCTCGTCATAGTCTATCCATTCTTCTTGCGTATATCCCTTGGCCACGGGTTTTGCTTTGTTTCTTATGACCTTTTCTTTCTCGTCCATCTTGTTTCTGAAAACCCATTTAGCACCAATAATAGATTTACCTTTTGGTTTAGGAGTTAACTCCCAAACATCATTAATGCTGAATTGCCTTAGTTCTTCTTGCATAATTTCAATCCAGCTTTCATCAGATAAAGCTTATTTTATGCTTTTGGGTTCTATTTCAGAAATAAGAGCCACAGCACTAGACTCTTCGCGCCTTTTGGATCTTATGCGAATTCCTTCATTAATGTTGCTAATAATGAGATCTTTGGGATGACTGGACTTATGCTTCCAGTTACTGGTTAAATTTTCAGGTTGATAATCACTTCCTTCATTTGAATCTTCAACAATCATTTGTTGCTGGTCTTTCAGAGTCTGAGTTGCTTCTTGCGATTTAGACTTTGTAGAGTCTGGAGCAAGTTCAGATTCTTCAAGATGAGTCTGAATAGATTCATTTTGCATTGAATCTTGGAATTTGACATCATTGATTCATCCACTGATTGAGTCTTCCTGTTGTAGACTCTGTACGCTTTGCTTGTGGTTGAATATCCAAGAAAGATGCCTTCATCTGACTTTTCTTCAAACTTGCCAACTCGATCATTTGCATTTTTCAATATAAAGTATTTGCATCCAAACACATGAAAATATGAAACAATAGGCTCCTTTTCTTTGAATAATTCATAGGGGGTTTTTTTTGTTTTTTCTAGAATAGGCCTTAGAAAAACTCTATTAATAATATAACATGCTGTAGAAACTACTTCAGTCCAAAAACGTGAAGAGATGTTGCTTTAAATTAGAAGAGTTCTAGCCATTTCTTGAAGCAATCTATTCTTTCTTTCCACAACTCCATTTTGCTCTGGAATATATGGAGAGGAGAACATATGCTGAAAACCAGATTCATCACAAAATTTTGTGAAATCTTGATTTTCAAATTCACCTCCATGGTTTGTTCTTATACTTGAAATAACATATCATTTTTCGTTTTGAACCTTTTTAGCAAATTTTTCAAAGTAAGAGAAAGTTTCAGACTTACTTGCCAAGAAATACACCCAAGTAAATCGAGAGTAGTCATCCACAATTATTAGGCAATATTTCTTACCTCCAATGCTCTGTGTTTTGGCTGGTCCAAATAGATCCATATGCAGAAGCTGCAGTACTCGATTAGTGGAAACTTGATTTATTGGTTTAAAGGAATTTCTTACCTGTTTTCCCAATATGCATGGTGTACATAGATCAGGCTTTTGGTATGATAGATTAGGTAAACCACGAATAAGCTTCTTTGCTGAAATTTTGGCTATCTGCTTCATATTGATGTGCCCAAGCTTTCTGTGCCATAAGTTCGCTTCGTCTTGGATTGAGATTAGACATTGCGATTCATCTGGTTTCACATCCAAGAGGTAGATATTTCCATGTCTTCGACCCATGAATGATTGAGTAGAATCTTTACTAGTTCTTGAACATATTCCCTCTTGAAAGTTGATTTTGAAACCGGTATCACACAGCTGACTAATACTGAGCAGATTGTAGTTGAGTCCTTCAACTAAAGAAACATTACTTATTGTGAGGTTTCCAATCTTTATAGTTACAAATCCCACAATTCTTCCTTTGCTATGTCCTCCAAATGAGACTTTCCACCATTCACTTGAACAAGCTTTATGAAGCAATTTGAATCTTCCGTCATATGTCTTGAGCATCCACTATCCAGATACCATTTTACCTTTTTCTTGATAGTGACCTGCATTTAAAAAGAAACTCAAACTTTCTTTGGTACTCATATTTTCTTGGGTTCATTGGTGTTAGTATGATATGCGATTTTTGTCAATACTTTCTTAACAGGTTTCCAAACCATAGGACATTCTTTTTTAAAATGATTTGCACTATTGCATTTTGAACATCTGAGAGCATTGCGACCTACTGGTTTTACAAAGATCTTTTTAAAATGATTTTTGTAAGTATCTCTTGTGGGTCTTTGCTTAATTCTTTCTTTCACCTTTGGAAAATCAATTAAAGGAATGGTTTCAGCAGTCATTCCCAAACTAGATTTATTGAAATAAGGTCTTTGGACAGAAAGAATTTTTTCTAGTTTCTCAGATCCTATAGAAATTTTTTTTGAAATATTTGAGACATCATTTTTCAATAATGCATTTTCTTTTGAAAGATTATTTTCACTTTCTCTAAGAGAAGAAACGTTCATGTCTAAACATTTTACCTTTTCTTTCTAAACATTTTCCTGTTGTTTTAGAGCAGAATTTTCTCTTTTGAGTTCGGAAATCTTTTTGAGAGAAGTCTTAAGAATAAAACACAACTCATTAATGTATTTAGAAAATTTAATCGGGATTTTGAAGTTACTCACCTCAAATTCATTGTCTGAATATGAGTCTGTCTCAAAGTTTGAATTTGAATCCGATTGTGCCATCAGACATATATTGGCATAATTATCATCACTTTCTTCACACTCTGTATCACTCCAGATTTCTACTTTAAGAGCCTTTCGATACTTTTCAGCTTTTCCTTTCTTCTTCCTCAGAAGAGGACAATTGGGTCTGATGTGTCCCTTTTTCTTACATTCAAAACAGACTACATCTTTGTTTGATTCATCATCCTCAACGAGACTTAGTCTTTGCTTTTGAAAACTTTGTTTCTTTGGATTGAATCTTCTTCCTTTTCTCGTTCAGCTTTCGAATCTTCTTATCATGAGAGCAAGCTCCTCATCATCCATATCGTCTTCATAATCTGTAACATCATAATCATCATTGGATTTTAATGCAATGGATTTCTTACCTTTAGGATCTTCGTCTTCATTGATTCGTTCCACTTCATAAGACTGACCAACTCATCAACAGATAGTGGCATGATTCTTTGGGTCTCTCTGATTGAGGTCTTTAAGTGATTCCAATCCTTGGAGAGTCCACGCAGTAGCTTGTTTACCTTCATGGGATCAGAAATTGGTTGACCTTGATTTTCAAGACCATTCACAATTTCTGTAAAATGACTAAACATGTCAGTTATAGATTCTCCTGATTTCATTTTGAAGGCTTCGTATTGACCAAGGAGAATGTTGATTCTAGTCTCTTTCACTCGATCGATTCCTTCATAGGTAATATGTAATATATCCCAGACTTCTTTAGCTATAACACAAGAAGATATTCTGTTATATTCAGTAGGTGATAAAGCACAATATAAAGAATAAATTGCTTTTGCATCAAGAGCTTGTCTCTTGATTATCTCTTCTTGAATCATTTCACTAGACTCAACAGTATCTTTTCCTCTCTTTGAGACAGGTGCAGCTTTAGGAATGATTCATTTTTCTACAACGTCCCATTCCAGAGGATCCTTTGATCTTAGAAATGGCTTTATCTTGTTTTTTCATATGTTGTAATCATTTCCATCAAAGTAAGGCGGTTTGGTATTGCTTTGCCCTTCTACTAGCCCTGGAGCCAACATACTAGCCATGGATCTTTAACTCTGAAGTAAAACACTTCAAACAAAGTGAGTACACAGGCTCTGATACCAATTGAGATAGCTAGTATAAGCACATAGAGAGGGGTGAATAGGTGTAAAAACAATTTCTCGAGATACGAAAGCGATAGTAGGCAGACGATAGAAAGGAAGATCTCAAAAACAGATCATAATCAAAGTAAAGCAGAGAGTAGGGAAGAGAAAATTGAACACAAGGTTTATAGTGGTTCGGCTTATTCCAAGCCTACGTCCACTCTTTCGCACTGACAGCCCACCGGCTGGATTTTACTATGAACAAAAGAAATGTTACAACACAGCTTTTCCTTGATTCCACAGTGTAGATATTTTACTACACTTCCTCAAGGTTTCTCACGAATATAGACTCTCTTTTGCGTACAAGATTTTGCTCAAAATGAATTGACTAAGAACAAGGAGTTTCAGACTTTGGAATTCTTCTATCGTGCACCCTCTCGAACAACTGAAACATCTTCCTTATATACTCCTTTATACCATCATACCCGTTGGCACTTACCAAAGGAATTCCTCCAATCTACCCGTTGGACGAAATCAATTAGGAAGATCATTTGAGCCATTAAAGGAACATGTCGATAGCCCATCAATCATGTTCGCACATACAATAAGGATCTAGGTTTCCATAAGTAGAACTTTCCAAGCATACTTTGCCAATCATCGGATCCTTAATTTTCGAATCAATCATGATCAAATAAAGGATTCCGTTATGTCATATCCAGTCAAGAGATCTTCTCCAGTCGATAAGGTTACATCCTTAATTAAACATCTAGTTTTGGATAGCCTTTCTTCAACGGATCAGAAACTGTCAATGAGTATAGACTTTGAGTCTTGAGTCTGGAGGTCTTCAAACTTTAAATAGCAGAGTTTGGAAAGCTTCAGACTAGATTGACGAAAACGTTTTGTCAGCTTCAAAACACTTCATGAAGATTTCTCCAACACTAGTCCCCTTGTCAGTATGCCAGAAATTTGTAGAATGAAAACATAAGGCTTTGAAAACTCTACAAAAAAATGATAGATTCTGAAAGAGTCACCAAGCTTGCTTTTCCAGAACGGCTTTGTTGAAAGTAAGTCTCTAAATCCTATCCCTCCGTTGTCTTTTCTCTCTTTAAGTAGGTCCCAGCTTTTCTAATGAATTCTAGATCTGTTGCTAAACCTAGCTCTTTTTTGTTCAACAGACTTGCATATAGATACAAGAACTTTAAATATCGACATTGCATACTGTGGTAATGCCTGAACTACTGATTTTAACAGAATCTCCTTCCCTCCTTTGAAAATTAGATTTTCTTTCCACCCTTCCAATTTAGCATTTACTCGTTTTAGAATCCAAGCAAACATGTCTTTTTTAAATGATCCCCAATCAGAAGGTATGCCTCGATATTTGCCCATTTTGTCTAGCACTAACACCCTTAATTCTCTAGTGTCGCGACCTACCCTCTCAGCGGAGGGAACGAGTTTAGGGGTATTACCTAAAGGACGGGCCTTATAGGCATGGGCTCTCCCAAGCCCATACCCCGCATGGCATTGGGATATTCTTTAGGATTTTTTGTACAAAAGGAGTTGCCACTAGCCTATTAGAGTTGGCTAGAAACCAAGTGAGACATGGAAGTGTACCTAACTTTCTACGCAACTAGAGAATCTAGGGTCGGGGACTCAATTATACTAATTGACCAATTAGTGCCCTTCTAGTACCTAATCATGTTCATTTTAACAAAATGATTTTTGGCAAGCAATCTGGGTTGATTTTATACCTATTCACTAACATGTGAGGTGATCATGTGGGTGCACAATAATTAAAGTAATAATCATAGCTATTCAAGGTCCTAATTACAGTAAAATTAAACACATACAATTAAACATAATTAAATATGTAAATTAAACATACGATATAATAAAAATACGAGTAAGTAAAGGCCTAGTTACACTAAGAAGGCAAAATATGACAATTCCTAACCAAAACTTGCATTTTTTAGATTTCTGAAATTTTTCTAATTTTTTTAAATTTTAAAATATATGTTTTTAATGTTTTTAATTTTTTTTTTAATTTTTTTAAAAATAATAAATTTTAATTTAAATAATTGGGTGAATCGGGTCAGTCCGGTTTGACGACTCGGATTCGCCCTGGTTGGCACGGGTCGGGTCAGGTTTACGACCGGACCCGGGTTTGGTTCGATTGGGGATCAGGCTAACCGGTCGCTCGAAAGACAAGGCCCGACCAGCCTTGGTGGGGCCTTTCCTTGTTCCGGATTAGGCCCAACCATTGGGCCCAATCCCTTGCAAAAGGGGAGCCCACACACGCATGCCCATAGCTAAAGCAAGCCCACTTGGCTTGAGTCTGAAAAGCCCAACTAAAGCCCAAAAAACAAAGGGCTTGCCAAGACAGGCCCAAATGGGCAGAAACCCTACCCGAGAAACAAACGAAACCGGCTTAGCCCGATCCACAGGCTAACCCGATTCATCCCTCATTCGCAGCCACTTGCATACCGCGAGGGCAGTGATGCCGGCAAGGGACGCCACCCCCTGGGGGAGGCGGGTGGCGCCGATAGTAGGGACGACGGCGGACGACAGTGGACAAAGGCGACAGCGACAAGCGTGACGCGGATAGGCACTAATGTCACCTCCGGCATCCCCTAACCAGCTGAGCTCTAATGACGACGGGGGCGTCTGACTAGAGCAGGGTCAGAGTTGGTACCAACGGTCTCAAAACACGAACCTCAACGTAGACAGCGACACAGCAGTAGGTCCGTGAGGGCCGGAGTTCGCGTGAATCGGACGGCCACGAACTCCGGCCCGGCAATGACCAAAAATAGGGGATAACGGGGTGTGGCTTATCGGAGTAGCAACGGCGGAGGCCGAGTAGGGCAGCAGCAGGTCAGCAACGGTTGTGGCAGCGTTGGGTCATGGGTCGGAGGCGTTGTAGGCATCGAGTCTAGTTGCAAGAGCGTCAGAGAACGGTGGAGACAGGGCGGAGCTTCGGACGGCTGCAAGGCAGTGGCGGCGTTGCGACCGACTCAAATCTACTGGCGTCGGGGGACGGTATGAGCTCGCGGGCGAGGGGAACTGCGGTGGTGGCATAGCACGGGCAGCAGAGGAGGCACGAGCCGATGCGAGGCTCGCTCGATGATGGAGTGATGACCGGTTTAGATTTGTCGTCGTCGGGGAGCTCGAGTGGGAAGATCAGAATAGCAGTATTGTCGCGGCACGAGCAACGGAGGAGGCACGGGCTGGCGAAGCAGAAGTAGCAGCGTCAACACTCGCGGACGATGGAGGTGCAATGCGGAGGCGGTAGAACGGCGGTGCAGTGTCCGGCAGGGCAGCTACCAGTGTTGGGCGTGTGAAAAGCGGACGTGAGCGGTGAGTGCGGCTTCCGACGGGCGGAAAGCGAAGCACGACAGGCGGTAGTCTAGCCCATCGAGGAAGAAGGGTTATTCTTTCCCCTTTTTTTTGTTCTCCCCCTCAAGCTCTGTCCTCTGTGGTCTGTGTTCCCCCTCTTGTTCTCCTCTTTTTCCCTCCTATTCTCCTTTCTCCCCAGCTTTTCTCTCTTTCTCGCCCTTTTTCTCCTTCTCCTCTCCCTTTCGCTCTCCCTTTGTTTTTGCCCCCATTCTCTCTATTTTCTCCTCTTTTCTCCGTTTTCCTTTTCGCCTTTTCGACCGTTCCTTGCACGCGTGCTCTCGGCCGACCAACAGTGGCCTTTGCCAGCCGACTCTGACTTGAGGATCACGTCGCGCCTGCCACCGCGAGATCCCCCTGTCCCCTGCTTTCCGCTTTGCCCCTGCTTTCGGCTTCGCTTCTTCCTCATGCAAATGACGCCGGGGGGAGAAGACAAAGGCGTGCGTGGGCCGAAAGGAAGAAGGGGGCTGGGCTGCGAAGAGGGAAAGGAAAGAAAGAAAAAAGAACAAGGAGAAGAGGGGGGAGGGGCCCAAGCCCATGCGGATTCCTCTTCATTTTTTTTTTTTTACAATATTTTTTTTTGTTTTTGTTATTTTTTTTTCAAAAATATAGAATAGGTATCTAGCCATGTTTATCTTAAGAGGCTGAGGGCAGTTTTTACTCATGACTAGACCGGATTTGTTCCTATTAATCTCTTGACCTGTAGCTAGACAATACTGGTTTAGGATGTTTGCTAAATTTTGGCATTCCTACATTCTACCATCTAGGAAAAAGATAGCATCATCGGCAAAAAAATAAATGGGATAAAGTAGGATACCATTTGTTGAGTTTGATTTCCCGTAGATTGCCCATGTCAACAACTTGTTGGATGAGGGTGGATAGCATATTTACCAAAAGGATGAATAAGTAGGGGGAGAGAGGGTTGCCCTGTCTGAGTCCCCGTGATGGTTGAAAATAAGGTAGAGGTTCGCCATTGAGCTTTACACTTAGAGAAGTAGTGGTTACACATTGCATTAGCCAAAGCACCCATCGATCTTGAAATCCCATTTGACGAAGCTAGGCTTCCAAAAAGTCTCACTCCACCCTATCATAGGCTTTCTGCATATCCAACTTAAGGATTACCTAAAAAAATTTCTTTCTGTTGCGAATCTTTAACTGATGTAGTACCTTTTGAACTATCAGGATATTCTCTTGTATTTATCTGTCTGACACAAAGGCACTCTGTTCTTTGAAAATCAACTCAGGTAGGCAAGGTTTTAGGCGATTCGCTAGAACTTTCGATATAATCTTATAGATAAAATTACATAAGCTAATAAGGTGAAATTGATCTTACCTCTCGAGGTTCGGTATCTTGGGGATAAGAGATATTGTTGTGTTGTTAATATCAGGCAGCACCCGTGTGATGAAAAAAATTTGCATTGATTTAAAAACATTTTCTTGTATAATGTCCCAATGACTATGATAAAACAGTCCATTCAAACCATCATAATTGAAATGTCGCTTGCTTTACTTCCTCCTACATAACTTTAGCTGTTACTTGTGTATAAATTGCGGCTGTTACTACTCAAGGACATTGCGTTAAAATAGGTCCATAGTCTCGATGTTCGACTGAAGTATAAAGATTCTTAGAGAAAGTAATTGTCATGTGCTTCACCTAATATGGCTCTCGGATCCACTCCTTGTTTTCATTTTTTAACATGCTGATTCTGTTTCTTTTCCGCCTTTGTATAGTGGTGGCGTGAAAGAATTTTGTGTTTTTGTCCCCCCACCTCATCCAGTTAATCCTGGAGCGCATCGCCTAGTAGTGTTCTTCCTATAACTATATGTTCTGAATTTTTTCCTTCAGTGAAGTGACCCGATCTTTTTCCTTCACTACGCCGAATTTCTGTTGATTTTATGGATCACTAGAGTTTTTGGCCCTAAATACTCTTCACAAATGTGCGCAGATCGTCTTGTCTAGACGTCCACTTCCATCATAAAAGGCGGATATACCCTCAAAGCTACTTTGTAGAATAATCCATAGAGTTATTACCTGCATGTGCAATGGCTACAACAGTACCACATATTTCTATGTATTAAAACCTTCATTACTTAGCCGCTCATAGAAGAACATAAAGTTAATCGGTTCAAAACGAACCTAATGCTTTGCTAATCAATTGTACAGAAGTAGTTTGAGCATGGTACATTGCGGATCTTGTCTACATCAATTAACAACTTGATACTTTCCTTGTCATCCTAAATGGGGTTAGGAAGTACTTGTTTGTCTCACTTTACTAAATTCAACCCACAATGACAAGTAAAACATGAGCTTTCCAATCAGCAATTTATGGTATGTTAGTATAAAGTCTTGGTTTACCATATAGAATCAATAGCGTGTCTTAATTATTTGTGAGATTATTCTCTTACAATTACACTTTTCTTAGTAGGACACAAGGGATTTCATGGTACTATAATTATAACCACTTTTTTCACTCTTAAATTGAAAGGTTTCAATCCCTACTTTAGATTTTCGTCTAGGTAATCTTTTGTTTGGAAAGGATCTATAAAATCCCTGGAGGCGGGTACGGTCCTAGAATGAGGATGCCATTGCAACCTACGGGAGCCCCACAAAGCCGGCACTGTTTCCCTCTGCTCCACTTGCCACACGTGCATGGATCGTCAATGGCTGCGCATCAAGCTGTAGTTGTGCATGCTTGTCGCGATTTGCCACGTGGCGCGTGGAGCTACAGTACGAAGTCTCAAGAAGTCTACGTTGATCGAGTAGCGAGTACCCACATGATCCTTATTCGCCCCGTTATGGCTCAATCTAGCTTGGCTCTGCCCATCAGCCAAGAGAGGTTCCGATCGAAAGTGCTAGTATGAACACCTAAAGGGGGGTGAATTGGTGTAAAAACAGATTTTGCAAAATACAGTGAAAACCTTTACTTTTAACCTGAGTCTGAATAACAACAGACTTTTGAAACTAAGTGTGAAGAGTAGCAGGCTTTGAGCAAGATCAGACTTTAGTAGTTAAATATAATTACGAACAAAATAATGGAGTTGGGGGAAGATAATAAGAACATAAGGTTTATAGTGGTTCGGCTAAATCCAAGCCTACATTCACTCTCCCACGCTAAAGCCTTCTTGGCTGGATTCCATTATGCAATCAACAAGAGATTATAATTTTGAGTACAAACACATAGTAATAGATCATACTATTTCACTAAGTCACTCTTTTGGTATTTCTCTCACGATCACAAACGTTTAAGCTCACAAGAGACAAGTGTATGATCGAAGGTCGCTCAAACTTTGAAATTATAAATTCTACACTCCGTCTCTTACTTGCTCATCAGTCCTTCATCTCCTTAAATACTTTTCGACTTCCAAACTAGCCGTTGGACAGTATCTTGAGGATTGTCTTCCAATCTACCCGTTGGACCGATCTCTATCTGGAAGATTTGGTAGCCGTTAAGTGATAGAGGTAGAATCTCAAATTGATTCCGATCACCCATACAAACAGAATCTTGGTTTCCATAATTAGAGCTTCTTCATTTAGAAAGTTCTTGTCTTCAAGATCCAATTGTCAATCAATCAGATTGAGTCAATTAAATTAATCTTGATATAGAATCCAAACCAGATCACTAGCCGTTATATGATTGGGGCTTTTGTTACGTTATGTCGAATTTAGATGTAAAGTCTGAGTGCAATAGACTTTACAATCTGAGTTTGAGTGCAATAGATTTTACAATATCTAAACATATTCTGCTTTTGAACAGATTTAGCTTTAAGATCTGAATACAGTCTGAATAAGTTCAGCTTTAGCATAGAGTCTGTCTTCTGATTTAGCTTCAGTATAGAGTCTGTCTTCTGGTTCAGCTTCAGCATAAAGCCTGTCTTTTGGTTCTTCATTCACGTTCAGTCTGGAATTTGTCAGAGTGAGCAGACTTTTGATGTAGAATAGACTTTGACACTAAAGTGTGGCAATCTTCAGACTTCGACATAGAAGATTGGAAATTTTCAAAATATACTTTGGACATGTGTTATGTTCAGTATTCTGGTTCTTTCAAATATAGATTTTGATAATATCATTTACACATTCTATCATCTGCATAGTCTATTACTCAACCAATAAACACGTTAGTAGCCTTTGATTTATTTTGTCATCTTCAAAACATCATAAAGGGATTTCCCTAACACCAACAACAATTAAACACATGACATCTACAGTGAGCATACGCATAACACCAATCTATCGCCAAACCGAAGATGACCCAATTCACGAGATAGCATAATCTGCCAACAATCTAGCCGTAATCACAACAAGCTCACAAACAAAACATAAGATGCATGCGGGCCAATCTGGAATCGAACAAGCAAAAGGAGAAAGAACGATGGGGGGGCACCTTGGAGAGGTCGATGTGCTTGTAGAGGGACCAATTGGAGGAACAGTTGTGGTCTTCGCAGCTATGGTCGTGCTTACACGCCATTTTCCCTTCGAATTGAGTGATCGCTCGCGGAATTTGCTTCTGGGTCTTCCTCCCCTTCGAATTTAGCGATAGCCGCCCGCAAGAGGTTGCTTCGTCCACGGAGGCGGTTGCTTCGTCCACGGAGGGGAGAAGCGGTCCGATTCCGAGCGTGCGTTCGTGGGTTGTCCGCTAAAAGCTGAGGTTCCGTCCACAGCTCGCCACCAATCCGCCGCGCCAGCTGGGCCTTTTGGGCTCGTGGCGACTTTTGCGTTCTTTTTTGAATAGTGTAAAGTTAGGCATTTTCAATGGGATAACGACAGCGAGGGTATGGAGAATTTGGGTTGATCCATTCATCATAGCCGTAATAACGTCGTTTTCCAATTTTGAAGTCCTAAAACTTGTCACTATTTTCCATGTCAGCTATCTTGCTAATTCCATCCATTTTTCTTGCATGGAAAATTCCAATGACCTCTTTGTTTTTTATTAGTTTTCATTTTATTTTTTGAATTAAAAGCGTTGATGTAGTGTCAAATAACCATCACATTAAAGGAAAATTAAACATTCCGAAAAGAAAATTGGCAATACCCAAATAGAGTGACCGAAAGGCAATGATTAGAACACTAGCCTCTTTTGTTATCACGATGGTTAGAGACCCTCACTGGGTTACTGACTAGGGCTGTTGCCCTCACCACAAGCAAACGCTTGGTGGCCATGGCTCCCCCATCGCCACTAGGCAAAGGTTGTATTGCAGCTGTCATGCTCGGGACCTCACTCAATTGTGGCTAGGGCCGTTGTAGCCATTGCCTAGCCAGGGCCAGCTCATGCCGAGGGCAATAAAGGAGATGATGCTGCCATCTCCCTTGTTGTACCTCCGTGCCTACCCAATTCCTCTCTCTTTTCTTTATTAATTTCCCCTTTATTTTTTATTTTCAGTTTTTGAATTTAGTGGAAAATGACATCATTTTTGCGTTAATAACATCGCTTTGTACTTTAACAACCTTTACTAGTAAACAACGACACGCACGCAAAAGAATAACAAAAAGAGTGGGGTCGAATTTTCCATCCACTAAAAGCTAACAGGAAAATTAATGTGAAGGACGGCAACTAATTTTATAACTTAAATACATGAAATTCATATAAGTTTTGAGGACTCTCGTTACCATTGCTACTATTTCCATGAGCTAGAAAACAAATTATATACCTGTTTTTGGGAGCAGAAAAACAAACTTATTTTGATCAGAAAATGATATTAGTGGCCAGAATAAATAAGACAATAAGAAAAAGGAAATGCCCGGGAGCATTGATCAATATCGCAAAGCGGACGAGAAAGTCAAAAGCAGAAACACCATTTGAGGAAAAATAAAATATTCACGATCAACTGTGAGGAAAGGCCCCTAAAGCTTCTAATCCATGCGAAAGAAATTATACAATCTCGAGCAAAATTCCTGTCTTGCCCTTCCGACATAAAAATTTACATAACCCATATCTTGCCATCCGCCACGTGGAACGCACTTATCTCGTGAAACAGCAATATAAGAGGGCAAAATCGTCAATTTCAAAAACGTGCACCATTTGAATTCTCATCCGTGGCGTTCGAAAGGGGCCCGTGTACACAGTACGTAAAGTATAAATGCTGCATTAGTTTTGGGAAATGATTATTCATTTCCTTTATTCCTAAAGAGAAATGAGTAGGGAACGGTGCTGTTACTTCAGAAAATGAAAGGTGCAATGTCACGACAAGTATCAAACATAAAAAAATGGAAGACTCGTCAGTGGAAAAAATTTAAGGTAAATATCTAGAGCATATCTAAGCAGGCTCAAAAGTTTTAAATTACAATATTTAAAATAGCAAATATTATTTTCTAGTCAGAGAAAAGATTTAGGGGATATTATTCCCAAATAAAAGAAACTTAATAACATAAAAAGAAACTTTATATGGAATTCGATTGAAAATCCTTTCTTTTTATTTTAACTTTAGTTTTGACTCATGTGATCCTAAAATTGATCTTGTAATGTTTTAGGTTCTTATGTATCTTCATCTACAGGTTAAGAATCAATGGGTAATTTTTTGTCTACTAATTTATTATTAATGATTTCTTTTTAGTTAGTGATTACGTTTTTCTACTTGTGATTTGTGGTTATCTATATTTCAGTATTTAATTTGTTTTTCCATCCTTCATATTTAAAATATTCCACTTAATGAGATTTGTGAGAGTTTCCTTTTTAAATTAGTGCTTCTTAGGCCTTTTTAAATCCTCTAATCTAATCATAATTTAAGCCAAGAAAATATAAGAAATGGGAAGTCAAAAAAAAAAAAAAAATTTGAAAATAGGGGAACCTATCTCCCAATTTCCTCCATAAACATGCGCGGCTAAAATTCGACGGTTCCTACCGTCACAAATGTCAAAAGCCCACGGTTAGCTAGCTGGGCTCATTTCTAAAGCAAATATTTTAGGACGTGGTCCGATGGATCCTCTATGGTAATGGAGTATAAAAATACTTTGTGTCCGATGGATCCTCCGATCACTGCTACCTATGCGGCATCATCTAGTAAATAAGAAATTTCTAGGTGTTTTGGGTGAATATATATTGAAACGCTTTTTGTCGGTCGAGAGTCGATGGTAACATCGGAGAAGCATAGGATGACACGCAATAATCTACATCGTCCGAGGTCTACTAGATGAACCAAGTGTACAACCGATACAAAGCGAAAGAGCCGACTCCAAGACGGAACATAGCTAAAAGACGAGCCAGAGAACGAGAGAGTAGCGATACAAGACTGTCCATTCAGTAAGACTCAAAAGATAACACTGATATTGTACATATAATTAGATCAGCACGGCTCTTATTCCTAATGCATAACGAGCACATGCAGGGACACATCATCTACGGCATGCTCAGTTCTCGGTGGGAGGCTTGTGCGGTGGCTTCTCTCCCTTCCCCTTCTTCGGCTCCTCCCCTTTCTTCGGCGGCTCGTGCTTGGGGCCTTCCACCTCCTCTACGAGAATGTGCCCCTCGTGCGGTGGCTTGCCTCCCTTCCCTTTCTTGGGTGGCTTCGCGTCCTCTTCCACCTCCTCAGCGAGAATGTGCCCCTTGTGCGGTGGCTTGCCCCCCTTCCCTTTCTTGGGTGGCTTCGCGTCCTCTTCCACCTCCTCTGCCAGAATGTGCCCCTCGTGCGGTGGCTTGCCTCCCTTCCCTTTCTTCGGCGGCTTCGCGTCCTCTTCCACCTCCTCTGCGAGAATGTGCCCCTCGTGCGGAGGCTTGCCTACCTTCCCCTTCTTCGGCGGCTTCACATCCTCTTCCACCTCCTCTGCGAGAATGTGCCCCTCATGCGGTGGCTTGCCCCCCTTCCCTTTCTTCGGCAGCTTCATGTCCTCTTCCACCTCCTCTGCGAGAATGTGCCCCTCGTGCGGTGGCTTGCCTCCCTTCCCCTTCTTCGGCGGCTTCGCGTCCTCTTCCACTTCCTCAGCGAGCATGTGGCCAGGGTGGTGGGGCGGTTTCTTGCCAGGGAACGGCTTATTGTGGGAGTCCTCCTGTTCGGCCTCTTCAACGAGGATGTGCTCAGGAGGGTGGTGCGGGGGCTTGGGTTTGGGGAAGGGCTTTTGTGAGTCGTCAACTTGGACGTTCTCGAGGAGGCGGCGACCCCCAACAGGGGGGTGCTTGTGGGGAGGTTTGTGCCCTTTCGTTGGCGTGTGGTCGCAGAAGACGGTGGCGGCAAAAAGCGCGGCTCCTAGGAGCAACACTAGCAAGTACTTAGAAGACATGGTTTGCTTCATTTTGGCTAGAAGAGGATGTATAAGCTGATGGTGTTGGAGTTAGAACCGAGGGAGTGTCCCGATTTATAGTGGGTTTCGAACTTATGTCGTCGTCAGCAAGCATGTCACCCGGTCCCTCGGATTTTGCCTCTCGCCTTTGCTACGAAACAGCGCGTCATTTAGGTCTGTGTTCTATTGGTTGCTCAAGAGTGTGATAGAGTGGGGCCCGCCTTGGATATAGGGATTTGCTTTGGGGTTGAAAAGTTTGACAATCAGCCTAATGCCTAATTAACTAATCTCTCTAATTAACTGCTCCCACTGGATAGATTTGCACCGCCGGATGGCAATATGGTGGGGTCCATCTTTGGACATTGGGAGTGCTTGATCTCTCGATTCCTTTTGTCAATTCTCTTTCTTGGAAAAGCAGGAGTAGATTTACATGCATTAGCACATTGGAGTACTAGAGGCTCTTACCTTCAATGTGAAAAGCTTTTACAATGCAACCACATATTGAATTTATATTGGAAGGGCGGTGGTTGATATGGAACCAAACACTTGTTTATGAGCGAATGGGCATAAAACCACTTCTTAAAAGAGAAGAATACTAGATATATTAAGATCGATAAGAGGGGCACGGCGGTGATAAGTTTAATAATTCTTAAATTGAAATAAGGTAATGTTATTCCTTTCGTATAATCCACAACCAGCTATTTGGACGCATTTCTACAAGTCCTTTTAAAACCGGTTAAGTTCATGGGATTAGATCAATAATAATAGTAATAATAATCATAATAATTGCTTAGCTAATACGTGGGACTAGATTAAAGCAAGAATAACAGTGACATACTTATTCCCTAGTTTGATTCGCATGAAGGGATAACTATTTTGGGACTATGTCCTTTAAGGGAAAATAGTTCAAAAAGTCCTAAACCTATTACGATTTTACTAATTCAATCATAAATCTTTTAATTTTGCTAATTGAGTTCTTATTTGTAAACCTTCTCACCTTTAGCTAATTAAGTGCATATGGCCAATTTTGGTTGAAATTTGCTAATATGGATGACAGTTGTTCTACATAACATGGCCGACGCTGACATGAATAATTTTTTTAATAATTTTTTAATTTTGATTTTTTCTTTCTTTTTCTTTACTTTTTATGGTTATTTGGATTGAGGGCAAGTAGCCCTTGTCAGCTTTGGGCGAGGGCTACGATGCGTTCACTAACTACTAGGCGAGAGTCACGATGCCCTCATGAGCCAACTCGAGGGTGAGGGCCACGATTCCCCCACCTAGTGCTAGCTTAAATAGTACTGATACTGATACGCGACATATGATACAATATGACATGTCAACATATTGTTTCTAAAAAATTAAAGAATTTTGACATGTTAGGACCTGTTGTATATTAAATGTATATATATATTTTTTAAAGAAATGATGAATTATCATCTTTATGATTATTTTAATCAAATTAATTTTATTCAAATTCACAAATAAATAAATAATAAAAAGAGAGCTAGAATGAATTTACACTAAAAATATTAATCTACCATTTGTTAATATCATCCATTGTTTCAATTTGACAAATTCAACTCCATTTCAATAATCTATAAAACTTAGAAAAAATAAAAAAGCAATCCATATTCTAGACTTGTGTGTTAGAGTGTGTCAGAAGAGAAGAAAAACAAACTTGGGCGGTGAATTGTGTGTTACGAGAAGTGAGAGTTAGAAGAGAAGAGAAAACTATGTTTTTCTTCTTTTTCTCTTCTTATTTTTATTATTTTTTATTTTTGACATATTTGCATTTTGATCCCTCATTTATTGGAATTTTTTAAAATTGACCCAATGCGTGTCGAAATCATATGTCGGAATTCTGAACTCACATATTAGAATTCCAAACTTGTGTACCAAAGAGTGTGGAGAATTGACTAGATGTTGGATTTTCCAACACCTATTAATAGAGTGCTGAAGAGTGTTGGACATGTGTCAGAGTGTCCAACATGACAAGAATGATCTCGGATAGTGTCGGTGCTTCCCAGGTGCCGACAAGGGTCATTGGCCTTCAATCTAGAAAAAAAAAAGTAAAAGAAAGAGAAAGAAAAGATCTAAAAAAGATTATTAAAATACTTTTAAAAAAAAGTCTAAATTAGCGTCAGTCATTGCCATGTAGACCGATCTGTGTCCATGTCATCAATTTCTTGCAAAAATTGACTGAATGGATTCAATTAGCAAAAAAGTGAAAGAGTTTAGGACTCACTTGGCAAAACTAAAAGTGTAAAACTATTTTAGCAAAATGTAATAGACTTAGGATTTTTTTTGGACAATTTTCTCATCAATTAATGTATTGGACTATCCAAACACAGCTGTTCAAATCCATGATAGTTTTAAAGTTGAATTTTATCTAATTAAAAAGGCCATATTTTCCTCCGTCTTCCTATATTATGTAATTTTACTATGTATATTGCTAAAGTGCAAGCAAATTAAGGATCGTAAGTGAATCATAATTAAGATACGTGTCAATTATAATCATAACTTAATTTTTTTTCTATATACTTTTAAAAAAGATAAATAGGGATCGTGTAAGAGCTATAAGCTTCCTCTAAATATGGGTTATATCCACGTTTCTAAATCAGAAAATTGGTTGAAAAAAGCTTCATTTAACAAAGATGGAGGAAGATAGGCCCATTAGTTTCAATTTTCTACATAATTCAATGTATTAATTTTGCAGGTTACCCTTAATATATCTCCCATTAATGACCCAAATACTAGTATCATGACACAATAGTGGAGGTATTTATCGAGATGATTATCACCCAGATATACGGGGTGAAAACTCAAATCATTGATTGAAATAGTGATGCATAATGCATATATTATTGTTGCATATTTCTACATGGACTTTTCATTCCTCCCTTCGTACTTCACCTCCTAGTTATTTTCTTGATCTTTCATTGGGAATTTACAAGTTAACATAGAACACTCTTGTTTTGTTGTTAATTTGTTTAGTTCAATCGCAATTTAGTCAAGTACCTTCATTAAACCACAGACTTTCACTATACTTAATTATAAAGGATAATCCAGAGACTTTTACTTGTGGTTAGTATTGAATATTATGTCAGTGAATAAATTATCCTCGTAAAACCTATATGCCTAACTGGACCGTCTTATCATTTTAATATCAGGATATGCGTCCTAGTCATGCCAAACATGAAGAATAACGAAGCCCGTCACACGCAACCCAACGAGCCTTCGTGACATTGGGCAAGTTTCACTGTTCAAATTGATGCGCAGATGAATGGAAAGCATGTGAGCCTTTGAGATTTTGACCAGCTGGGTCCAGGTTGAAAGAGAGAGAGAGAGAGAGAGAGATTTTGCGGCGTCTTTTCTCGGTTTCCCATTTGAGATGGTGACCCTTTGATTTGATACGTACATAAAACTAGGAGGCATTTAGACACGATGAGAAAAGGGCCCCCTAGTCATTATTGTCTTGTCTATTCTTTTCCTTATCTCGGTAAAGTAACATTTTGCACGAAAACTAGGGGGAGGAACATTAAACGTTGTTCTGACCAAAAAGAAAAGAATTGAAACATTGAAAAATTGTTAGTTTGAGCTAAACCCGCCAAACAACATACAAGTTAGGTCAGAATATAAATAGTCCAATCCAAATAAACTAATTTAAATTATTTTAAGTCATTTTCACGTAAAATAAACTTAATAATTCATGATAGATCTAATTCATATTGTTAAAATATTATGAAGTGAGAATATGGAGTGAGTAAATACAAGATTGGGAGAAGGCAAGAAAAACTGAAGAGAGACATAGAAATATGTTCGGTTTAAGTATGTTGAAAATCTATATATAACTTATGTTTAAACCCATTTATGACATATTTACTATATATAACTAATCTATTTATAACCCTTGTGGGTTAATAAATGAATTTATGACCCATTTTGATGGGTCTAGTACGAGCTTGTGACATGGGATAAAAATGTGGATTTTCATTAGATGCATAGAATGTTCGAGCCTTTTGACTTATGTGATCTCCATTGATGCATGCAAGGCTTTTCTCGTCACCTGAATCGGGGGGTGAGCATGGCTCTCGAGTCATTACATAAGTACTGGGATAAAATCTTTGGAGGCTACCGCTCAAGTTTAAGTTATAAGAAGAGCGGGTGATCTACTACATAAAAACCATGAAACTCCCTTTCTCACATAAGTTAGACTATATAAATTTCTTAATACTCCCCCTCACGCGTAAATGACTTATTTTAGATTTATGGATTAGCCAATGGCTACAAAATCAATTGGTTTGGTTCTCAATTTCAATTTTTTGTAACCAGTGCTCAGAGGGTTGGTTTCTAGTTGTACGTCCATCACCCATCTAACATTAAAGTGTGTAACTGAGATCATACCTAATATGAAACCAATCACTCTAATAAAATTGAAAAGTGCAAATTGAACATATAAAAATGGCTTTGCCCCTCCCTTTACCCTCTTCAATATATATTGAAAAAGTTTAAGCCGTTGATTTAGGCATGATTTAATACCTCGAGCATGGCATCCACACTAAATCTCCCTAAACAACCTCATAAATCTCCGACACCCTGTGTTCTCTGTGTAAACGCCATCTTCCTTTCCCTTCTCCCTAGAACAACCTGCAATTACTTAATTCGAACCTGATGTCACCGCGCATGTCAGCCACGACCACGACTTCACTGGATCGTGCACCGGAATGAATAAAGAACCGAGATAGAGAGAGAGAAAGGGAGAAACAGGGTAGACCGGATCGAGAGACTACAGGAGTTGCGATCGTGGATTGCGATTTTGGTGGCAAAAGCCAGTGTGAACCGTTGAAAAGGTAGACATTTCGCGTCGTGGGGTTAGTTACGACAAAATCCTATTTTGATTCGAACAGCGCCGACATCGGTTGCGAGGGGGATCGTCGTGCGTATTTCACCTGGATCTCAGTCTCCATTCAGCTTTAGAAGACGTAGCAGACTCGACCTAGGTTCTTGACGTCTCATCCCTTATCCTTCCGTTTTCTGTGTTTTATGTGATTATGACGGACTTCTAAATTCTTCCACTGCGACTTATCCTAAGGAAATTTTATCTGTTATCGTTATGGAGTCCTTTCTTATCAATATCTATAAAAAAAAATAAAAAATAGATCATATCATATCTATCATGTTCGAAAAAGTATTTTGAAATACTCTTTACAATTAGGAGTTATTAGTTTCAGTATGAGATGGTTTCCACCCTACAATTGTGAAACAATCCACCTGATTTTGAAACTAAACCGAACTGGAACCATTTCTCAGATGAATCTGAGAATTGATGAGGATATCTTTCTTTTCTTTTTCCCTATGTAGGGTCATTCGTTCGCTCGCTCATTAAATAACATACTCTCATACTCTGTAACACCCCCATAAATAGTAACAGACCACCGCTCAAATCTCTCACCCCTGCTTCTTCACTGACCAACAACAACGCTCTCTAGGATTCCCAATCTCCATTGGAATTTCCGTTCTTAGAAAATTAAAGGAAAAGGGACGTTACAAAACAAACACCGAAAGAGGGAGGCCCATGACTGTTTGAGACTGAGAATGAGACTGAGAATGAAAGGCGTGAGACTGAGTGAGCAAGGGGAACTGAGGGAGGCATAGCGTGAGACCGAGAGTGACAAGAAAGAGGAGTGAGATCGAGTGAGAGCCAAGAGGGATGAGTAGGGAGAGAGGACGGGAAATTAGGGTTTTGAGAATTGATTTGTAATAATAAAAATTATATGTAAAAAATTATTAGTCCTATTCAGATGGTCGAGGTGGATCGGTCCACATTGAACCAATAACTAAATTGATAATCACCAGTTCCAAATCACCGATTCGGTCTGGTTTTGTGCTTATTCCTATCAAAAATAATATATGAAGTATTGATTTTAGTCAAGCCATGGTTTCGGTGACAGTTTAACAGTTGACTAAATTGGACGAAATCACCAAAGTTTGTGTCATGTTTCGTTTTCCTTTTTAAAAGATGCCCGTTGAGTTGCTTGGAGTGCCCATCGAGATGCTTACTAAATTATTTCTTTATGTTTAAGTTTTTATTATTTAGTTTAGGCCCTTGCGCAAACTTTAAGAAAAGACAAATATGGGCATAAATTGTCAAAAAGATGACTCAACAATTTTTTTTTTTTTTTGGGTCGAAAAGAGGATAGATTTCTATTCAAGTAGGGAAAAAAGAACAACCCTTAACAAGGGCTTCAGTACAAAGCATGTCTAACATAATTTGAGGAGGAGAATTGACCCAATTTGGTGAAAGGGATCCTTGTCCGTGGGCCTTCGCGGCCCAATCGGCTAGGGCATTGGCTTCACGTCGATAGTGCTGCACCTTTAGGTTTGGGAAACAAAGCATCAAAGCTTTGCTTTCGGCAAACAGGACACCACATTCCCACGGCGGCAAATGGCACTGGTTGATGGTTTCAACAAGAATGAGATTGTCGGTTTCCAACAACAGGTGAGATTCAGTTTTTCCTTGCTGTGATAGGTTCTTGAGAGTATATAATAGTGCTTGGATCTTCGTCTCAAGTGTAGATGTTGCTTGAACGCTCTGGGTGAAGCCTCCAATCATTCTACCGGTGTGATCTCGAGCAATACTTGCAATCACTCCCATGTGATTTGCAATAGGAAAGGCTCCATCAAGATTTACCTTTATGATGCCCTGCTTCGGTGGGATCTAGATTCGATTAGGGTTCAGCCAAGTGGTACCTTTACTCGATTCCTGCTGTTGGGTCCTAAGATTGAGTTAAGCCAGAGCGAGAGCTATATCAACAAGTTGATCTGGATGGGTGCATTGATGGAGAAAGACAAAGTGATTCCGTGCTTTCCAAATTTGCCATAATAGGGCTGCGATGCTCTCAAAAGATGGTACGTGCGCCTTCTGTTCTATTAGATCAACTAGCCAAGCATCTATGCTGTGTGTTTTGTAATCTAATATGTTGATCTGCACTTGGGGATGGCTCCAGATATATTGTGTCCAGGGGAAAAATAGAAATAAATGTTCTGTGGTTTCGGGGGAGTGAGATGAGCAGAGTTTACATATTAGGTCGGGGGTGATGCGTCGTCAGAGTAGATTATCCTGTGTAGGTAACGCGTTTGGCATATAGGCCAAAGAAAGATGTGTATTTTTGGGGCTGTTTTTGTTTTTCATATCTGCTTCCATGGCTGGCTAGGTGTATGATAGGAAGAGGATGCATGCAAGTTTATCTTTCTAGATTCTGTCTGCTTGATGAAATTGTAGCCACTCTTCACGGTATAATGTCCATCTTGTGTCCCTGTCCATAGAAGTTTATCTTCGGTTGATACTAGCCAAAGCTTAATAGTTAGTATCTCCTTAACAATGTGTTCATCAAACGTGTGGTTAAGAAGCTCGACATTCCACTCATTCTGTTATGGTATAATGAAACTTGCTACTGTTTCAAGTTCCTCTCTAGTTGCTGGCCTGCCTAGAATTCTCATAGTTAACCATTTGTCCTCATTGACTCATATCATTTGGCCATTACCTACTGACCATTGAAGCTTCTTAAAATAGAATCTCTGCCAAATAGAAGACTCTGCCAACCCTAGGAAGGTCTAGTCCCCTTGTTAGCATGCCGGAAATTTGTAGAATGAAAATATAAGGCTTTGAAAACTCTACTCCACAAAGATGATGGATTTTGAAAGAGTCACCAAGCTTGCTTTCCCAGAATGGCTTTATTGAAAGTGAGTAAGTCTCTAAATTCTATCCCTCCATTGTCTTTTCTCTCTTTAAGCAGGTCTTAGCTTTTCCAATGAATTCTAGATCTGTTGCTGAACCTAGCTATTTTTTGTTCAACAGACTTGCATATAGATACCAGAACTTTAAATATCGACATTGCATACTGTGGTAATGCCTGAACCACTAATTTTAACAGAATCTCCTTCCCTCCTTTGGAAATTAGATTTTCTTTCCACCCTTGCATTTACTCGTCCTAGAATCCAAGCAAACATGTATTTTTAAAATGATCCCTAATCAAAAGGTATGCCTAGATATTTGCCTGTTTTGTCTAGCATTGGCACCCTTAATTCTCTAGTGTCGCGACCTACCCTCTCAGCGGAGGGAACAGGTTTAGGGGTATCACCTAAAGGACGGGCCTAAGGCCCATGAATAGGCGTGGGCTCTCCCAAGCTCATACCCCGTGTGACATTGGGATATTTTTTAGGAATTTTTGCACAAAAGGAGTTGCCACTAGCCTATTGGGGTCAGCTAGAAACCAAGTGAGACATGGGAGTGTACCTCACTTCCTACGCAACTAGAGAATCTAGGGTCGGGGACTTGATTATACTAATTGACCAATTAGTGCCATTTCGGTATCTAATCATGTTCATTTTAACAAAATGATTTTTGGTAGACAATTTGGGTTGATTTTATACCTATTCACTAACATGTGAAGTGATCATGTGGGTGCGCAATCATTAAAGTAACATTCATAGTTATTCAAGATCCTAATTGCGGTAAAATTAAACAAGTGCAATTAAACTTAATTAAATATGCAAATTAAACATACGATATAATAAAAATACGAGCAAGTAAAGCCTAATTACAATAAGAAGGAAAAAAATGACAATTCCTAACCAAAACCTACATTTTTTAGATTTTTGAAATTTTTGAAATTTTTTTAAAAAATTTAAATATATTTTAAAATAATTTTAAAATAATTTTAAAATAATATTTTAAAATAATAATTTTTAATTTAAATAATTGTGCGAACCGGGTCGGGTTCGTATGACCCGACCCGATTCGGCCCGGTCGGCACGGGTTGGGTCCGGTTAGGGGTCGGGCCGATCGGCCTGCTCGAAAGACAAGGCCTGACCAGCCTTGGTCGGGCCTTTCCTTGTTCTGAATTGGGCCCAACTAGTGGGCCCATTCCCTTGCAAAAGGGGAGCCCACACACGTAGGCCCATAGCCAAAGAAAGCCCACTTAGCTTGAGTTTGAAAAGCGCAACTAAAGCCCAAAGAACAGAGGGCCCGCCAAGATAGGCCCAAATGGGTAGAAACCCTACCTGAGAAACAAATGAAACCGGCTCAGCCCAATCCACAGGCTGACCTGATTCATCCCTCCTTCGTAGCCACTTGCATACTATGAGGGTAGCGGTGCCAGCAAGGGACACTGCCCACCAGGGGAGGCAGGTGGCATCGATAGCAGGGACGACGGCGGATGAAGGCGGACGGTGGCAAGCGTGACGCAGATAGACACCAACATCACCTCTGGCGTCCCCTAACTAGCTGAGCTCTAATGACAGCAGGGGCGTTCGACCATAGCAGGGTCGGAGTTGGTACCGACGGTCTCAAAACACGAACCTCAATGCAGAAAACGACGTAGTAGTAGGTTGGCGAGGGCCGGAGTTCACGTGAACTAAACAGTCGCGAACTCCGGCCCAGCAATGACCAAAAATAGGGGACAACAGGGTGTGGCTTCTCGGAGCAGCAACGGCGGAGGACAAGTAGGGCAGCAGCGGGTCAGCAGCGGCTGTGGCAGCGTTGGGTCCCGGGTCGGAGGCGCTTTAGGCATCGAGTCTAGTTGCAAAAGCGTTAGAGACTGGCGGAGACAGGGCGGAGCTTCGGACGGTTGCAGGGCAGTGGCGGCGTCGCGACCAGCTCAAATCTGCTGGCGTTAGGGGACGGTATGAGCTCGCGGGCGAGGGGAACCTCGATGGTGGCGCGGCATGAGCTGCAGAGGAGGTGTGAGCCGGTGCGAGGCTCGCTCGGTGGTGGAGCAATGACCGGCTCAAATCTGCCGTTGTCGAGGTGCTCGAGCGGGAAGATCAGGACAGCAATACTATCGCGGCAAGAGCAACAGAGGAGGCGTGGGCCGACGAAGCAGACCGACGGAGCAGAAGTAGCAATGTTGACACTCGCAGACGATGGAGGTGCAGCGTGGAGGCGGCGGAATAGCGATGCAGTGTTCGGTGGGGCAGCTACTGGTGTTGGGCGTGCGAAAAGTAGACGTGAGCGGTGAGTGCGGCTTCCGGCGGGTGGAAAGTGAAGCACGACAGGCAGTAGTCAAGCCCACCAAGGAAGAAGAATAGGGTTCTTCTTCCCCCTTTTTATTGTTCTCCCCCTCGAGCTCTATCCTCTTTGTGGTCTATGTTCCCCTTCTCGTTCTCCTTTTTTTCCCTCCTCTCCCCTTTTCTCCCCAGCTTTTCTCTCTTTCTCGCCCTTTTTCTTCTTCTCCTTTCTCTTTCGCTCTCCCTTTGTTTTTGCCCTCGTTCTCTCTGTTTTCTCCTCTTTTCTCCTTTTTCCTTTTCACCTTTTTGATCATTCCTCGCATGCGTGCTCTCGACCGACCAACAGCGGCCTCTGCCAGCCAGCTCTAACTTGAGGATCATGCCTTGCCAGCCATCGCGAGATCCCCCTGTCCCCTGCTTTCCGCTTTGCCCCTGCTTTTGGCTTCGCTCCTTCCCCATGCAAACGACGGCTGGGAGGGAGAAGACAAAGGCGTGGGCTGGATTTGTTCCTATTAATCTCTTGACCTGATCTTTTTCCTTCACTATGCCGAATTTCTATTGATTTTACGGATCACTAGAGTTTTTGGCCCTAAATACTCTTCACAAATGTGCGTAGATCGTCTTGTCTAGAGGTCCACTTCCATCATAAATGGCGGATATGCCCTCAAGGCTACTTTGTAGAATAATCCATAGAGTTATTACCTGCATATGCAATGGCTACAACAGTACCACATATCTCTATGTATTAAAACCTTAATTACTCAGCCGCTCATAGAAGAACATAAAGTTAATCCATTCAAAACGAACCTAATGCTTTGCTAATCAATTGTACAGAAGTAGTTTGAGCATGGTACATTGCGGATCTTGTCTACATCAATTAACAACTTGATACTTTCCTTGTCATCCTAAATGGGGTTAGGAAGTACTTGTTTGTCTCACTTTACTAAATTCAACCCACAATGACAAGTAAAACATGAGCTTTCCAATCAGCAATTTATGGTATGTTAGTATAGTCTTGGTTTAATATATAGAATCAATAGCGTGTCTTAATTATTTGTAAGATTATTCTCTTACAATTACACTTTTCTTAGTAGGACACAAGGGATTTCATGGTACTATAATTATTACCACTTTTTTCACTCTTAAACTGAAAGGTTTCAATCCCTACTTTAGATTTTCGTCTAGGTAATCTTTTGTTTCGAAAGGATCTATAAAATCCCGGGAGGCGGGTACGGTCCTAGAACGAGAATGCCATTGCAACCTACGGGAGCCCCACAAAGGCTGCCGGCACTGTTTCCCTCTGCTTCACTCGCCACACGTGCATGGATCGTCAAAGGCTGCGCATCAATCTGTAGTTGTGCATGCCTGTCGTGATTTGCCACGTGGTGCGTGGAGCTACAGTACGAAGTCTCAAGAAGTCTACGTTGATCGAGTAGCGAGTACCCACCTGATCCTTATTCGCCCCGTTATGGCTCAATCTGGCTTGGCTCTGCCCATCAGCCAAGAGAGGTTGCGACAGCAATTAAACACGGGACATCTGCAGTGAGCATATGCATAACACCAATCTATCGCCAAAATGAAGATGACCCAATTCACGAGATAGCATAATCTGCCAACAATCTAGCCGTAATCGCAACAAGCTCACAGACAAAACATAAGATGCATGCAAGCCAATCTGGAATCGAACAAGCAAAAGGAGAAAGAACGATTGTTGTGGGGGGGGGGCACCTTGGAGAGGTCGATGTGCTTGTAGAGGGACCAATTGGAGGAACAGTCGTGGTCTTCGCAGCTATGGTCGTGCTTACACGCCATTTTCCCTTCGAATTAAGCAATCGCTCGCGGAATTCGCTTCTGGGTCTTCCTCCCCCTCAAATTTAGCGATAGCCGCCCGCAAGAGGTTGCTTCGTCCACGGAGGGGAGAAGCGGTCCGATTCCGAGCGTGCGTTCGTGGGTCGTCCGCTAAAAGTTGAGGTTCCGTCCACAGCTCGCCACCGATCCGCCGCGCTGGCTGGGCCTTTTGGGCTCGTGGCGACTTTTGCGTTCTTTTTTCGAATAGTGTAAAGTTAGGCATTTTCAATGAGATAATGACGGCGAGAGTTTGGAGAATTTGGGTTGATCCATTCATCATAGTCCTAAAAACGTCGTTTTCCAATTTTGAAGTCCTAAATTTGTCACTATTTTTAATGTCAGATATGCTGCTAATTTCGTCCATTTTTCTTGCATGGAAAATTACAATGACCTTATTTATTTATTAATTAATTTTCATTTTATTTTTTGAACTAAAGGAATTGATGTAGTGCTAAATAACCATCCCATTAAAGGAAAATTAAACATTCCCAAAAGAAAATTGGCAATACCCAAATAGAGTGACTGGAAGGCAAGGTTAGAATACTAGCCTTTTTTTTGTCATAATGATTAGGCTATGTTTGGTTCAATTTTGAAATGCTTTCAACTTACCTTCAAAATGCTGAAAGCCCAAAGCTAAAAGGGACTAGCTGTGGGCTTTTAGCATTCTGCCTAATGCTGAAATTATTTTTTCTCTTCCAAAATTTCCCTCACTAATTCTTCATATTTTCCGATTTTGCCCCTGAATTTTTTTTTTTTAATTGAAAAAGGAGGCAGCCCTTTGCTAGACTGGCGAAGGGCTTCGATTGCCAGCGAGCCGATTTGGCACCGGCAGCCATTGGCTGGGGTCACTCGAGGTTGGGCGACCTTCGTCAAGGGTCACGCAACCCAGCCGAGGGTCACCGGAGGTCACCCGAGGTCAAGCGACCCTCACCGGTGGGGGTCGCTCGACCCAGGGGCCGCGTGACTCAAGCGATTGCAACCTGGGTCTTGCGAGGGTCATGCAACTCCAGCCATTGTCGCGCGACCCTTGCGAGACCCAAGCGGCGGTTGTGAGGGTCGCCCGAGGTTGGGCGACCCTCAGTGGCCCTCGGCTAGGTCGGGTGACCTCAACTAACGGCACGGCTGCCGGTGCTAGATCTGGCTCGCTAGCGGCCGTAGCCCTTTGCCGGTTCGATGAAAGGTTTAGTTCAATTTTCAAAAAAATAAAAAAATAAAAAGATATACACACACACACACATATTATACCCATTAAAGCCCATTGTGAAAGTTTTTTTTATCAAACGCATATTCAACTCAAAGTTCACTTGTAAATTTTTTTTACCAAACACAATTGTATTTCTCTAAATAGCTTTGGGCTTTCAATATTTGCATAAGAGTCAAAGCCCTTTACAAATGTTGAACCAAACGAAACCTTAGAGATCCTCACCAGGTTACTGACTATGGCTCCCTCACAAGCAAACGCTTGGTGGCCATGGCTCCCCCATCGCCACTAGGCAAAGGTTGTATTGCAGTTGTCATGCTTGGGACCTCGCTCAATCGTGGCTAGGGCCGTTGTAGCCATTGCCTAGCCAGGGCCAGCTCGTGCCGAGGGCAATAAAGGAGATGATGCTGCCATCTCCCTTGTTGTACGTCCGTGCCCGCCCAATGCCTCTCTCCTTTTTTATTTATTTATTAATTTCCCCTTTATTTTTTATTTTTAGTTTTGAATTTAATGGAAAATGACATCATTTTTGTGTTAACAAACATCGCTCTGTACTTTAACAACCTTTACTAGTAAACAACAATACGCGCGCAAAAGAATAACGAAAAGAGTGGGGTCGAATTTTTCATCCACTAGAAGCTAACATAACAGGATAATTAATGTGGAGGACGGCAACTAATTTTATGACTTAAATACAGGAAATTCATATAAGTTTTGAGGACTCTCGTTACCATTGCTACTATTTCCATGAGCTGGAAAACAAATAATATGCCTGTTTTTGGAAGCAGAAAAACAAACTTAATTTGTTCAGAAAATGATATTAGTGGCCAGAATAAATAAGACAATAAGAAAAAGGAAATGCCCGGGAGCATTGATCAATATCGCAAAGCGGACGAGAAAGTCAAAAGCAGAAATACCATTTGAGTAAAAATAAAATATTCACGATCGACTGTGAGGAAAGGCCCTAAAGCTTCTAATCCATGTGAAATAAATTATACAATTTTGAGCAAAATTCCTGTCTTGCCCCTTCCGACATAAAAATTTACATAACCCATACCTTGCCATCCGCCACGTGGAACCCACTTATCTCGTGAAACAGCAATATAAGAGGGCAAGATCGTCAATTTCGAAAACGTGCACCATTAGAATTCTCATCCGTGGCGTTCGAAAGGGGCGCGTGTACACAGTACGTAAAGTATAATTGCTTCATTCGTTTTAGGAAATGATTATTCATTTCCTATATTCCTAAACAGAAATGAGTAGGGAACGGTGCTGTTACTTCAGAAAATGAAAGGTGCAATGTCACGACAAGCCTCAAACATAAAAAAATGGAACACTCCTCAGTGAAAAAAAAATTAAGGTCAATATCTAGAGCATATCTAAGCAGGCTCAAAAGTTTTAAATTACAATATTTAAAATAGCAAATATTATTTTCTAGTTAGAGAAAAGATTTAGGGGATATTATTCCCAAATAAAGGAAACTTAATAACACAAAAAGAAACTTTATATGGAATTCGACTAAAAATCCTTTCTTTTTATTTTAACTTTAATTTTGACTCATGTGATCCTAAAATTGATCTTGTAATGTTTTAGGTTCTTACGTATCGGCATCTACAAGTTAAGAATCAATGGGTAATTTTTTGTCTACTAATTTATTAGTAATGATTTCTTTTTAGTTAATAATTAAAATTTTCTACTGGTGATTTGTGGTTATCTATATTTGAGTATTTAATTTTTTTTTTCATCCTTCATATTTAAAAAATTCCACTTAATGAGATTTGTGAGTTTCCTTTTTAAATTGGTGTTTGTTGGGCCTTTTTAAATCCTCTAATCTAATTACAAATTAAGCCAAGAAATATAAAGGAATGGGAAGTCAAAAAAAAAAAAAAAATTGAAACTGAGGGAACCTATCTCCCAATTTCCTCCGTAAACATGCGCGGCTAAAATTCGACGGTTCCTACCGTCACAAAAGCCCCACGGTTAGCTAGCTGGGCTCATCTCTAAAGCAAATATTTTAGGACGTGGTCCGATGGATCCTCTATAGTAATGGAGTATAAAAACACGTTGCGTCCGATGGATCCTCCGATCAATGCTACCTATGCGGCACCACCTAGCAAATACAAAATTTCTAGGTGTTTTGAGTAAATATATATTGAAACGCTTTTTGTCGGTCGAAAGTTGATGGTAACATTGGAGAAGCATAGGATGACACGCGATAATCTACATCGTCCGAGGTCTAGTCGATGCACCAAGTGTACAACCGACACAAAGCGAAAGAGCCAACTCCAAGACAGAACATAGCTAAAAGATGAGCCAGATAACGAGAGAGTAGCGACATAAGACTGTCCATTCAATAAGACTCAAGAGATCACATTGATAGTGTACATATAATTTGATCAGCACGGCTCTTATTCCTAATGCATAACGAGCACATACAAGGACACATCATCTACGGCATGCTCAGTTCTCGGTGGGAGGCTTGTGCGGCGGCTTCTCTCCCTTCCCCTTCTTCAGCTCCTCCCCTTTCTTCAGTGGCTCGTGCTCGGGGCCTTCCACCTCCTCTACGAAAATGTGCCCCTCATGTGGTGGCTTGCCTCCCTTCCCTTTCTTGGGCGGCTTCGCGTCCTCTTCTACCTCCTCTGCAAGAATGTGTCCCTCGTGCGGTGGCTTGCCTCCCTTCCCCTTCTTTGGCGGCTTCATGTCCTCTTCCACCTCCTCTGCGAGAATGTGCCCCTTGTGTGGTGGCTTGCCTCCCTTCCCCTTCTTTGGTGGCTTCACGTCCTCTTCCACCTCCTCTGCGAGAATGTGTCCCTCGTGCGGTGGCTTGCCTCCCTTCCCTTTCTTCGGCGGTTTCGCGTCCTCTTCCACCTCCTCCGCAAGAATGTGCCCCTCGTGCGGTGGCTTGCCTCCCTTCCCCTTCTTTGGTGGTTTCACGTCCTCTTCCACCTCTTCTGTGAGAATGTGCCCCTCGTGTGGTGGCTTGCCTCCCTTCCCCTTCTTTGGTGGCTTCACGTCCTCTTCCACCTCCTCTGCGAGAATGTGCCCCTCGTGCGGTGGCTTGCCTCCCTTCCCCTTCTTCGGCGGCTTCGCGTCCTCTTCCACTTCCTCAGCGAGCATGTGGCCAGGGTGGTGGGGCGGTTTCTTGCCAGGGAACGGCTTCTTGTGGGAGTCCTCCTGTTCAGCCTCTTCAACGAGGATGTGCTCAGGAGGGTGGTGCGGGGGCTTGGGTTTGGGGAAGGGCTTCTGTGAGTCGTCAACTTGGACGTTCTCGAGGAGGCGGCGACCCCCAACAGGGGGGTGCTTGTGGGGAGGTTTGTGCCCTTTCGGTGGCTTGGGGTCGTGGCCGTCGCAGAAGACGGTGGCGGCAAAAAGAGCCGCTCCTAGGAGCAACACTAGCAAGTACTTTGAAGACATCGCTTGCTTCATTTTTGCTAGAAGAGGATGTATGAGGTGATGGTGTTGGAGTTAGAAGCGAGGGAGTGTCCCGATTTATAGTGGGTTTCGAACTTATGTCGTCGTCAGCAAGCATGTCACCCTGTCCCTAGGATTTTGCCTCTCGCCTCGCCTTTGCTACGAAACAGCGCGTCGTTTAGTTCTGTGTTCTATTGGTTGCTCACGAGTGTGATAGAGTGGGGCCCGCCTTGGATATAGGGATTAGCTTTGGGGTTGAAAAGTTTGACAATCAGCCTAATGCCTAATTAACTGCTCCCACGGGATAGATTTGCACCGCCGGATGGCAATATGGTGGGGTCCATCTTCGGACATTGGGAGTGCTTGTTCACCCAATTCCTTGTGTCAATTCTCTTTCTTGGAAAAGCAGGAGTAGATTTACATGCATAGCACAGTGGAGTAGTAGATGCTCTTACCTTCAATGTGAAAAGCTTTTACAATGCAACCACAGATTGAATTTATATTGGAAGGGCGGTGGTTGATATGGAACCAAAGACTTGTTTATGAGCGAATGGGCATAAAACCACGTCTTAAAAGAGAACAATACTAGATATATTAAGACCGATAAGAGGAGCATGGCGGTGATAAGTTTAATAATTCTTAAATTGAAATAAGGTAATGTTATTCCTTTTGTATAATCCACAACCAGCTATTTGGACGCATTTCTACAAGTCCTTTTAAAACCGGTTAAGTTCATGGGATTAGACCAATAATAATAATAATAATGGTAATAATTGCTTAGCTAATACATGGGACTAGATTACAGCAAGAGTAACAATGACATACTTATTCCCTAGTTTGATTTGCATGAAGGGATAACTATTCTAGGATTATGTTCTTTAAGGGAAAATAGTTCAAAAAGTCATAAACCTATTACACTTTTACTAATTCAATCATAATTTTTTTAATTTTGCCAATTGAGTTCTTATTTGTAAACCTTATCACCTTTAGCTAATTAAGTGCATACGGCAACTTTGGTTGAAATTTGCTAATATGGATAACAATTGTTCTACATAACATAGCCGACGCTGATATGAATAATTTTTTTATTTTTTATAATTTTATAATTTTGAATTTTTCTTTCTTTTTCTTTACTTTTTTTTATGGTTATTTGGATTAAGGGCAGGCAGCCCTTGTCGGCACCCTTGTCGGCTTTGGGCAAGGGCTACAACGTCTTCAACGACTATTAGACGAGGGTCATGATGCCCTTATGAGTCAAATCAAGGGCAAGGGCCATGATTCCCTCACCTAGTGCCAATTTAAATAAGATCGACACCGACGCACGCATACGACATACGACATACGATACAATATGACATACCGACATATTGTTTCTAAAAAATTAAAGAATTTCGACGTATGTTGTGACTCATTATATATTAAATGTATATTTTTTATATACATGATGAATTATCATTTTTAAAATTATTTTAATCAAATTAATTTTATTCAAATTTACAAATAAATAAATAATAAAAAGAGAGTCTAGAATGAATTTACACTAAAATTATTAATCTACCATTTGTTAATATCATCCATTGTTTCAATTTGACAAATTCAACTCCATTTCAATAATCCATAAAACTTAGAAAAATAAAAAAAGCAATCCATATTTTGGACTCATGTGTTAGAGTGTGTCAGAAGAGAGGAAAAAATAAATTTGGATGGTGAATTGTGTGTTACGAGAAGTGAGAGTTAGAAGAGAAGAGAAAACTATGTTTTTCTTCTTTTCCCATTCTTCTTTTTATTATATTTTATTTTTTGCATATTTGCATTTTGATCCCTCATTTATTGAGAATTTTTAAAATTGACCCAATGTGTGTTAAAATCATATATTAGAACTATGAACTCACATATTGGAATTATGAACTCACGTACCAAAGAGTGTCGGGAGAATTGATTAGATGTTTTTTACAACATCTATTAACAGAGTGTTGAAAAGGGTCGGACAAGTGTCGGAGTGTCCGACACGACACGAATGCTTCCAGATAGTGTCGATGCTTCGTAGGTGCCGGCAAGGGTCATCAGCCCTCAACCTAGAAAAAGAAAAGTAAAAGAAAGAGAAAGAAAAGATCTAAAAAAGATTATTAAAGTAGTTTTAAAAAAAGTCTACATTAGCATCGGTTATACCATGTAAAGCAATCGGCGTCTATGTCATCAATTTCTTGCAAAAATTAACTGAACGAAGTCAATTAGCAAAAAGTGAAAGAGTTTAGGACTCACTTGGCAAAACTGAAAGTGTAAAACTATTTTAGCAAAATGTAATAGGTTTATGATTTTTTGGACAATTTTCTCATCAATTAATGTATTGGACTATCCAAATACGGCCGTTCAAATCGATGATAGTTTAAAAGTTGAATTTTATCTAATTAACACAAAGGCCATATTTTCCTCCGTCTTCCTATAGTATGTAATTTTACTATGTATATTGCTAAAGTGCAAGCAAATTAAGGATCGTAAGTGAATCATAATTAAGATACGTGTCAATTATAGTCATAACTTAATTTTTTTTGGATATATACTTTTAAAAAAAGATAAATAGGTATCGTGTAAGCGCTATAAGCTTCCTCCAAATATGGGTTATATCCATGTTTCTAAATCAGAAAATTGGTTGAAAAAAGCTTCATCCAACAAAGATGGAGGAATCTTCTCAGAAAGTGCAATCGGGAAAATTCCTCTCGTTATGAAGAGTCCCTCTCCTCTCGTTTATGCAGAGAATTCTCTATCCTTTGATAGCCATGGTTAATCGAACCCTAACCCTAAATTACAACAATTCCATCCTTCGTTACTTCTGATTTTCTGTTTCCTTCTTCTACTTTTTCTGGTTCATCACCGAAACCCATTTTTGCGTCATTGTCATCATCTTCGCAACCGATGGTGGGCCATGCATTCTCCCGCAATGGCTGCAATGTTTATGCATCTTCAATTCTGGTCGTCATCTTCCGAATTGCTGGTTTGCCCTGACCCTTGACTGTAGCCGGACCATGCGTACAGCTCCAAAGATACGACTATTGCTATGGTCAATATGCCAAAACGCCATTGCTTTAAAAGACAATTTATTCAAGAAACACATCATCTCTGAACCTTTCTGCCAGCTATGTAAACATAAATTTCCAGAAACATTGGAGCATTTATTTCTATTCTGCTCATGGACTACAGGTATCTGGGCTCATCCACAGATCAACATAGATATCCAAACTAGTTCGGTTACTAGATTAGAAGTTTGGTTGACAAAAAAGGCTCAATCATTGAAAAACTTACCTACTCTGGAGTTCATTGCCAGTATTTTTTGGCAAATCTGGCGAATGAGGAACGGTTTCATCTTCCGTGGCCATCCTCCAGATCCCTCTTTAGCCGTGGAGACTGCACTAGTACAGACTTGGCTTTATCAGGTTTCACCCCCTATCTCTTCGACACGATCTGCAAGACAAAAGCAACACAATTAGATCTGGCATCCACCGGAACCAGGGACTTTCAAATGCAATATTGATGCCTCCTTTTGGCCATGAAGTACACATGGATCAATGGCTTTGATTTGGAGAGATCAATATGGTAGACTTACCAACGTTTATACCGCTCAATTTCCAGCTGCATCAGCATTGATTGCGGAATTCCAGGCTCTCACTTTTGCGCTCAGACATCTATTGAACCAAGGTGTCGCGACCAATTTTTCGGGTGAACCACCTAGGGTTTGGTTAATGGATTGCTAAGCCTGGACTTAGCTCGGCTCTCCCAAGTCCATACCAATTCGCGACTTAGGTTCAAGTTCTTAACATGCAATTGATTTTTCAATTAGGAGTCGCCACTAATCTATTTTTGGTGGGTCGATTAGAAACCCAAGCAAAGTAACGGGAGATTTACTTTACTCTATGAACTAGAGATTTATGGATTCAGCGACTTGATTATGCTAGATTTCTCTAACGCCCCTTTAATACATTTCTCTTTTATTTTGAAAAATGTTTGGCAAGCAATTTGAATTGATTTTAATTTATCTCCCTAACATGTGAGGTTGTCATGCGGGTGCCCAATCCACCAATTTAACACCTAAGGAAAGCAAATAAATAGAAAAAAAATGCAGGGACTTACCTCGTAGCAATGAAAGCATCTGCGTTGTTAGAGCAAAATTCACATCAACAATCCTAGATAATGATTTCTACTTAACACACAATCACTTAATTTTTGTTTTCACTTTATTTAATGAGAATCAAATCTATATGCAATGCAATGTTACTAATTTAACATGAAACGATATAGTATGGCAATATGACCTCAACTATATGAATAAGTAAAGTAATTTTTTTATTTTTTGTGTTTTCTTAATTAACATGCAATAATTAAATATGCAATATAAATTAACCAAGATGACCTAATCCTAATGATGAGCAATTTCTAATTAAATGAACCTAGCAACAATCACTAGATGACGTGCATTTCATGAATCTAATTCTATATGACGGACACATGATTCTTATTTAATAAGCATGCAATCTATCCTAATATGCTATGACGTGCAAAGAATGCCATAATTCTAATTTTTTCTTTTTCTTTTATGAAATTCGGAATTAAAAATTGTCAAATATTTAAATGTGCAATTCAAATTTAAAAGTAACATCCTAAATGAATGCATTTTTTATTTCTTTATTTAAGGGATTCGAAATAAATAAATTTCCTATTCTAAACATGCAAAATATATTCTAACATGAACCTAATCTAACTCAAATATATATTTTTGGAATTTTCTTTTAAGGGAACAATCAAATAGAGGCATCAAGAAAGCACGGCACCAAATCAAGCAAAATATCATCCATGTCCATTTAATTTTGGAAAACAAATTGACGAATCGTATCGTGCATGAGATCGGATTAGTCAATTTTTAAATAAAATCATGAATCATATCTCGAGCGTGAGATCGGATTGGCGATTTTTCCGTACGATTGCGGGTCTTATTTTGAGTATGAAATTGGACTGTCAATTATATGTACATTGCGAAATTAAGAAGATTTCCCAATTTAAAAGACTATTCGGGGAACATGAGACAAGATAACATCATTCAGGGGTTTAATCAAGAATGCAATACCTCAATTAAGCAAACGAAATATTCAAGAATTAATTTAGATGGGAATTTTACCTACCTTGATTGTTGTTTCCAAGTTTGGACGGGTATCAGATCGTAGGAGTCACGATCAACTTTGCTTCACGGTAACTGGTTAACGATAACGTTTTGAGAGTCGCTCGCAGCACTCGACGTGGAAAGGGCTCTTGGCTCAGTGAGGGCTGCGTTGATTTTGTCAGACACAACCGAAAGTCTTCAAGTGGACTTTCCTGTTTGCAAGACGTCCCCTCTTCGGATTGCCTTACTATATTTTAATATAACCTCCACTAGAGTTTTTTTGACCACCGTTTGAAGTTCTCTTAACCTGCAGAGGCACAAAAAATTAATGCAAAGAGCACCAAGAGGCTTTCGGTGTGACGCGAGACTAGCAACGCCGTCGCGGAGGATGGAGTAGCTACAATTTTTCTGGTGCAAGGTCACGGGCAACTCAGTCGTCACAATACGGGTCTTCTCGGATCAGCACGAGTAGTAAGGACGCCCTAGATAAGTGACAGCAGCAACGTCGCCCACGTTGGCACTGGAAGGAGCGACGCGGATTGAAAGCAGCAGCGTATTACTCGAGGCTGGCGTGGATGGAAGCTTAGCAAGGATCACCAAGCAATAACTCGTCACGGACAAGGCTCGGGATGACGATCAGAGAGGCAGTGCGGTGGGGCAACAATCTCGATCGTCCCCAGCCAGGGAGGTGGATCATGAGCGGCAGCTATTCGGGCTTGTGGCAGCGGCACAAGTAGTGGACCGGCAGCAAGACTCGGCAGTGTCGGTGTGAAGCTCGCAGCAAGAACACAACGTCGGGCTATGGAGATGGAGGAAGCCAGTCGCAGTCCTCTGGGGAAGAAGGACCCTCCCTTTTCCTCTCTCTCAATGTGCCGTGTTTTGAATGTATTGTCGCCCGAAAAATTCCTCTGTTGAATTCTGTGGCCTTCCCTTTTATACTGCCTACCTTGTATTGCGAAAGAGGAAATTTGTAAAAGAAAAAGAATTGTTGAAATTCACATTTCCTCCATTACCTCTTGCATGCGTATCCTGTGTTTCCCTCAATATTTTTCCTTGCGTTACCGAATTGGAAATACCAATCAGAGTGGGCGATATTTTGTCGTCGCCTTGCTTCTCCTTCACATTCTATCGGCACGAATTTATCTTGAATTGTGGGAAGCATAATTTGTTATTATCTTATTTCACGATTCCAACACCTCTTGCACTTTGCCGAATTATTCAATTGCCCTCTTTGCTTCAAATCTATTCAAGACAAACCAAATACACTGCTAAAGATATGTGTGAAGAGAATATACATTTAGTATCTCCAAATTTTCTTCGTTATCTTCCTCAGCAGAAACATTGGTCAGCCCTTTGGATTTTTTTGGTGCCCAAGCCAATTTTTTAAAATTCATACGTGAGTGGGCTCCTTGTCCGCAATAGTGAATGTCCACTTCCGAATTTCGCACGAGATCCATGCAATACAACTTTGTGTGGACTCATGGTTATGATAATGCTCCTAACATCCATGCAATTAACTTATATTTTTGCTTAGGGGTCGCGGTTGAACCCTAATTTTTTAATGTGATTAATGATAAAATGAATTGCCAAAATTTAGGTGTCAACAACTGTCCCTTTTTGAAGGTGAGCTCGTAGAGGTTACCTTCAAAGATAAATTGAGACCTAAATTTTGAGCATGCATATGTATTGAATGATTTTTTGTCAAAAGATGAATTTCATTTTAAAATGCAATTTGAATGATTTTTTTGATATTTTTTTTGGAAAATAAATTCCATGTTTAAGTTGCAATTTTTATGGTGCATGGAAATGCTAATGCAAATGCATGATGCGAAAGGAAAGAATGTACCTACAATTACTTACCAATCAGTGCGGTAAAGTATCTTGAGGTACATGATAAATCCTCATTTACTCCACAAGTACCCAGTTTTTACTCAGGTTGCTTAAAGAGTCTAACAGGTAATAAATTAGGACATCAAGACTGAGAAGAACATTCACATCCAAAGTGAAATGTTCAACGAAAAGAATTGAGACATCCAAATATAGGTTGAGATGTCAAGATTTTTAAACTCGAAATATCTAGCTCCAGGCTAAGATATAACGAGAAAGGTCGAGAAAATATTCACATCCAGAGTGAAATATTTAACAAAAAGAATTAAGACATTTGGATCCAAACTGAGATGTCTTAGGAACTTACCTGGAATAACCTACCTTCAAGGAGGATAGAGTAGTTCGAGGTAATTGGTGTTACATGTCCAGGACTCGTACCATTCTACGGTCGCCTAGAATAGTAACATGGCTTTACAAAGAGACTGCTTTCCCAGGACCTGTACCATTCTACGGTCGCCCAGTATGGCAGTGCTTGGTTGTCTCTAGGACCCGTACCATTCTACGGTCACCTAAACGGGGATTCATTTTCTAGGACCCGTACCATTCTACGGTCGCCTAAACGGGGATTCACTTTCCAAGACTCGTACCATTCTACAGTCGCATAAATAAGAAAATAGCTGTTGTCTAGGATTTGTACCATTCTACAATTGCCTAAACGGGCATATACTTTTCAAGACTCGTACCATTCTACGGTCATCTAAATAAGGAATAGGTGTTGTCAAGGACCTGTACCATTCTACGGTCACCTGAATGGGGAAATTGCTTTTCTAGAACCCGTACCATTCTACGGTCGCCTAAACGGAGATTTTGCTTAGCTAGAACCCGAACCATTCAAGCGATGCTCCCAAGCTTTAAACACTGACTTCACGCTTCCTGGAACAGCCTCATTTAGTGCCGATACCTAAACAATCCACAATCATTATGAGCAGAAGACCTAAACACTGAGACTTCCCTCTTATTCCCACGACATTTCCAACAAGCTGATAATAGTATTTAATTAGCAAACAACAATTCCAACAAGATATACAGGGTTTAGAGACTGCATCGTTGGTGCAGAAAATTGACATCGATCTACTCTATCTCTTACGCTACTCAACTTTAGTTAACAAGGGAGCTTGCAAACAAAAAACACAACATATTCATTCTTAGACTCTCTTATTAATCAAGCCATCAAGATAGTATGAAATGATCACATCGAATTTATTCTCCTGGCATGAAATCCTCTTTGTGCAATAAACCACCCCAAGCCTTGCAACTCATGCTCGATACATAACTTCCTAAGCCCATTAGTTACTTTTTTCAACCCCCTCAAACGAGTTTCAAGAACAAGTAGTACTTCCAATTCTTCAACCAAGAGGTCAAACATCTCATAAAAGCACACTAAACTGTGATTCTTATAGTGAATTTTTCTAAATTCGGTGAAGCATGAGGCATTGGCGGAGACATCATTGAGAAGCAATCTCCAACTCTGATGAGACAAGTCTTGCTCGGTCCACTTGGTAAAGGCCAATCTCCCTACAAGCACTAAGCCTAAGTTTAAGGCACACGTTTCTCCTTCCCACATTAACCTAATTATTAAACAAAACGTCCCCTCATGAATTTGAAAGCATTCCGGAAGGAAGATATTCAGATATCATCACCAACAAGTACAGGAGGCGCCGACTTTTCGAGTGACAAATTGATCCATATTCGGAAAATGGATTGTCATTTGTATCACATTTCATCATAATAGGCCCAAAAAATTCCTTAGCTCCACAGAGACATAATATCATCGACGTTTACTGATTCTTTCGAGTCTCTTAAGAAGACGATGCGATTAACCAAAAGGGTCCAAACTTCAAAACACAAGATGCATGCGGGCCAATCTGGAATCGAACAAGCAAAAAGAGAAAGAACGATGGGGGGGGGGGGGGGGGGGGGGGGTGCACCTTGGAGAGATCGATGTGCTTGTAGAGGGACCAATTGGAGGAACAGTCGTGGTCTTCGCAGCTGTGGTCGTGCATACACGCCATTTTCCCTTCGAATTAAGCGATGGCTCGTGGAATTGGCTTCTGGGTCTTCCTCCCCTTCCAATTTAGCGATAGCCCGCAAGAGGTTCCTTCGTCCGCGGAGGGGAGACGCGGTCCGATTCCGAGCGTGCGTTCGTGGGTCGTCCGCTAAAGCTGAGGTTCCGTCCACGGCTCGCCACTGATCCGCTGCGCCGGCTGGGCCTTTTGGGCTCGCAGCGACTCTCGCGTTGTTTATCGAATAGTGTAAAGTTAGGCATTTTCAATGGGATAACGATGACGAGAGTTTGGAGAATTTGGGTTGATCCATTCATCATAGTCCTAATAACGTCGTTTTCCAATTTTGAAGTCCTAAAACTTGCCACTATTTTTCATGTCAGCTATCTTGCTAATTCCGTCTATTTTTCTTGCATGGAAAATTCCAATAACCTCTTTGTTTTTTATTTAGTTTTCATTTTATTTTTTGAACTAAGAGCATTGATGTAGTGCTAAATAACCATCCCATTAAAGGAAAATTAAAATTCCAAAAAAAAAATTGGCAATACGTAAATAGAGTGACCGAAAGGCAATGATTAGAACACTAGCCCCTTTTGTTATCACAATGATTAGAGACCCTCGCTGGGTTAGGGTGCATATGGTAACGCTTTTTGGTTAGCGAACAGTTTTTTTTCAAAATAGTTCTTTTTTATTTTTACTTCGGAGAATAATTTCTGAGTAAAATAAGATATTTAATAACTACACAAAATTTCCACTTTCGAAATAGAAAAATAAGAGAAATGCGTTTAGTACGAAACAGTTTCTTTTTTGTATTTATTCATTTTTTATTTTTGTTCACAGATCACCGACCACTGATTGCCGACCGCCACCACCGCTGCATGACTGCTGGCCACCAATCGCTGCCGCACAACCCATTGGCCACTGCCGATCGTCGACCACGAGAGGGGGTGGTCGATGGATTGTGTGGCAGCGGTCGATGGTGACGATCGGTGGCCAGTAATCGTGCAGTGGTGGTAGCCGATAGCAACGAGAGGCGGTGATTGATGGTTGGCGGCGGCGGCGGTTGGCGACGGTTGGCAGTCGGTGGCGGCAGTGGCCGGTGGTGGCTCTGGGCAGTTGGAGGTGGCCGCAGCAAAAGAGAGGAACAAAAGACAAATAAAAAGGAAAATTAGTTTATTTCTAAAAATTATTTCCGGGAACAAGAAGCTTTTTTTTTTCTTGTTTCTATTCAAAAATGTTTCCGGAAACAAAAATTTTACTAAACAAATTTCTGTTCTTTTTTTTGTTCCGATGAACAAAAAAATAAAAATTAGGAAAAATAGAAATGTTACCATACAAACCCTTATTGACTAGGGTTGTTGCCCTTGCCACAAGCAAACGCTTGAAGGCCATGGCTCCCCCATTGCTACTAGGTAAAGGTTGTATAGCCCTTGCAAATGTCATGCTTGGGACCTTGCTCAATCGTGGCTAGGGCCCTTGTAGCCATCGCCTAGCCAGAGCCAGCTTGTGCCGAGGGCAATAAAGGAGATGATGCTGCCATCTCTTGTTGTATTTCCGTGCCTGCCCAGTCCCTCTCTCCTTTCTTTATTAATTTCCCCTTTATTTTTTTATTTTCAGGTTTTGAATTTAATGGAAAACGACATCATTTTTGTGTTAACAAACATCGCTTTGTACTTCTACAACCTTTACTAGTAAACAACAAGACGTGCTCAAAAGAATAACGAAAAGAGTAGGGTCGAATTTTCCATCCACTAAAAGCTAACAGGAAAATTAATGTGGAGGATGGCAACTAATTTATGACTTAAATACATGAAATTCATATAAGTTTTGAGGACTCTCGTTACCATTGCTACTATTTCCATGAGCTGGAAAACAAATAATATACCTGTTTTTGGAAGCAGAAAAACAAACTTAATTTGTTCAGAAAATGATATTAGTGGCCAGAATAAATAAGACAATAAGAAAAAGGAAATGCCCGGGAGCATTGATCAATATCGCAAAGCGGACGAGAAAGTCAAAAGCAGAAATACCATTTGAGTAAAAATAAAATATTCACGATCGACTGTGAGGAAAGGCCCCTAAAGCTTCTAATCCATGTGAAAGAAATTATACAATTTTGAGCAAAATTCCTGTCTTGCCCCTTCCGACATAAAAATTTACATAACCCATACCTTGCCATCCGCCACGCGGAACCCACTTATCTCGTGAAACAGCAATATAAGAGGGCAAGATCGTCAATTTCGAAAACGTGCACCATTAGAATTCTCATCTGTGGCGTTCGAAAGGGGCGCGTGTACACAGTACGTAAAGTATAATTGCTTCATTCGTTCTGGGAAATGATTATTCATTTCCTATATTCCTAAAGATAAATGAGTAGGGAACGGTGCTGTTACTTCAGAAAATGAAAGGTGCAATGTCACGACAAGCATGAAACATAAAAAAATGGAGGACTCGTCAGTGAAAAAAATTTAAGGTAAATATCTAAAGCATATCTAAGCAGGCTCAAAAGTTTTAAATTGCAATATTTAAAATAGCAAATATTATTTTCTAGTCAGATAAAAGATTTAGGGGATATTATTCCCAAATAAAGGAAACTTAATAACACAAAAAAAAAACTTTATATGGAATTCGACTGAAAATCGTTTCTTTTTATTTTAACTTTAATTTTGACTCATGTGATCCTAAAATTGATCTTGTAATGTTTTAGGTTCTTACGTATTGGCATCTACAAGTTAAGAATCAATGGGTAATTTTTTGTCTACTAATTTATTAGTAATGATTTCCTTTTAGTTAATAATTAAAATTTTCTACTTGTGATTTGTGGTTATCTATATTTCAGTATTTAATTTATTTTTCCATCCTTCATATTTAAAAAATTCTACTTAATGAGATTTGTGAGTTTCATTAAATTGGTGCTTGTTGGGCCTTTTTAAATCCTCTAATCTAATTATAAATTAAGCCAAGAAATATAAAGGAATGGTAAGTCAAAAAAAAAAAAAAAAATTGAAACTGGGGGAACCTATCTCCCAATTCCTCCGTAAACATGCGCCTCTAAAATTCTACGGTTCCTACCGTCACAAAAGCCCCACGGTTAGTTAGCTAAGCTCATTTCTATAGCAAATATTTTAGGACGTGGTTCGATGGATCCTCTATAGCAATGGAGTATAAAAACACGTTGCGTCCGATGGATCCTCCGATCAATGCTACCTATGTGGCACCACCTAGCAAATGCAAAATTTCTAGGTGTTTTGAGTAAATATATATTGAAACGCTTTTCGTCGGTTGAAAGTCAATGGTAACATTGGAGAAGCATAGGATGACACGCAATAATCTACATCATCCGAGGTCTAGTCGATGCACCAAGCGTACAACCGACACAAAGCGAAAGAGCCAACTCCAAGACTGAACATAGCTAAAAGACGAGCCAGAGAACGAGAGAGTAGCGATATAAGACTGTCCATTCAGTAAGACTCAAGAGATCACACTGATAGTGTACATATAATCAGATCAGCACGGCTCTTATTCCTAATGCATAACGAGCACATGCAAGGACATATCATCTACGGCATGCTCAATTCTCGGTGGGAGGCTTGTGTGGCGGCTTCTCTCCCTTCCCCTTCTTCGGCTCCTCCCCTTTCTTCGGTGGCTCGTGCTTGGGGCCTTCCACCTCCTCTACGAGAATGTGTCCCTCGTGTGGTGGCTTGCCTCCCTTCCCTTTCTTGGGCGGCTTCATGTCCTCTTCCACCTCCTCTGCAAGAATGTGTCCCTCGTGCGGTGGCTTGCCTCCCTTCCCCTTCTTTGGCGGCTTTGCGTCCTCTTCCACCTCCTCTGCGAGAATGTGTCCCTTGTGCGGTGGCTTGCCTCCCTTCCCTTTCTTCGGCGGCTTCCCGTCCTCTTCCACCTCCTCTGCGAGAATGTGCCCCTCATGCGGTGGCTTGCCTCCCTTCCCCTTCTTTGGCGGCTTGACGTCCTCTTCCACCTCCTCTGCGAGAATGTGCCCCTCGTGCGGTGGCTTGCCTCCCTTCCCCTTCTTTGGCGGCTTCACGTCCTCTTCCACCTCCTCTGCGAGAATGTGCCCCTCGTGCGGTGGCTTGCCTCCCTTCCCCTTCTTCGGCGGCTTCGCGTCCTCTTCCACTTCCTCGGCAAGCATGTGGCCAGGGTGGTGGGGCGGTTTCTTGCCGGGGAACGGCTTCTTGTGGGAGTCCTCCTGTTCGGCCTCTTCAACGAGGATGTGCTCAGGAGGGTGGTGCGGGGGCTTGGGTTTGGGGAAGGGCTTCTGTGAGTCGTCAACTTGGACGTTCTCAAGGAGGCGGCGACCCCCAACAGGGGGGTGCTTGTGGGGAGGTTTGTCCCCTTTCCGTGGCTTGGGGTCGTGGCCGTCGCAGAAGACGGTGGCGGCAAAAAGCGCCGCTCCTAGGAGCAACACTAGCAAGTACTTAGAAGACATCATTTGCTTCATTTTTGCTAGAAGAGGATGTATGAGCTGATGGTGTTGGAGTTAGTAGCGAGGGAGTGTCCCGATTTATAGTGGGTTTCGAACTTATGTCGTCGTCAGCAAGCATGTCACCCGGTCCCTCGGATTTTGCCTCTCTCCTTTGCTACGAAACTCGTTTAGGTCTGTGTTCTATTGGTTGCTCAAGAGTGTGATGGAGTGGGGCCCGCCTTGGATATAGGGATTTGCTTTGGGGTTGAAAAGTTTGACAATCAGCATAATGCCTAATTACCTAATATCTCTAATTAACTGCTCCCACTGGATAGATTTGCACCGCCGGATGGCAATATGGTGGGGTCTATCTTTGGACATTGGGAGTGCTTGATCTCTCGATTCCTTGTGTCAATTCTCTTTCTTGGAAAAGCAGGAGTAGATTTACATGCATTAGCACATTGGAGTAGTAGAGGCTCTTACCTTCAATGTGAAAAGCTTTTACAATGCAACCACAGATTGAATTTATATTGGAAGGGCGGTGGTTGATATGGACCAAAGACTTGTTTATGAGCGAATGGGCATAAAATCACGTCTTAAAAGAGAACAATACTAGATATATTAAGATCGATAAGAGGGGCATGGCGGTGATAAGTTTAATAATTCTTAAATTGAAATAAGGTAATGTTATTCCTTTCGTATAAACCACAACCAGCTATTTGGAGGCATTTCTACAAGTCCTTTTAAAACCGGTTAAGTTCATGGGATTAGACCAATAACAATAGTAATAATAATGGTAATAATTGCTTAGCTAATACATGGGACTAGATTAAAGCAAGAGTAACAGTGACATACTTATTCCCTAGTTTGATTCGCATGAAGGGATAACTATTCTGGGACTATGTCCTTTAAGGGAAAATAGTTCAAAAAGTCATAAACCTATTGCACTTTTACTAATTCAAAAATCTTTTAATTTTGTCAATTGAGTTCTTATTTGTAAACCTTCTCACTTTTAGCTAATTAAGTGCATAGGGCCAATTTTAGTTGAAATTTGCTAATATGGATGGCAATTGTTCTACATAACATAGCAAGCTGACATGAATAATTTTTTAATTTTGAATTTTTCTTTCTTTTTTTGTACTTTTTTTTAATGGTTATTTGTATTAAGGGCAAGCAACCCTTGTTAGCTTTGTGCAGGGGCTACAACACCTTCACTGACTACTAGGTGAGGGTCACGATGCTTTCATGAGCCAAATTAAGGGCGAGGGCCATGTTTCCCTCACCTAGTGCCAGCTTAAGTAACATTGATACCGACATGTGACATATGATACAATATGACATGTCGACATATTATTTTTAAAAAATTAAAGAATTTCTAACTCTCACTTCTTGTAACACATAATTCACTGCCCAAGTTTGTTTTTTCTTCTCTTCTGATATGCTCTGACACACAAGTCTAGAATATAGATTGTTTTTTTTTTTTCTAAGTTTTATACATTCGCATTGGACTATTTATATTCTGACCTAACTCATCTGTTGTTTGACGGGTTTAGCTCATACCAACAATTTTTCAATGTCTAAATTGATTTCTTTTTGGTCAGAACAACGTTTCAATGCTCCTCCCCCCTAGTTTTCGTGCAAAATGTCACTTTGCCGAGATAAGGAAAAGAATAGACAGGACAATAATGACTAGGGGGCCCTTTTCTCACCGTCTCTAATGCCTCCTCGTTTTATGTACGTGTCAAATCAAAGGGTCACCATCTCAAATGGGAAACCAAGAAAAGACGCCGCAAAATGTCTCTCTCTCTTTCTCTCTCTCAACCTGGACCCAGCTGGTCAAAATCTCAAAGGCTCACATGCTTTCCATTCATCCGGGCATCAATTTGAACAGTGAAACTTGCCCAATGTCACGGAGGCTCGGCGAAAATTTGAAGAGAGACATAGAAATATGTTTAGTTAAAGTAAGTTGAAAGTAAGTTTAAACTCATTTATGACATATTTACTAAATATAAATAATATATTTATAACTCTTATGGGTTAATAAATGAATTTATGACCCATTTTGATGGATCTAGTATGAGCTTGTGACATGAAATAGAAATGTAGATTTTTATTAAATACATAAAATGTCTGAGCCTTTTGATTTATGTGATCTCCATCGATGTATGCAGGGCTTTTCCCGTCACCTGAATCGAGGGGCTAGCATGGCTCTCGAGTCATTACATATGTATTGGGAGAAAATCTTTGGGGGGCTACTGCTCAAGTTTAAGTTATAAGAAGAGTGGGCGATCTACTATGTAAATACCTTGAAACTCCCTTTCTTGCATAAGTTAGACTTTGATCTAAGATTTACGAGGTGAGCATTGATTCAATATATAAATTTTCTAATACTCCCCTTCATACATAAACAACTTATTTTAGACTTATTGTTAGCCAATGGCTACAAAATCAATTGGTTTGGTTTTCAATTTCAATTTTTTCTAACCAGTGCTCGAAGAGTTGGTTCCCAGTTGTGCATCCAGAACCGATCATCACCCATACTAACATTAAAGTGTGTAACTGAGATCAGATCTAATCTGGAAATAAACACTCTAATAAAATTGAAAAGTGCAAATTGAAAATATATAAATGGCATTACCCCTCCCTTTACCCTCTTAAATATATATTGAAAAAGTTTAAGCCGTTGATTTAGGCATGATTTAATACCTCAAGCATGGCATTCACACTAATCTCACTAAACAACCTCTTAAATCTCCGACACCCTATGTTCTCTGTGTACACGCCATCTTCCTTTCCCTTCTCCCCAGAACAACCTGCAATTACTTAATTCGAACCTGATGTCACCGCGCATGTCAGCCACGACAACGACTTCACTGGATCGTGCACCGGAATGAATAAAGAACCGAGATAGAGAGAGAGAAAGGGAGAAACAGGGTAGACCGGATCGGGAGACTCCAGGATTTGCGATCGTGGATTGCGATTTTGGTGGCAAAAGCCAGTGTGAACCGTTGAAAAGGTGGACATTTCGCCTCGTGGGGTTAGTTACGACAAAATCCTCTTTTGACTCGAACAGCGCCGACATCGGTTGGGAGGGGGATCGTCGTGCGTATTTCACCTGGATCTCGGTCTCGATTCAGCTTTAGAAGACGTAGCAGACTCCACCAAGGTTATTGACGTCTCATCCCTCATCCTTCCATTTTCTGTGGTTTATGTGATTATGACGCATTTCTAAATTCTTCCACTTGCGACTTATCCTAAGGAAATTTTACCTGTTGTCGTTATGGAGTCCTTTCTTGTTTCTTGTAATTGATATCTACAAAAAAATAGATCCTATCATATTTATCATGTTCGAAATTTTTTTTAGAAATACTCATTAAAATTAGGAGTGATTGGTTTTAGGGTGGGATGATTTCCACCCTACAATCGTGAAACGACCCACCTAATTTTGAAACTAAACCGAATTGGAACCATTTCTCATATGGATCTGAGAATTGATGTGGATATCTTTCTTTTCTTTTTCCCTATGTAGGGTCATTCGTTCGCTCGCTCATTAAATAACACACTCTCATACTTTGTAACACCTCCATAAATAGTAATAGACCACCGCTCAAATCTCTCACCCCTTCCTTCTTCACTGACCAACAACAACGCTCTCTAGGATTCCCAATCTCCATTGGAATTTCCGTTCTTAGAAAATTAAAGGAAAAGGTACGTTACAAAACAAACGCCAAAAGAGGGAAGCGCATGACTGTGTGAGACTGAGAATGAGAGTGAGAAGTGAGAGGCGTGAGACTGAGCGAGCGAGGGGAACTGAGGGAGGCATAGCGTGAGACCGAGAGTGACAAGAAAGAGGAGTGAGATTGAGTGAAAGCCGAGAGGGATGAGTAGGGAGAGAGGATGGGAAATTAGGGTTTTGAGAATTGATTTGTAATAATAAAAATTATATGTAAAAAATTATCAACCCGGTTTAGATGGTCCAGGTGGATCGGTCCACATTGAAATCAAGAACTAAATCGATAATCACTAGTTCCAAATCACCGATTCGGTTTGATTTTGTGCTTATCCCTATAAAAGATAATATATGAAGTATTAATTTTAGTCAAGCCATGGTTTCGGTGACAGTTTAACAGTTGACTGAATTGGACGAAATCACCAAAGTTTGTGTCATGTTTCATTTTCCTTTTTAAAAGATGCCCATTGAGTTGCTTGGAGTGCCCATCGAGATGCTTACTAAATTCTTTCTTTATGTTTAACTTTTTATTATTTAGTTTAGGCCCTTGCGCAAACTTTAAGAAAAGACAAATATGGGTATAAAATGTCAAAAAGATGACTCAACATTTCACTAGGCCGAATTTCTGTTGATTTTACGGATCACTAGAGCTTTTGGCCCTAAATACTCTTCACAAATGTGCACAGATCGTCTTGTCTATACGTCCACTTCCATCATAAAAGGCAGATATGCCCTCAAAGCTACTTCGTAGAATAATCCATAGAGTTATTACCTGCATATGCAATGGCTACGACAGTACCGCACATATCTATGTATTAAACCTTCATTACTCAGCCGCTCATAGGAGAACATAAAGTTAATCAGTTCATAACGAACCTAATGCTTTGCTAATCAATTGTACAGAAGTAGTTTGAGCATGGTACATTGCGGATCTTGTCTACATCAATTAACAATTTGCTACTTTCCTTGTCATCCTAAATGGGGTTGGGAAGTACTTGGTCGTCTCACTTTACAATTCAACCCACAATGACAAGTAAAACATGAGCTTTCCAATAAGCAATTTATGGTATGTTAGTATAGTCTTGGTTTACTATATAGAATCAATAGCGTGTCTTAATTATTCGTGAGATTATTTTCTTACAATTACACTTTTCTTAGCAGGACACAATGGATTTCGTGGTACTATAGTTATAACTGCTTTTTTCGCTCTTAAATTGAAAGGTTGCAATCCCGACTTTAGATTTTCGTCTAGTTAATCTTTTTTTTGGAAAGGATCTATAAAATCCCTGGAGGCGGGTACAGTCCTAGAATGAGGATGCCATTGCAACCTACAAGAGCCCCACAAAGGCTGGCGGCACTGTTTCCCTCTGCTCCATTCGCCACACGTGCATGGATCGTGAAAGGCTGAGCATCAACCTGTAGTTGTGCATGCCTGTCGCGATTTGCCACGTGGTGCATGGAGCTACAGTACGAAGTCGCGAGAAGTCTATGCTGATCGAGTAGCGGGTACCCGCCTGATTCTTATTCACCCCGTTATGGCTCAATCTGGCTTGGCTCTGCCAATCGAAGGTCACCATCCTAACTGATGGGTTATTTAATTGTGATAATGGGCCTAAGTAGACCTGTCCGCTCATGTTGGGCTTAAGAACCCGGCCCACAGGTTAAGGGCCCATGAATGAAATGTTGAGATATGAAGAGATGTTACGTTGAGGAGTTACGTCTTTTGGAGGAAATATTTTACGTTGAAGAGATACGTTTTTGAAGAAGACGTAAGAGAGAAAAAGAAAAAAAAATGAACGTACCCTTTAGAATACGTATGTTGTTTTAGTCTCTCTCTTCCTCCAAGAAGCGTAAGACGCTATGCTCCCAAAACAATGTTTTTCTCCCCCCTTACAGTAACAGTACACTCCTTAGTAGAACGAGATCAGGATTCTTCCTCGGACTTCAACATTGGTGTTTAATCTGTGGACAACAAGGTACGCTCGATTTCGTGGTGTATCTTTGATCGGTGATACATGTGATTCATGGGCTCGTCTTTCGCATTCATTTTAGGGATCGATTTAGTATCGGATTGATTTAGGGAATCTGTTATTTCCTACACTAACTGACATCGGCAATGATGTCAATATTAGAAAATAAATTCATAATACCATCATAATATATTGATTGAATATAAGTTTTTGAATCGACATAATTAATGGTTGCGCTTGTTTGTGTTCTCAAACCCATGTGGGTCTGGCCAACTTCGGAACAAAAAACCTTGAAATTGTTCATTTTATAATACCGCGGATGCAACGTGTGTAGGTGTTCTAGGTTCTGTTAGCCCATGCAATGCGCTTACTTCTAAAATGAGAATATTAGTTATATAATAAACTTGTGTGCACTATCGCGTTTGAAAATTCGCTAAACTCAGGTACGGAAAGGGTATGAAGCTTAAATTTCTACAAGTTCGATTACTATTGAAGAGTTTTCATTGACCAAATACCACATTGATGCAACGCAATAATAATTAATCAAAAAACCGAGTACGTTTGTGGGTGTTGTAAAATATTGTGTTGCGAATATATAATGGAGAAGAGATTGAGAAGAGAAAGCAAGTGAATACTAGAGATAGTAGAGAAAGCCAGATATTTCACTGTATTGTGATTCTTATTGTGATAGTTGTTGTACATCAAAACTAAACTCATATTTATAGGAGAACAAGAATGTACTTATCATTAATATCAATGTGTCGAATGATACATGTACTGGATAAGAGAGACGAACGTTCATTGTATAGGGAGATGTACTTAGAACATTTGATACAAATGTACCATAATAAGTACATTGGATAAGATGTATATAATGAATATTCATTCATGTATTCTATCCATTCATGTATTTCATAATACTCTCCCTTGAATATTCATCATATTCATTACGAATGTGCATCGAATGATCTTTTGCCTCATTAAAAACCTTAAGCCAGAAAAACCTAATGGGATAAAAACTGGACAAAAGAGAAAAAGAGTGCAAAGCACACATGTTATGATCTCTCCCTTTTATGGATGCATTAATTGCCTCGTTAAAAACTTTAAGCCGGAAAAATACTATGGGAAAAAATCGGACATAAAGAAAAAGGAGTGCAATGCATATATAGCCACTCTTGAGGCTAATCATTATTGCATCTTGTGAACTCACCTCATATCAATGCTACAATGTATAGTTCATAATATCTCCCCCTCAATTGAGCCATATAGCCACTTATGGGGCTAATCAATCTTGCATTTTGTGAACTCGCCGCATACTAATGCCATATACTAATTTCTCAAAAGTTGATGTTGGCAATGATTTGGTAAAAAGATCTGCAAGATTATTTATGGATCGAATCTATTTAACATTAATTTGTTGACTTTCTTGGAGTTCATGAGTATAGAAAAATTTTGGCGAGATATGCTTGGTCCTATCACCTTTGATATATCCTCCCCTGACTTGTGTAACACAAGCATCATTATCTTCATAAATTATAGTGGGAGAATTTGTAACCGGTATTAAGCAACAAGAATTATGAATATATGTTATAACGGATCTTAATCAAATACACTATCTTCCAGCTTCATATAAAGCAATAATCTCATAATGGTTAGAAGATGTAGCTACTAGCGATTGCTTCGTAGAACGCCAGGAAATAACCGTGCCATTATAACAAAATAAATACCCGGTTTGAGAGCGAGCCTTATGTGGATCGGATCTATATCCAGCATCAGCATATCCAACTAAACCAGAGTTAGTTGAATCCTTGGAATAATATAATCCCAAATCTATGGTTCCTCGGAGATAACGGAAAATATGTTTAACTCCATTCTAATGTCTCTGAGTTGGCTCAGAACTAAAACGTGCCAATAAATTTACCGCAAAAGTGATATCTGGTCTCGTACATTGTGCCAAGTACATCAAAGCCCCAATTGCATTGAGATATGGTACTTCATGACCAAGTATATCTTCATCAGATTCTCTAGGACGAAATGAGTCATTTTGGGGGATCTAGAGACCTTACAACCATAGGGGTGCTCAATGGTTGAGCTTTGTCCATGTTGAAACGTTTAAGCAATCTTTCAACATATGCTGATTGATGGACAATTATTCCATTTGCTTTGTGCTCAAGCTTTAGACCAAGACAAAGTTTGGTTTTACCCAAATCTTTAACTTCAAACTCTATTTTCAAATATTCAACAGTTTCAGCTAACTCTTCTAGAGTTCCAATTAAATTTATATCGTCGACATAAACTGTTATAATAGCAAATCCAGTTTTTGATTTCTTAATAAACACGCATGGGCAAATATGATCATTCTTGTACCTTTCCTTAATTAGGTACTCACTTAGGCGTTGATACCACATGCGACCGGATTGCTTTAACTCGTACAAGGATATTTGCAATTTTATTGAGAATAAATTGCGGGGAGTGCATGCTTTAGGCCTTTTGAATCCCTCAAGAATTTTCATATAAAAATCAGAGTTTAATAAGCCATATAGATATGCCGTCACAACGTCCATAAGACGCATTTCTAATCTTTTAAAGATTGCTAGGCTAATGAGAAAACGAAATTTAATCATATCCATCACATGTGAATATGTCTTGTTATAATCAATCCCAAGTCTTTGGGAGAATCCTTAGGCAACGAATCGGACTTTATACCGACAATCTCGTTTTTCTCATTTCGTTTTTGGGTAAATACTCATTTATATTCAACAAGCTTTACATTATCGGGGATACGAGTTACAGGTCAAAAAACCTCTCGTTTAGTTAGGGAAGCTAATTCAGTTTTAATTGTTTCCTCTCACTTAGGCCAATCTTGCCTTTGACGACATTCAATAATAGATTGTGGTTCATAATCATCATCCATAATTTTATGAGCAACTGAGAATGCAAAAACATCATCAATGATGATTTCATTTTGATCACAAATTTCATTACAATATGTAATGGAATTCTCAGTATTCCCGGGGCTAGTACTCCTTTCATGGGTTTGTGCCTCTTTAGGGGTAATAAGCTTTTTGGGAGCAAGCACAACGCCAGGCTCTTCTGAAGCAGATTCCTGATTCTTTCCCTTTCATTTTCGAGGAGCAGTATCTTTTGATCCTATCAATCTACCACACTTCAAGTGCCGGGGTTTTGATCCATTTTAGTCTCATCATTCGGGAACAGCTATCCTAGCTGGAGCATTTGCAGCTGGAATATGATAATAGTGCAAATAAACTTGCAAATGTGACATTGCGCATAAATAATAGGCAAATATGGGACCATCTACAGGATGCGTCCACTAATACCATAAAATATCGAAATGGTCCACTTGGTGGTTGTATTGGTCCACAAACATCACCCTGAATTCTTTGCAAGAATAAATGAGTTTTCAAGATTAACCTTTGTTGTAAAAGGTTTGATAATGAGCTTTCATTGTGAGCAAGCCTCACAATTATAATCTTTGGACAATAATACCTTTATATCCTTTAAAGGGTGCCCTTTTGTATTTTGAATTATCCTACGCATCATTGAAGCGCTAGGATGACCAAGGCGATCATGCCACAGTCCAAACTGATCAGGGCTTACAAATCTCCAGGATGTGGTGGCGTAGGTTTCAACAGCCTTAATCATGACACAATACAAACCCATAGAAGAAGCTTCTAGCTTCTCATGGATGGTCTTCAGGCCCATCTTATAAGAGGAAATGCCAATATATTCTTTATCTTGCTCATAAATAATCTCAATATGGTACCAATTACGGCGTACATCTTTGAAACTGAGCAGATTCATTTTTGATCGAATGCTTAGAAACACATTATCAATATGCAGGATTGTGCCATTTGGCAAAATAATTGCAGCATTCCTAAAATCATCAATAATCGGAACAGGACCTGATATTGTATGGATTTGTGTCTTACGCAATGTCATAATCGAGAAAAAGTATCTATTACAAAATATAATATGTGTCGTTGCACTATCAAGCAAACAAACATCTTCATTTTTCTCGGTATTTTCCATTTACATTTATATTGACAACTTCAAGTGTCAAGTATCATAAAAGTTGCATATTAGTTATATAGTCGAATAAAATTTCAAAAATAAATATTATATAATATTCATAAGCATTTCATAAAGAACAATAAAAAGTAATACATTTAAAGCGAAACAACATAAAATTCGAAATTCAAATTATCATCAACCAATCTGATTCATCAAAGTAATTAGAGGTCCTTAAAGAAATCAGAGACATCCAATGATGCATTTGCTACTTCAGGAGCAAGAGGAGTCATACCAACGGAGATATTGTTGGCCTCAATAGTGGTTATGGCAGTAGTATTGATTTCAATGGTATGAGATTCACCACGCTTGCTCGTATTCTTTAAAGATGCTTGGTATAGGTCAACAAAATGTTTTGGCGTACGACAAGTACGTGACTAGTGCCTGAGTCATGCCACAGCGATGACAAATACTTTCATTAATCACCTTCTTTTGCTTCTTTTCTTTGCCATGATTCTGGCCAAAGTTTGATTTTCTAAGGCGGTTAAATTTCTTGCCATCCATTCTAGGATTATGTTCTTGCATGTGCTTATAGCCCTTAAAATGGCTAGTATTTTTCTCAAAGTTAGCATGTGCTTCAGGCAATACTTTTGAGCCAGCATGTCTAAGATCATAATTTTTTTAGCAATAATTCATTGGTTTGCTCAGTGATAAGAAGCACATAAATTAATTATGAATATGTGGCAAATTGATGTTGCCGGTATTGTTATTGCAATACAATATTCGAAGCATGAAAGGTGGAAAAAGTTTTCTTAAGCAATTCTGCATCAGTGAGTTTGATACCACATAACTCAAGCGAGAAACGATATCAAATAAAGTAGAATTATAGTCAGATACTAATTTAAAATCTTGCAGTCTGAGATTTTGCCAATCATATTGTGCTCGAGGGAGGATAACAATTTTGGTGTGATCATACCTATCCTTCAACCTCCTCCACAAGATATGCGGGTCTCGAACAGATAAATATTGAGTCTCGGGCTCTCATGCAAATAACGGCGAATAAAAATCAGCGCATTTGCTTTATTCTTTTCATTTGAGGTTCCATCATCTGTAATTGTATTAGCGAGACCTTGCCATTGGAGGTGCATTTCCATGTCAAGACACCATGATAGATAATTCTTTCTACTCACTTCCAGGATGTGGAATTTGAGCTTTTCAATATTTGCCATAATCCTTGCAAAAATAAATCTTTAAATTAATTAAAAGGATTTCCAAATATCCACCGCTACTTCAGGAGCAGAAGGATACTTTTAGATTTAAAATTTGGCTTTGGGCCAAGAAAAAAAAAAAGGATTGATAGAAGAAGATGAAGTATAAGTTGATCAATAAAAAGAATACCCACCTTGCAAAAATTACTTACTCAGTCGGTAGATCTTCGTGCTGATAACGTGTTGTAAAATATTGTGTTGCGAATATATAATAGAGAAGAGATTGAGAAGAGAAAGCAAGTGAACACTAAAGATAGTAGAGAAAGCCGGATATTTCACTGTATTGTGATTGTTATTGTGATAGTTGTTGTTGTACATCAAAACTAAACTCCTATTTATAGGAGAACAAGAATGTACTTATCATTAATATCAATGTATCGAATGATACATGTACTGGATAAGGAAGACAAACGTTCATTGTATAAGAAGATGTACTTAGAACATTTGATACAAATGTACCATAATAAGTACATTGGATAAGATGTATATAATGAATATTCATTCATGTATTCTATCCATTCATGTATTTCATAACAGTGGGGACTTGCCCAATTCACGAGTCAACATGAATTTGATACGAACCCTTAATATGATGCATGCACCTGTCTAATGAAAAACAATTGACATCAATTTGCTATTGATTATAGCTAGGGAAGCTTTTGACTTGAATTGAACTAATAAAGACTTTTCTTAGATCACAAGGACTTTTAGATTGGCATGATATGTGACGATTTCACACACGGAAAATCATTGAGTATAGCCATAAAGCGAAGTTCTTCATGAACATTTGCCTACTCAATGATGGATTTGCACAATGCAAAATTGGACTAAAACATTCGATTAGAGAGTGATCTGGCTAGTAGAAAGCTAGAGAGTCTAGTATAGTGCTCCTCACTTTCTTTTTCAATATAGTTGATCCAGTGATTTATATAGATGTCATTTCTTCTCCCCAATAAAATATTTGGTTAAATGCGATGAAATATGAGATGTAATCTATGAAATGTAATGGTGTTTGAGAACTTGTTAAATTTTCTGAAGGTTACAAGCCCATCGACTACAAATGGGTGTATAAATTTAAAAGGGACTCCTAGACTATTAGCCAAGGGTTTCATTCAAAAAGAAGAAATAAACTATTAATCAACTTTTTCCCTAGTCTTGTCTAAAGATTATTTTAGAGTGATCATGGCATTAATAGCTCATTTTGACATGAAGTTACACCAGATGGATGTTAAAACTACATTTCTAAATAGAGACCTTGATGAGGAGGTTTATATGGTGCAACCCAAAAGTTTTGCAATAGATGATTCAAATAAACTTTTATGTAGATTGAAAAATTCTATGTATGATTTCAAGCAAGCTTCTAGATAATGGTACTTGAAATTTCATAACATTGTCACTTCATTCGGTTTTGTTGAAAACAAAAGAGATTAGTGTATATACTGCAAGCTAAATGGGAGGAAATTTATTTATCTCACACTTCATGTAAATGATATCTTGCTTGTGAGCAATGATATTGGATTACGGCATGAGACAAATCGAATGTTGTTGAAAAAATTTGAAATGAAAGGACCTTGGTGATACGTCATTTGTCCTTGACATTAAGATCTATAGGAGTCATTCTCGCTATATATATTGGTTTTGTCTCAAAGGGCATATGATGATCGTATTTTGGAAAGATTCGGTATGCAATATTGCAAACCAGGAATTACTTCGAATCTCTCACAATGTTCTGATTGAGATTTTTGAGAAAACTCAAATAAAGGATATACCTTATGCTAGGGCCCTTGGAAGCATCATGTATGCTTACGTTTGCACTATACTAAACATTGCTTTTGCAATAAAACTTCTAGGTTGATATTGGTCAAATCCATGATATGATCACTAGATTCCTACCAATTTAATTTTGAGATACTTAAAGAGGACAATAAACTATATGCTAATTTACAAATATGTTCAAGACTTGCAGTTTATAGGGTATTTAGATTCAGACTTTGCTGACTATTATGATGATTTGAAATCGACAACATGATACATCTTTCCATTAGTAAGAGGTGCAATATCATAAAAAAGCGAGAAACAGAAATCAATGTCATGCTTAGCCATACAAGCGGAGTTTGCAACATGCTTTTCAATTGCTTGACTCCAAAACCTTATTAGTGAGTTAACCGTATTTGATTTTGTGAATGAACCTATATCATTATATTGTGATAATCACTATGCATTGTTGTTTATCAACAACAATGACGAAGGTCTTAAGGTATCTAAGTATTGGCAGTCGATTTTTTTTATACCATAAATAAATAGTTAAGAATGGTGACATTACAATATATTTTCACAGATGGTTTGGTTGCAACTCCAGTAAACTAAAGGCTTCACCCTCATATGTTTGAATGACATGTTATAAGTATGGACTTAGAAGCATCATGAGATATTATTTAGTGGGAGCATTTTTTTTTTTTTGCTTTAATAAAGTTTACGTTTGTGTATTACTGCCTTGGGCTCTCTCCCCCTCACGAAGGGGAAGAGTTCGAATCCCCTCACGATCGCTTGGGGTCTTAAGTGGGATGTCGGGAGTGGTGAGTCCTCTCGCTTACGTGTCCCCCCAAGTTTACTTGCCGGTTGCCAACTGTACGGGGTTCCTAGGTCACAAAAAAAAAAGAGTTTACATATGTGTTTATTACATTTAATAAAGTATTTACGAGTGTATTATTATTATGTTGAATACTTATTGATGAAAATCTCAAGATAATATGTAAACCTTAAGCAAAGGTTATGGGCATCCGATTATTAGCTTTAAGGATATGTTTTATTACACTGAAAAAAAATGTTAATCATAAAGATAAGACATATGTATATTCATTGAAACTATAAATGTATTCTCTAGTAACACATCAAGTTTTGCTACACTTAAGGAGAAAGAATGGTGATTGACAAAGGGAATGACACGTAAGGTGTTATTCTCTATGAGGTGTTATCCATTTGCTACACTGCCATAAATCCATATTAATAGAGTTAAAAGCACTTGTAACCATGGAAAGTTTTTTGTGTATACAAGTAGTTACTATTATAATTCGATATTTGAGACTTAATGGGATTGGATTGATTGTAAAGAATTATCCCTAGACCAACATAAATATGTGCACATATAGTACAATTTCAATTAATACAACCTAGGTGGAAGAATGTATAAGTTTTTCTAATGTGAGCTATATTAATAATTATTGTAATTTATTATTTTATGGAATTGGTAAAGTGAGATATAATGATTCTTAATTAGTCTAATATGGGGTCGGCTAGTATGGGCTCAGTAAAGCCCGGTTTGTGATGAGAGGAACCGTGGCTTAAAACCTTATAAATAATGTTTAAGTCTCTTTTCTAATCTTAACAAGCAAAAGTCCTCACATAAGGAACAGTTATTGAACACTAAGGGTGAGGAGCAGTCTCATTGAACTAGTAATACAGAGGACACTAGAGAAGAAATGCTTGAGTTTTGGATTGTCATTGTTCCGCATTAAAAATGATGAATTCTAAATAAGATGTGTAAATCTCTTTTACTCGATTATATGTATTTTTTATTCTAACTATGCAGATCTTGGGTGCTGTTTTTACAATTTACACAATTTAAGAATCACGTCCGCATTTGTATGTAATTTGTGTCAATGTGTGTTAAAGTACCTATCACTTCTATCTCTTTCTATCATATTCATTCAAGCATTTTCTTTGTACTTCAGGTTTCCCGTCTCTCTTGTTTCTGCCGATTAAACAAGGAACCGTGTTAAATACATTCAATGTACATTCATGAAGGAGTGTTCCTATGTCCACCTACATTTTGGAATGATTATTCGTTTCCTATATCTCTAATAAAAATATTTTAGGACATGGTCCGTGGATCCTCAATAGTAATGGACTATAAAAATACATCGTGCCAACGCATCAACATGTCCTACGGTGAATCTTCTTTTGCGCAATAAATTGTAATCCTCCGATCAATGCTGCCTTTGCGGCATCATCTAGCAAATACCAAATTCTGGCATCATATAACATTGTGGTGTTTCAAATAAATATGACACAACACCTTTTGTCAGTTGAGAGTCGATGGTAACATTGGAAAATCGTAGGATGACATGCAATAATCTACATCGTCGAAAGTCTTCTCAATTCACCAATCGTTCAACCGATACAAAGGGAAAGAGACAACTCCAAGACAGAACGAAGCCAAATGACAAGCTAGAGAACGAGAGTGCAGTGATACAAGACTGTCCACTGACTAAGGCACGAGAGATTGTGCTGATAGCGTACGTATAATCAGCACAGCTATTATTCGTAATGCATAACGAGCACATGTAGAGACGCATCATCTACGACATTCAGTTCTCGGTGGGAGGCTTGTGTGGTGGCTTCTCTCCCTTCCCCTTCTTCGGCTCCTCCCCTTTCTTCGGTGGCTTGTGATCGGGGATCGGCTTCTTCGCATCCTCTTCCACCTCTTCTACGAGAATGTGCCCCTCGTGTGGTGGCTTGCCTCCCTTCCCCTTCTTTGGCGGCTTGTGCTCGGGAACAGGCTTCTTCGAGTCCTCTTCCACTTCCTCGACAAGAATGTGGCCCTCATGGGGTGGCTTGTGCTTTGGAGGTGGCTTCTCTCCCTTCCCCTTCTTTGGCTCCTCGCCTTTCTTTGGTGGCTTGTCCCCAGGGAATGGCTTCTTCGAGTCCTCTTCCACCTCCTCGACAAGAATGTGGCCCTCGTGGGGTGGCTTGTGCTCCGGTGGTGGCTTCTCTCCCTTTCCCTTCTTTGGCTCCTCGCCTTTCTTTGGTGGCTTGTCCCCGGGGAATGGCTTCTTCGAGTCCTCTTCCTCTTCCTCTACAAGAATGTGTCCTTCGTGCGGTGGTTTGTGCTTTGGTGGTGGCTTCTCGCCTTTCTTCGGGGGCTTGTTCTCAGGGAATGGCTTTTTCATCTCCTCAGCGAGCTTGTGGCCCGGGTGGTGGGGCGGTTTCTTGCCAGGGAATGGCTTCTTGTGGAGTCCTCCTTTTCGGCCTCCTCGACAAGGATGTGCTCAGGAGGGTGATGCGGGGGCTTGGGTTTGGGGAAGGGCTTTTGTGAGTCCTCGATTTCGACGCTCTCTAGGAGGCGGCGACTCCCAACAGGGTGGTGCTTGTGCGGTGGTTTGTGCTCTTTCGGGGGCTTAGGGTGGTGGCCGTCGCAGAAGACGGTGGTGGTGAAAAGCACCGCTCCTAGGAGCAACACCAGCAAGCACCTAGAAGACATCGTTTGCTTCATTTTTGCTGGAGCAGAGGATGTATGAACTGAAGGCGTTGGAGTTAGAAGCGAGGGAGTGTCCCGATTTATAGTGGTTTTCGAACTTATGTCGTCGTCAGCAAGCATGTCACTCGATTCCCAGGATTTTGCCTGTGCCTTCGCTATAGGTGGGGTCCATCTTTTGGTCATTGAGATTAATTTTAGGTTCGAAGAGTTTGACAATTAGGCCCTAATTAACTGCTCTCTCTGAACAGATTTTCACCGCCAGATGGTAATCAGTTGGGGTCCATCTTTGGATCGGGGCTTCTAGATCTCTCAATTTTTAGGGTGTATTGTTTGAGTTAAGAAAAAAATTCTCAAATTAATTTTCCAAACTTTCTTACTGAAAATGATTCATTTACCAATAAAAAAATTAACAATTAAAAAAAATGCATGTTTAAAGCTAGGTGATATAATAATTAAATATTAAAGCGTGTATTCATCTAACCACTTAAGTTTTTTAGACAGGTTGGTAGTGATCCCACAAAATCTCATATTAAAAAAAATTGTAGAAGTTTTTTTTTAGGAAAATGAATTTTCTAAACTAAAAAGTAAGAAAATATCTTTCTAAAAAATGATTTTATTGAAAACAACTTTTCTTTATCATGAAATTTTCTCCGAAACAAGCGCATCATATATCAATACGCTTGACAATGAAGTACAATCATTTTGATGCGCAATTGGTCTAGCCAGACACCGGATTTGTAGATCACATGCACAATAGAGTAGAGTAGAGTAGAGTAGTAGAGGTTATTATAGGATGATGGTCTTGATTACGTAGCAAGCTTCTCTTGAAAAGCTTCTATAACGCAACCACAAATTGAATTTATATTGGAGCGGCGGTGGTTGATATTGAGCCAGCCACTAGATTGATTCGCGTGAAGGGGTGACTATTCTTGGACTAAGAATGGTCTAAGAATGCATTGGATTATCCAAACACGGCTGTTGAAAACCCTAATGTTTCTAGAGCTCAATTTTGTCTCACTAACACAAGGGCCATATTTCCTTCGTGTTCCATATATTAAGTAATTTTATTATGTATATTGTTAAAAATGCAAGTAAATTATGGACTGCAAGTGAATTCATAATTAAATTAGAGTATCACTTTTTGTCATGCCTCAAATTTCTTTTCAATATATACTTAAAAAAAGAAGATAATTAGAGATCGTGGCAAGCACTATAAGCTTCCTTCATCCATGATTTGAGGAAACTTCCTCCAGTTATGCCTTTGATTGGTGAATTAAGAATTATGGACATTGTCCAGTTGCAATCTTAAGTAAAAAATATATGGGTTTTATCCATATTTTTTAAATCAGAAAATTGGTTGACCAAAGCTTCTTCTAATCAAAGTCGGAGGAAGGAATGGCCCTTCTTTATAGGCTTTTAATATGATCCGCTTATTCGAATGCCCATTAATTACAACTTTCCACATCATTCAACGTATTAATTTTGTAGATTACCCTTCATTTAATTCATATTATTGGCCCAAATATTACCCTTGATATATCTCACATTATTGGCCCAAATTTTCATCGTCTTAATATGTAAATATAAATTGTTGTTGAAAACTCAAATAATAGATTGAAAGATGCTTGTATGCATTTATTAATTTTGCAAATTGCTACATGCCCTTATTATCCCTCCCTTTGTACTTCACCTCCTAATTATTTGCTTGATCTTTCAAGGGGAATTGACGTTGGCAAAATTACCAAACAAGTCCTAGACTTATTGTGCTTGTACTAATTCACTCACGAACCTTTTGCATTATGTCAATTTAGTCCTCAATATTTTGACGATTTGTCTATTAGACTATTTGTCAATTTAGTCATTTGGACCAATTTTGGTAGGAAAAATGCTTACGTAATTCTGATTAGTGTTAGCCATTCTACTTGGCATGTCCGATGCTAATGTAAATAATTTATTTGCATTTTTGAATTAGTTTATTTTATTATTATTATTATTATTATTATTATTATTATTATTATTATTATTTGCTTGTTTTTTGGGCCTTCACTTGTGGCTGGCAAGGTTGGTGGAGTGACCTCTGTGCCATTGCTGGCTAAGAGTTGGAAAAAAAAAGGAAAAGAAAAAAAAAATACAAAATTCAGAAAATAATTTTAAAAATGAAAAAAATTGTCAACATCAGTGTTTTCCGATCAAAGTTTGTCAAAATGACTAAATTAACAAATCATTCAAAGGTTTAGAACTAAACTGGCATAATTTAGATGCTAGGATTGGTTGGTAAATTGTCAAAATGTTTATAATTAAGTTTGTCATATTGAAAAATTTAGAATGAATTAACACAAGTTCAATGAATCCGGGATTTTTTTGGGAATTTTTCCAATTTACAAGTTAACATAGAACACTCTCATTTTATCGCAAACTTGTTTAACTCGATCACAATTTAGTCGAAAGTACCTTCATGAAATCATAGGTTTCTTTCTATACTTAATAGTATAAGATACTCAAAAAATATCGTGTTACAGTGTCCTGGATTTGTGGTTACCGTTCCATATGTAGTCGGTGAATAAATTATCTTCGCAAAACCGATATGCATAAGCGGACCAGCTGGTCATTTTAATAGACCTAAGTTCCACATATGGAAACAATGATTATATGTCAAGAAAGCGATGACATGGGAGACACCAGAAACATGATAAGAAGATGCGTCCTAATCATGCCAAACATGATTGCTAGAATAGCGAAGCCCATCACACGCATCCCTATGAGCCTTGGTGACATTGCTCGAGTTTCACCGTTCAATTCGCTGCACGATGAAGGGAAAGCATGTGAGCGTTTGAGATCTTGATCAGTTGAGTCGGTTGATAGAGAGAGATTTTGCGGCGTCTTTTCATAGTTTCCCATTTCAGATGGGGACCACCTTTTGATTTAATACGTTTAACTAAAACGTGGAGGCATCAGAGACGATGAGAAAAGGCCCATCTACTCATTATTGTCTTGTCTACTCTTTTCCTTATCTCGGCAAGCAACATTTTGCACGAAAACTAGTGGGGATGAACATTGAAACGTTGTTAGCATGAGTGGGATGAATAGGTGGATTTTCATCAGATGCATGGGATGCTTGAGCCTTCGGTTTAGGTAATCTCCATTGATGCGTCGGGTTTTTTTTCATCCACCTGAATCATGAGGTGAACGCATTCTAGGTCATTACATATGTGTTAGGAGGCATCAGAAAATTTTTATTAACCACCGCCTAAGTTTAAGTTGTTAAATAATGTGCGATCTAATATATAAATACTCTTACACTCCTCTTAAGCATAAGCTAGAATTTCATCTAAGATTTAGAAAGTGGGCACTTGTTTAATGCATAACATGCTAACACTCCCCTCTCACGCAAATGACTTATTTTGATTTGGCGGATTAGCTGGCGCTTGCAAAACCAAGTGATTCGATTTCAATTCCAATCTTTTGTAACTAGTGCTCATGGGTTGGATTCTACTTTGTCGCCTAGAGCTAGTCATCCATACTAACATCAAAGCGTGTGATCAAGGACCATTTCATTTGGTTTGATCATCCTTACTATGCGTTGAGTATATATATATATATATAAAGTAAATTTTATTGGGATCACTAATAAGTATTTAAAAGGCTTAAATCTGTTATTTAATAATATCTCAAGCACGGCAGTCATACTAAATCTCACTAAACAACCTCATAAATCTCCAACGCCCTTTTGTTCTCTGTGTAGGGGTAGACGGCATCTGCCCTTCCTTCTCCCTAGAACTACCTGCAATAACTTAATGTCGAACCCGATGTCACCGCGCATGTCAGCCACGACAGCGACTTCACCGGATTGCGCGCCGTAATGAATAAAGAACCGAGAGAGAGACAGATAGAGAAAGAAGGTAGACCGGATCGGGAGGCTGCAGGATTTGCGATCGTTGATTGCGATTTTGGTGGCAAAAGCAAGTGTGAACCGTCGAAAAGGTGGACATTTCGCCTCAGGGGGTTAGTTACGACAAAAAATCCTCTTTGACTCGAACAGCGCCGACATCGGTTGCGAGGTGGACATCTCAGTCTCGATTCAGCTTTGGAAGACGTAGCAGAGTCGACCAAGGTTCTTGACGTCTCATCCCCGTTCTTCCTTTTTCTGAGGTTCACAGGATTTATGTCCAAACTTCTCAATCCTTCCACGGCGACTTATCCTAAGGAAATTTATCTGTTGTCGTTATCGAGTCATTTCGTGTTTCTTGTAATCGATATTTATAAAATTAAATCATGTCATAATCAATCATATTTGAACAGCATTTTGAAATACTAATAAAAAAATCAAGAGGATGGTCTTGAGAAGGACTGGGATTCTCACCCTACAACTGTGAAATGACCCACCTGATCTAAATTGAATTTGGAATCCTGGAACTATTTCTGACGACCTGAGAATAGACGCAGGATATTTATTTTCTTTTTTCCCTATGTAGGATCATTCATTCGCTTCACTCATTAGTCAGCATAATTTCATACTCTGTAACACCCCCATAAATAGTAACAGACCTTCTGCTCAAATCTCTCATCCTTACTTCTTCAATGTTGCTATTTACTATTTAGGATTCCCAATCTCCATTGGAGTTTACGTTCTTAGAAAATTAAGAAAAAAGGTATGCAACAGAACAAACACCGAATAAGAGAGGCACGTGACCGTGGAGACTGAGCGTGAGAGTGAGAAGAGAGGTGGGAGACTAAGTGAGAAAGAGGACTGAGGAGGTATCAAGAGATTGAGTGAGAAATGAGAAATACAGGGTTTTGAGAATTATTTTTATAATAATAAAAATTATATATAAAAACTTG